>VXBW01003117.1:308341-366792 GCA_013400375.1 Thinocorus orbignyianus | reverse complement strand
AAAAAAAAAAAAAGGCCTTTTAAAAATTTTGAAAAATTAATTCTACATTGTCTTTATTTGTTTTCCAGATGCTAGAATTTGGGTTGTACATGAGAAAAAATTTCCAACGTAGGCCCTAAATCATGAAGGGGGGAAATTTACTCATGTCTGTTGAATAAGAGGGGTAATGGTTTACCAGAACTTACATGAAAGTTGTAGATTGGGATAAAAAACGATTCTTCCCCTGTCTTCTCCCAGAGCACTTCTTCTGTCTGATTGCAATAAGAATGAATTGTCATTAACATTTTTTACTGAGGTAACTTCTTTAATTCTGTAACTAAAGCAATTGGATTTCTTGACTATATCAGAACAATAAAGTCCAGACTAGCTACTTGGGGGGGAAAAAAAAAAAAAAAAAAAAAAAAAAAAAGCTTAAAAAAATGTATGGTATGAAGCTGCTAAATAATTCTCTGATTTCTCTGGGAATTATTTTTCCTTTCTGTCAGTAGGAAAAAAAAGACTTTCCGTATAAAAGTGTCAGTCTGAGTTACATCTGGATTACATCATGCAGTCTGTATCCTGTAGACTTGGTGAACCTGCAAGATTGTTACCTTTGTTTTATGAAACATTTCTAACAAAGTCTTTTATTCTCTCAAGGCTCTCTGTAAGGAGATCAACTGCAGGCTTCTTTAGCTGCTTTAAGTGCTCACCCTCTGGGGCCTTAACAAAAGAGAATTTTTTGCCAAATATCCCATATGCTATGGAAAAGGAAGACAACACAGTCTTTCAGATAAGACATAAAGCCTCGTTCCTGGAAACCAGAGTGAGTCTACTCCCCTGTCACAACCCTCCATGAGGTCATTCCTTCAGTAACAATAATAACAACAGTTAGATTAATGGAAATCAGACTTTCAGTATTTTTTCAGGAAATATTTCTGCTAGGTTCCGCACATTGTTACCTAGAACACCAAAAGTCAACCTTGAATGCTGGTTAGAGCAGTATTAAGCTATATTTAGCAAGAGAATCTTGGTCTTTTTTAAGATCCTTTTTATTCAGGAGTGTAGTTGTACGAACTAATTCATGACTGAGTGCAATTCACTCTACAAGCACACTCAAAAAAATCAAAAAGGACTGATTCTTCCTCATACTCACTCAGTTAAACCTGGAGTCCCTTCTGAATTACGTTACCACACAGGCACAAAAAATTAGACTAAAATACCCTCAAAAAGGTAACATTTACCTTGATTTAGATTTTATAAGTGGTTTGTTCCTCCCTGGATGGACTAGAGACTATTAAATGTATTTTAAGATAGTGGGGGAAAAAAAATGTACAAATAGCAATGCCATCAAGAAAATTGATTCTGATAAGGGCCTGTTTAAAATATTTACCTTGGACTCCGTGAAAGTCAGGAATGTTCTAATCCAATATAAACACTGAGTTAATACTAATACCTCTGTCCAATTCAAATGCTGAGCTGACAGAAAGATTAGGGAAAAAAGAAGTGAATTAGTAGTTCAGTATCTCCTTTATGTGCTTATTTTTCCATTCCTTTGATCTTGGAGGTTTTTTAAATTACACCAAAGTTGATTTTTCTTCTCTCAGTTTCAGTGGACTTATCTTTGGTTCATTTGGATTTTGTTTAATTTTTATTGTAACAAACCACTCTTGAAACATTATAACGAACCTGGCATTGCAAATGCATATTTTGATAATTGTAACAGCAACTGATTTTGGTAATAAATATTATCCTCTTTACATCATGAAAACCAACAGTACCTCCCTTCTGTATTATGATGTTTATAAATACAAATGATACTTCTTGTAACTAACAGTTCTTAGTATAACACCTATTTTCAGTAAGTCAGCTCATAAACCAACAAATACAGTATATAGGTGCCCTCTTACACTCGAAGACAGCCACAGAGAGGTCCTAAGCTCATTATAATTGAAAGATTTGAGTCAGAAATTATTTTTTTAAAAATAATAACTTTTAAAAATAATAATTTTTCTACCATATACTCAAAGTATTTCTAGTTAAAATTTAGATGATGTGACCTTGTAACAGACATAAAACTCTTGGAAATAGTACTGCTCAAACTGTGCAAATTGAGTTTGTTGAATCAAAACATATGCTGTTCAGCTACTGTGCACCTTCACTGTATCAGGAGAACGAGTTGCATGTACAGACTGACTATATGCCACTCTCTGCGGCAGGTTTTGCTTGGGAAAGCGCTGCCTCAGGGTGCTTTCCCTCTTAAAATGTTATTCATGAGTTAAGTCTTCTTCCTCTGCTTTCACGTGACACTTCAGTTTGCAAACTGTCTGCCATTGCCAGAGAAATCTCAGTGTAGCACTGTATACATCAAGCTCAGGCTGAACACCGAGCAGACTCATGAACCATGCGGTTGTGTCGGCTGGATGCAAGCCTGGTGCTAAACTGTCCCTCCAGGACTTACCTTGGATCCAGCATCTATATCTGCAAGCTTCAGTGCTGAGCCATGGAGGAGTGAACAACTCAGGCTGGCATTTGGCAGTGGGTTTTGTACTTCTGTGTGCTGGATGATACGGCCATGCCACATTATTACTTTACTCTCTTGTTTTGCACAGAAGTGCAACCCCATACTCACTGTGCCAAAACAACAACTGAAGAGGATAAAACAAGGGGTACAGATGAAATATAAGAGCATGGAGAAACAACAGTTGCTTAGCAGGGAGGTTCTGAAAGTGGCTTATGACAAAGACACATCCTTTGTCTTAATCATATTCTTCCAAAAGAAGCCTTTCTGATTTTATCTTCAGTCTTGTCCCCCCCCGCCTTGACTTGCAGACCCTCTTCTAGCCCTGTTTCCTTCAGTTAGTAGCAACAGAGACAGAAAAGGCTAAGATATGTACCCCACCAATAATATAGAGAAAAACCTCAAAATGAAAAAATGTGGTGAAAACATAAAAGATTTCATTTTCTAGGTCTGCCTAAAATTCACCCGTGTACTGTCCCTCAGCGGTCCTTGAGCGTAGCTCTGAAACTTACTGTCTTGCTGTTTTGCCTGTGTTGTGTAGGAGTAGGTGCTATTAACTGTATATTGGTCTACACAATGTTTCTCTCTAGATGAGCTGTTTTTTCTCACCAGCCATTTTAGCTTGCCTTTTGCAATACTTGCATCAATAAAGAGTCCCTAATTTTTTTTTCTCTCAAAACAAGATCATAGAAATTAGACTGTAGACATTATTTTCACTTTAGATATCCACAGTTAAATGTTTATAGATTTGTTTCTATTATGCTATTTTCTTCCCATGCAAAGAAACTAATTTTTCAGATTATAAATTTTGAAGAAATTTGGCAGCAGTTAGTAGCAATGGTAGCAATTTTGTCCATAGACTGGACAAAATTTTCTGCTATATGGACAAAAATCTTACATTTCTGGAGTTTAAGTAATTAAATTTACATGTTTTCAGTCTTTTCAAGTTCAAGTTGGAATACCTGTTGCTGTGGGCTGGTTTTAATCATATCTGGTAAATAACATACATTATGTATTTAATGTATTTTTAATACATATATATAGGTGACAATAACAACACCAGATTGCTGTAATTTCTGAAATGTTTTATTCATCCTCCTATGCAATGATAAAACTTCTGAAATCACATTGACTTTGAGAAATCAGTGTCTCTTTGTGGGACAATGAAGATAGGATAATATCTGAATTATCTGATAATATCTGAATCTGTGTTTGAACTTTATTTCATTTGTAGAATTCACTCTTAGAAGTAGCAAAAGACACCATATGAATGATAGGAATGAGACTGCCAAGTTCTTCTGGAAGAAAGAACTCTGGACATAAAAAATACTATTCATCATTTAACTCAGTTTTTCATTTATGTCACAGAAGGTTTGGTGTGAATTCTCGTGGCACATGGTGGTTTTTAACGTGCTGCTCAGAAGGCTGTTTGGTTCTGCAGTATAGCTTTAAAACAGATGATGATAAGATCCTGGTGGCAATGATCTTGATATTATTTCATCAGTTGTTCCTGTTCTGACATAGGAAGCCAGGAAAAGGAAAATTCATTTAAACTGACGATTACACCTGTATCCTTCTTGGCAACTGCCAGCTTGAATGTCACATCCAGTCTGCCACGACAAGTCTTAATGAACATTTTTCTGTTCTTCTGGGAACTGAACTGAGACTACTGGTAAAATTTTGGCATGATTGAGCGCTGTAACAAAAGGTTTGTAGGCCAGAATTTTATCCCTTTTGATGGAATTTACAACTATCAGTCACATGTAGCAGTTGCTCAATTATCCTGGAGCAAGAATGAATAGTTTATTGGCAGCTGATGGTCTGCAATAGAATTTTTCTGCTAGATAGGAATTGTTACTCATATAAAAGCTCTCTGAAAGTGTCAGTTAAGACATTTGCTAAAAGTACAGAAAGCTTATCTGGTATAAGTTCTACCGAACTTAAATGAACTTTGCCTTACATTTTTGCAGCTGCTCAGGCCTAACTTTTTTTTAAGGCATTTGAGCAATACACATCCAATCATTTTTTGTTATCCTATCCAGGATTGTGCTACTAAGGCTGTTACTTTTGAAGCCAGTGAATTACTGGGTGTTGCAGAAGAGATCATAGATTATTTTAGGTGCTAGCACTATTTATCGACAAGCTCACAAAAAGCCAGTTTCTTGCCTGAGTTTAAGAACTATCTTTGAGAGAGCCTATCCCTAATCCCACCAATCTGAATGACTTTTCTATTATTTTCTTGTCCTTCTGTAATTGTGGATGACATCTCAAAGTGATGTCGGGAACAGATGTCAAATGTAGAAAGCGAGACCAAAAATTACAGTGATGGAGGGTATGGTTGAAACCATCTGAGGCTGGCGGCATTTGACATTGTCATATATAAGATTGTTCCTGAAGGCTGAAGACAAAGAGCAAAAATAAGCAGAAAAGAATTGTGCGTGCAAATTTTATCTTGACTCATTCTCTCCTGCAAGTTTTCTTGTTGAAACAAAACTGGTTGAGGAAGATATGAGTTGCCAGATGTCTCATGGAAAAGCTAATTTCAATTGTGTAAGAGATTCCCTTTGTTGATGTAACTTTGTTTCACACTTCAAATCACCAAGGCCACAAGCAACATGTCTCAATGATTATGAGAAAGATGTTTCTTGAGATTCTAAATTTTACTTTGTGAAAAACAAGAAATTCAAGGCTGGTGCAAGAACCAATTTTAATAAGGTTTTCAGCTCTTTTTGTTGTATGGCTTGCCTGTTGAGCATCTAAGAAGGTCTTGGAGGGAATCAATTTCAGTTCGGTTTGGTATAACTGGTTATACAGCACATACAGAAATCTGTGCTCCCAGCTGCTACTGCAAAATAACTTGTCTTGTTTGTGCTTGATTGAGGAAGCAGTGCCTTCTTACTTTCTCCTGCCCCAATCTCTGCTAGCAGGGCAGAACTGATGGTTTTAAAAACAGCAGCAAAGATGAAGATGTAAGGAGGACCAGAGAGGTCTGTGACTTTGAGAAAAAGGAGAGATCTTTTTCCTGGTTGTGCATTTGATATCTTTACAAGATCAGATGGGTAATGATCAAAAACAGTTCCATGCTGTTCGAGTTCAATCTTGCATGTGTGTAAACTGAGAATGAGTTGCTGGAATGACCTCAGATCCCCAGCTGTCCCTAACCACTGTCAGGGAAAGGGGCAGGATGTGTTCTGGGCTGTTTCAGAGTTATGTATTTGCTGGTCATTTAGTCGGCATGCCAGCCGGCATATCACCCCTGCTTGCAGTTTGTATGCTGTCTTGTGTGGCTGAGTGGCAGCTGGAGAGCACCAGGGAGGGAACTGCTCAGACCGTGTGTTGTTTTTTTTAAGTGGGGACACTGACTCAGCTCTTCTGCTCTTCATTAAATTTTTACGATGTTCTTAAAAGCCTAGTGCTTTACGGGTGTCTAATTCTTTTTTGTCAAACTGAATTTCTCCAAGGAGGTTAAAGATTACTCAGAGGGGGAAAGAGAGGAAGACAGGTAGAAAACTCTCAGTGAATTGATGATACAGTGACTGGAAAAACTTATTTTGTTCAGGAATCAGTGAAAACTCTCTTTTCTGACTGCTTGGCCAGGTATATACGGACTCTGAGTTCAGGCATAGGTCTGAATTGTCCCATGTAGAGGAACCCTGGGATCATATTGAAAGCCTGTTATGGCACAAGAAGTATCTAAATCTGTCAGGTGTTAGGATCAGGTGTCAGGATGCATCTGTAAATTATTAACAGCTCAGAACTGCCTTTGCTGTATCCTCTATTAGAAGCTTGGATGGACACAGATAGATGTGAGCTTGCCTTGGCCGGGCACAAACCAGCTCTTCGTACCAGGAAACTCTGCCAGCACCATGCCTATGAGCCCTGTAAATCCTGATTTTTTTTTCATGTGCCTTTGAATTTTCAGAACATGACATTGATCAAAATGGAATTAACCTTTCTTTTACACTAGAGGGAAGAGAGATGAACCTGGTGTGCAGGACAAGAGAACATAATACACAGGAGAAGACAGTAGAATGAAAAAAATATTTTATTTTTTTTTTTTTTTTAAAAAGGGTTTTATTGTTCTGAAGGGGAACAGGATGACCTTAATCCAGACTAGGGAAAAAAGAGAAGATAATTTAAAAAGAATGAAATTGAAAACAAGGAGAGAGTGCATGCAAAGATTTTAAAGTAAATATTATTTAGCATGTGGAATACATTACTGAAAACATTAATAGGTTCTATGGACAACTTGGTTAAGTATTTTGAAATCTTTGTAGAAAAAGATACCAAGAAACAGAGAAGGGAAAGTAATGTGATCTGCATTTACTATTTCTACTCTGTAGCTCTTTTTGGTGATGAAACACACCTACTTTGCAGCAAATTTTGTATCCATTGTCCAGTGTTAAAGAACCATATATAAAATTAAACTATTTTAGAGCTGTGTAACTGAATCCATCTGCTTTGAGCATTATTTATAAAGAAAATCTGAGATGAGAAAAAAAAATACAATCCTGTTTTCCAGTTACATTTTTTGTTTCTGCTGCAATAGAGCAAAAAGAAGGGAAAAAAAATCCATTTCAAGTGGATTTAATGCCTTAAAGCAAATGCTGCTTGGAGCTGGTATGTGTTTGTGGCAATTCCCATGCTGGATGGAAAGCAGACAAGTACTTGGGCTGCACTGGGTGCAAGTGCATGCCCGTACTCAAGTTTGGACTGGGGTCAAAGTGCTACCAACCAAGAAGGAACATTTTGCTTGAGTAGCTAGTACTTTAAAATGAGCTATACACATTGGCTGATAAGGGGAGGGGGCAGATTTAGTGAGGTATTTGGGGAGATTTAACTTTTCAGTTAACACTAGATGGTACAACATAAACATGTGCTATGGTGGGAGATAGTCAGAAAACATTTTCTTCCCTTACACATCATGTCTGTACTCGTGTGAGGACAAGACCTTTCTATGCTTCATCTCCTCCCAGAACTGGCATCTGTTCAGCAGGTGAGAGCATTGCCATATGTTGCTGAGGAATATAATCTCCTGGTTTCTTCACTGTCTGAAGTTTATGAATCTCATCCTTCCTCCATGGTTTTCCTTATGGGGGAAATCTTTAAGGTAAGATCCAGTGTCTGGGTCTGTGTCGGTACAGTATCCAGCACACCAGCCCATGTTCATGACTGCAGAATACAGCAGTCATAGAAATAGTAATAACCTATGTGGGGAACCCTTAGTAAGCCTTAAAGACCACAGACCCACAATAACCTTTTGCTTCGACTGCTAGCCAGTATACCCAGTGACTAATACTGCCTTTCATGGCACTTGCAAACACTTCCAAAATCCTACTAGCACATTGGACTGTAATGTGGACCCAGTGCTGTATTTAATCCACAGCTATTCAGCAGGATGCTTTTTGGATTTCAGTCTTGGGGAGAAAAATGTGCTTACTTTTTGCTGAGAAAGAAAGAAACAAAGCCCTTTGCTACTGGCCACACAAACTTAGCTAGAAAACAACAGTCTAATGCTTTCTGCCTCCTGCTGCGAGCTCTGGAGCAGCAGGTACACATGCAGCTGCCCCAGAGCACCTTGTATGAGTGGTAGGGGAGCTGAAGGGCACAAGTTTCCACTTCTCAGAGAAAATAAACTATTCTTAAGTCAGGTCTTATTTTATGAGGTCTTATTTTATGAGAAGTCAGGACTTCTATTTTATGAGACAGTGAAAGACTGGTTAAAATTATAGATGTCATAGTTTATCTTCACTTGTTTTCCATATCCCAAATAACTCATGGCTAGGATGATATAAAGTTAGCCAAAGAAAATGTGGTTCCACTATCCTGTGTTAAGTATGGCTTTTACTATGTCGGTAATTCTCAGGGAGAAGAAAATAATTGTCAGTGTATACTTTGACAAAACCAGACCTGCAAGCAGGACTTCAAGTATGTGAGGTGTTTTTTTCCAGAACTGCATGAATATTCTCCCAACTCTTGCAAGCCCAAGGAGAAAAATTCCAAGACTGCGACTGAAATATCTCTCCTTCCAATTCAATTTGTACAAGATGTAAGGACATTTCAACCCTGGATGTCTGACTGAAAGGTGTACACATTTTTGGTGGGAATTTTTAATACACACACAAGTATGCGCTATATAGACACATAGCAGATCTACTCACTTCCAGTTGTTGGATAGACTGGACAACAGATGTGTAAAGTTCAAAAGTTTATTCACCAGAAGTGGAGATAACAAGTCCATTTGTAATATATCTAATAAAAATAATATTTTTGTTAGTTGAAAATGTTATTTTAAAAAATTATAAAACTGTATGTTAAGGTTATTGCTGAAAGTTCTTCTGTAAACAGTTTTATATCCAAATAAAGTCCAAATTGTAATTAATTCTGGGGTAAAATCAATAATTTAGAATTAATAGTGACTTTTAAAACCACTTAAATTTAATAACTGAACATTAGTGAACTAAAATGTTCAGTTACCCTATTAAAAAGTGATCTTGAGATGAGAGCTTAAAGTGAGTTTATGAAATGTAAAACGTGGGTACCTTTAATTGTCATCCAGATATAAGGGAAAGAAAAATAAAATTTTTTTTAACTAGTTGAAAGGGATAAATTTTAATTAAATTTTTAATATTTCTCAGCTAGGAAAAAAAAAAAAAACAAACAAACAAAACTTTCTCTAAAAGAAAGTTTGAAATCTATAATTCAAAGTCTTTGGAAATCAGTACATAATTTAAATTTTACATGATCAAACTTAAACCTGAGAATTTTGTGGATTTTTCCAATATTTTTTGTTAAGAAAATGTATTTTGAGCATACAGGGCATGCTTATGTTAAAAAAAGCAAACAGTCCAATGTCCAAGTACCGGAAAAAGATAAGAGACAAAAAAACCCAGAAAGTTAACTTTGAATTTGTGGAAGTAGCATTTTCCTTCTTTCTAGTTACCTCGTGGCTTTTATTGTTGAAGGATCTTCACACTCTTAACAAGTTATTTTTAATTTATGACTGTGGATGACTAATTCTATTTCCATTATTAGCAGAATCTGTATCTCTACCATGAATCATGTATCGAAATTGCTCCAAGATGACAAACTAGTGAAAAAAGTCTTTTGACCGACTTTACTTCGGCCTGAAGCTTCCCCTGTGTTTATTGGAACTGCATGTTGGAACTGAAAAAGGCAGTGCCTAGTAGTCAATGAAGTAAGGGATAGGCATGAGAAAACAAGAAGTTGAGAAGAAGAAAAAAAAGAACTTTTGGGAGTTTGAAGGGTGAAGGCAATGTGAAGAATGGGAGGGTGGCTGTCTTTGGGATTTCTGTGGTAAGGTTAGAAACCAGGATGGTTGGATGAATATGCAAGCTGTGATGTTGTGTGATGAAACTACCTGAAGAAAGGTATAAAAGAAGATGAAGCTACACTTCTCCCAGAGGTGCTCATTAAGCAGATAAGCCCCAAGTAGAATGAGAGAAATTCAAAATGGATGTTAGGAAAACATTTTCCACAGTAAGAGCAGTTCAAATCTGAAACATACAGATACAGAAAAGGTTGTGAAAATTCCGAATTTCCTTAAAAATTTTAAAAACTTGTCAACATAATCTGGCTTCAAAATTGTTAAAAGCATAAGTAGAAGGTTAGAGTAGAGATCTCCAAGGGGTCCTTTCAACCCAGACTATGCTGTGATTCTTTGGGTGAGCGCAATGGACTAGTGAATAGAGAAATTACTAATACCACATAGAGTATAAATACGCAAAAATTTTTTCATGTTAAATAACTTCATTTCTCTGTACAAAACCAATTCACTTTGCAAAGGGAAACTTCCTTCACATCTTAACTCAAGTGATTCATGCAACCCACTCACTTGCTAAGATGTGTGAGCAGAAAACATGACTGAGGGAGCAGATGCCTACAGGACTATCTCTCCTGAAACAAGATACAAACAAATGAAAAGATTTGGAAGCTTCTGTGGCCTAAATTGGATTTTTTTTCTTTAGAAAGGCAGTATTTTAGGGTCTGGAACAGGTTGAAATATAAAGTCTTCTGTTATTATATCCAGTAGCATATCACAAAAATTTCTACACTGATTTTCTACTTCACATACAATAAAATCCCACAAACATGACCTGCGCTGCCCCATAGTGCTCCAGAGGCTCCAGGATAGAGGCAAAAGTTTGTAGTGAGTCTGAATGGGGAAATGCTTGCAAAAGGTACAAGCCCGGAATTCAGGTACTGGGAACCTCCTCAGCTCATGAGCTCCCCCAGGAAGGCAAGCACCATTTTAGATTGCCAGGTGGTTCGGGAAATATGGTCCATCAAATGTGTACTGTAACTAAGTCATCCCACTAGCTGGTGACCCTCAGTTGTGGTGGATAATGGAAAATTGAAAAGTGCTGCTCTTGGCAGTGCTGCCTGCAGTCAAAACTCTTTATACAACTAAATGGTAGCAAGGGAAAAGGTTGTGCTGCATAGAAGAAGCCTGTGAGCAGCAGGTCACGGTGGGTGATTCTCCCCCTCTACTCTGCGCTTGTGAGACCCCACCTGGAGTACTNTTCTATGATTCTATGATTCTATAACTTGCTGAGTCTCATTCACATGAGAAAACTTTTCCTGGTTGTTTCCTAAAACTGGTGGTCCTGCTGAACCACAGTGTAAGAAATTAAATTAAACTGGAAGACTGCCTTAAGTTTCTTGAATTTTTCCTCTTCAAGGAAAGTTCAGAGCTTGATCCTGTAAAACGCTTTCTATAAACATTTTATGATCTTATCAGGTTGAAAAGTACATTTCCCTTTTTAGGGAAAAAAAAAAAAAAAAAAGGGCAAGTCTTTTACAATTTCTAATGCAAATTGTTCAGTACTTTTACAGACATCCCAAAGTGTACAACACGAAAAAGGAATGAGAATAAAGAGGTAAAAACACTGATTCTTGTTGGTTTTTTTTTTTTTTTATCCAAAGGGTAGGGGGACAGAAAAAGTAAATAGTCCTAATAGTTTTTTGATTAGGAATGACATGGGTTTTTTTCTGATGAAAAAAAAATTGACTTTCTACGAGCTCTAGCTCTTCTTAAAACTAGCTTCAGCTAGCTCTAATTTCTGAGGGATTGCCTGTGTGAATAGGAATTAATCATACGAGAAAAAGTTTTCTGGATCATTCTCCTAGTTTGCCATAGTTATTGGACTGCAATTTTACATATTATCTGTATATTTCATGTTAATCTAATCCCCTTAAAAAAGCTGAACCTTGCTTTATGACAGAACCCATTCTGGCTTGCCAGAACTAAAGGGTGTTGAAACTTCTCCAGAGCAGCTATATCATTGCATTATGACAATAAAAAATGTCCATTGTCAGGGAATCTTCATTGAATGTTGCTGAAAAGGGGAAAGAAAAAGCAGCTCAGATTTCATAAACATCAACTGTAATAAAAAGAAACTTTAAAAAGAATTATTCCAAAATATCCTACACTATCCATTATATGAGTGAATATATATGGTAGCATAGACAAGGTCCGATGAAAGAAATATTTTTTAAATCTTTGGAAGAATTGTGAGTTTCATAAGTTATTTTTTTCACTTTCACTGAGAGAACTTTTGAAATAACAATGTGTCAAAACATTCTGGTGGCATTTGCGCTCTCTTTCAGGTCAAAAAGCATAATTCTGTCTTCTCACGGTGATTTATTAATTTAATGAGACACTTTTTGAATGAAGGAAGTTTTTAAGGTCATTATTGTTTTGGACAATATGCTGTTCTCGAGAAGGAAATTTAATTGAAGTAAACTGCAATTTAAGCCTCAAACAACTATGCTGAAATTCTGCAGAACTGAACTGCAGATCACAAGGGTATTGTATAGAAATGAACACACAGAGAAGTAATACAGTAATATTTACAATCTGTAAATAAAGCATTGTTTCAATAGATGCTCAAAGTTACTTCTCTGTGAACTTTCAGGCATAGACTTTCAGACTATACTATTATGCTTTTATACTTTGTAGTCTGAGATAAAATGTATGTCAAGAAATAGCATTTGATGAAATTGATACAAGAAAAAATACATCTAAAAGGCCAGCATGAGACTTTCAGCAATAGAGTTTTGGTGAGCTGTTAGATACAAGAGTAGTACTAATAATGTAGTTATATGAGACTGAATGCATTGATCTGTGATATCAGTAGTTTAAAGTATCAATAATAATAGTTTGTGCATAGTAAATGACCATGATTCAGTAGAATTCTACCTCTTCTTTAGTTCATATCACAGCACAAAACCTTTAAATGAATCCATGTAGTCATAGAAGTCACTCATGTTACAGATTCAGAGCACAACAATGTATATGCCTTCTATTAATTTTTATATAAATCTGTGTAGAACTTGAATTTTTGTATGAGTACTTAGAAGCATGTATGTATCACAGACAAATGTGCATGTCAGACTGGGATATAGTTAGGTCTTCAGACATACACAGGTGAACACCCTCTCTCATCTGATGATATTCACAGCGCAAAACTACCCACTTAAAACACTCCATTGAAAACAGTCATTGTTGAATGCAACAGTGATGAGCTTCTGAAGATACAGGCTGCTAGACCAGTCAACACCTATATGAAACTAATTACTTAAATTTTCAGACTGTTCAGATATAGCACATAGTTCTGGCATTATTTACCCAACTAACATTTCCTGCAAAGTCAAAGAATCTCAACTCATGGAAAATACAGGGTGATGCTCCAAGTCTAGGAGTATTGTTCTGTAGGGATCATTAGGAGATTCTGTTTTATTGTCCCAAATTGCAGTACTGATTAGGCTTTTGCTGAAGTCAGCAACAATATAGTGTTGACTTCAGTGGGAGCAAGGATTAATTCCAAATTACTATGTCTGTAAAAGAAGACATGCTTTGTTTCTTTGATTTTGGTCCATATTCTAAATTGATGATTTCACCCTTATGGAACAGTTAACGTGGAATAGTAGACTCCTTATGAATTTTCTCTCTCAAGAAATGAAATCCCGATAGCACCTTATGGATTATTTTATGTTCAATGAATTTTCCATTGTATTATAACTGATTATGCTGAAAATGTATTAAAATTAATAAGATATATTGCTTTAGAAGAAATCCACAGCTATAAACTTTTTTTGTATGTTGGCGAGGATAAGTCATTAATATTTTCAGAATTGAGTTGTTAAACAGAATTCTAGTTAATTCTGCCAGCTTCCAAGAATTTGCACTTAATCAGTCTTCCTTGTTTGACTTCTGCCTTTGGCAAAAATACTACATTTCAGCCAGTGACCCATTTCCACAAACGTTTAAAGTTGCATTTAAGAGAGGGAGAAAGATGAAAGTAAGCAGTGTTTCCAAATTACAGACTTATTAATTTCTATGAAAAACTCAAGTTAGCTGCCTGAGAATATTTGCCTTTCTTATAGAACCATAATGTAGGCTGGTGTTGAACTTCACAATTTCAGTAACCCAAATTCAACAGATTTGGTAATCCTGGCCCTATACTCTCTCGTATCAAGATACTTCATTCATTGAAAGCCAGTGTCATTATTTACATGTACACAAGCTGGAGTAGATATCTGTCACAAATCTTTACTTGTAGGTTTTCCCACCACCAGGTAAGAGGCTTCTGTTCTAGTAAACATGTATGGGCCAATACATGAATATATCAAAAATTAAAGACTCTTGAAAGACATTGGTTCTCAGTGAGTCCAGGTCTTCTCATTTTTCTCGCCTTATGTTTTACTTAATTGAACATACACAAAACTTAGCTGTGATCTGATTCTTTCCTTTTTCTGGCTTCTGAAAAATCATCAAAAGTAACCAGTCATTCTATAATATGTAGATTCTGTAATTCTGGCAATATAATATTATTTTCAACCCAAATAATCAATAATAGAATAATTCTTTAAAATTAGATAAGGTTAGATTATAGGGAAGTGGTTCCAGAACTCTAAACAAAAAGGAAATAATAACATATAAACTATTATCTGACAAGTAGCACAATCAGTTGGTAGAGTTAGACATTTCAACAAATCTTTAAAAAGCCAGCTAAGAAGGCTAATTCTGCATGGCATTCTCCAGGAATCCTTTTCAGAGTGTCTGTATAGTTGTGTTTTCTTCATCAAAAATAGATAAATAAAGAAACAAAAGAGTAAAAGTAAGGGTGGAGGAGAGAGATATTCAGAACTTCAGCAGCTTTCTCTCTGTGTTTACCACACTTGAGAAAGTGTTAAAATTTTGGGTACCTGGTGAACTGAAAATCGTGCTCAAAAATGTTACATATTACCCATTTACCTAAAGACATTAGCATGAGTTTCCAGGAATATTATGTAGTTTAGACATACTGTAAATGTCATTTGCACTAGGCTGCTTGTGGCAGTTCAACTGAACCCTTGAAACGGGTGTTCACTCCATCTGAAATTAAGGTTGATTAAGTTTCCATGGTCCAAATGGAAAAGCTATTAGGGGAGCTGAAGCTCTGCCATATCAGCTGATGTAAAAGACGTAGTATATGTAGTATATGTATGTGCTATATTGTCTGGTTCTGTGTTTTTGCTGTTGCCTTAGTCACTGCCATAGCAATCTTCTGACCATTTTAAACAAAAAGCCGCAGTCAACTCCACCCTTATCATGTCTCTAAAATAAACCTTTGTTGATTACGGTACGCTTGAAAGCATACTGGCAGTTGCTCAGATATCATCTCTGAGGGTAGCATCTTTTCAACGTATCACATTCTTTCACAACATGTGTGCGGCAGGTGAACAAATGCCATGGACAGCTGCCAAGGGAGAAGAAACGAAACTCTGCAAGCAATCCTAGCCTCACCCCATCTCCTCACACCACCCTTTTGTTCAATGTGACATTATATGGGAGCCAACTTTTTGACATGACATTACAATTCTCATGGAATACAAGGAAAATCTGAGGGCAATGCTTTTTCCTATGCACTGTTGTTCCATTACTCAACCAGTATTTACTGAAACCTACTGAAGAAGAAAGCAATTAGTATATTTTCCCAAGACTACACTTGCAATAAAAAATATCGCTGAAGCCTTGAAATTGTTTTGGAATTAGTAAAAGTCTACACCATATACATGCATGTATTCATATATAGGTTAAACATAGACTCAGAATTTTAGTGATCTAGTAATAGCATATTGATATGTAAAACCAAAATAACTTATGATATAAATTCAATACAGTTCCTGTTCAGTAATGAATTAACTGTAATTTTTAATGTGAATATGTATAAACCAAACATCTCTGCATTAATACCAGAGACCATTTTTACTGGTTTCTTTAGCAAATGTCTGTGTTTTGGTATTCAATATAATTTGCTTGAATTAATAGAACCATAGAATGGTTAGAGTTGGAAGGGACCTTAAAGATCATTGAGTTCCAACCCCCCTGCCATGGGCAGGGACACCTCCCACTAGAACAAGCTGATCTAAGCCCCATCCAGCCTGGCCTTAAACACTTCCAGGGATGGGGCTTATATGACTTCTCTGGGCAACCTATTCCAGTGCCTTACTACCCTCACAGTAAAAATTTCTTTCTAGTATTTAACCAAAATCTACTCCCTTTCAATTTACAACCAGTACCCCTTGTTCTGTTGCTACATTCCCTGACAGAGTCCCGCTTCACCTCTTCTTTAGTCTCCCTTCAAATACTGGAAGGCTGCTATAAGGTCTCCCTGGAACCTTCTCTTCAGGCTGAACAGCTGCAGCTCTCTCAGCCTGTCTTTATAGGAGATGCTCCATCCTTCTGATCATCTTTGTGGCCCTCTGCTGGACCCGTTCCAGCATGTCCATGGCCTTTCAGTGCTGAGGACTCCAGAGCTGGACACAATAATCCAGGTGGGGTTCTGTGAGAACAGAGTAGAGGGGTAGAATCACCTCTTGCAATCTGCTGGCCACACTATATATTCCAACAAAATATATATTTAGAGGTCATCTGAACTATTGAAGAGTTTTAAGTGTGGATGTTCCATTTTTGCTTTGTAGTCTCTTGGTGATTTTGAAAATGTTAAAATTGAGCCTTAAAGATATATGATCTGCAGGTCAATTATCTTTAAATAATTATCACCTATTAGTGATAATTTTATCAATATTTTAATTGTTTCATTTGTTTGCTCATCATCTATCTGTGAATCCTCTTTTAGTTTAGATATTAGCTCTGTTTTAGTTATGGGGAGGGTAAACTAAAGCAATCATTGCTTGAGCTCTTCCTGCTGTTGGCACAACATTTGACTTATTGGAAAATGTTTTGATTTGTTATAAATCCAAGTTCTTCCATCAGTGTAGGTTTATACTAGCAGCCAAGTTATTTCTTGACTTCTGTAGGCTTGTAAAAACATACAATGAAGAATAAAGGAAAGAATAAAAGAAAGATAAATAAAAGTTATAAGGCAACTTTTATTCCTCTCTTGTTTTAGGTCATTAGTTGCATACAAGTTCTTTTCAATGAGCTAGGGAATGATGCATTTGTGGTATATTGAATTGGATGGAACTCACGGAAGGAGCAAAATAATTGGCAAGTCATTTAGGGAAAATACATGAGAACTCCATCAGAGAAACAATATTTAGTTTTCAGTGAACAAAAGAAACTGTAACGTGTATTGGGATGAAAAGCTGAGAAAACTGTCAGCTGCTATTTTTCCTGTGCCAGCCAATAGATAAATAATATTTCTGTGAATAGACATGTCCTACTGGCTTCTACCTTAAAACAGTCAAATGAATTTCAGTAAATAAATAATAATATTTAAAAAAAAAGTTTAAAACATACTTAATAACTCAAAAAGATTTTAAATATTCTTAATTTTCCACATGAGAAATGGCTACTTGTATACACAGTTTTAGTTCAGATGTAAATTCAGCGCATACATATAAAGCAGTTTCTACTTGCAGCAATAATAATTGCATGGACAAACTCGAGCATGAAAATGAATTATTTGAGGAATTCAGTGGATAATATTTTAAATTCTTTTAATACCTATATAATTTCATTTTATTTTGAAATTTGAAAGCAACTGACAACTATGAAAGACACTTCAAAATGTCATTTTGACTTAAAATTTTGACAGAAAATCATTCTTCGGCAAGTAATGTTTTAACGATTCTCCACTTGAATTATATTTTATAATAACACTAAAGTCAAATTCACATCATCTACACTGCTTTTACTGTATAAAGATCTCTAGCATAGAAATTTCAGACCTGGAAAAGAGTACCTGAGTTAGAGAATTCTGTATTTTGTTATTGCTTAAAATCATGTACCTCTAGTAAACCTATAGTACTGTGAAATATTATCTCTTGAATGTTAATGTGAACTTTTCCAGGAAATTAAATTTTATTTTTACAATTCTAAACAATAGTAATTAGTATTTGAGACTTTACTTGTAATCACAATAATGAAATTTGCTAGTACCAATTAAAAATGAATTGCTCCAAATGGAAATGAAGAAAGTGGATCTGAAAGTAATTACCAAAAGAATACCGCATAGAATTAATGTGAAGGCACTGGAATCTGTATCCAGATATACACCGTTATTCCAAAAGGCACTGCAAAATGTTACCCCTAGGCTCATGTATACTCACAAGCTTACCTTGGATAACCATTTAAGGTCATTACAAATTAATATAAATTAAATAACTGCAGGGCCATCTAATGCAAATAATGTAAATAATCTACAATAATGTAAATTTGCTTGATTTTAATTTTTTTTTTTTTTTTTTTTGTCCCCAATTTGCAGATAAGACATTTTCAGAGCTCTGAGGGAGAGGGTAGTAAAAAAGATTTCAATCAGATGTCTGGGAGTCATAGAAATTCCATTTTTAATCTGGTTACAAAGACTGCTTCATTTATTCTCAGACACATAAAAACAAGGAAAGATTTGTGGCTAAGGTCGCTCTAGACTGACATATTTCCAAGTTTCTAAAAAAACAGGAAAAATAATCCTAAAAGATTCTGTCTGCTATGGTAGACAGAGTCAATTTCTGTTAATGTAAGGACACTAAAAGATGAGAAATTTTCATTTTGCCCAAAATAAAATTGTTTTTATGTATTTATCATTAATTAAAATATCTGAAGGAACGAATTCAAGATTTTGTATATATTGAATAATTTGTGGAAACTAGTTTCCGTATAGTCTGGATTTTTTGTAGAATCATAGGATCCTAGAATTGTCTGGGCTGGAAGGGACCTTTAAGATCATCTAGGCTAAACATCAGCCTAACTCTCATAAAAATCATCACTAAACCATGCCTATAAACATGTCTATCCGTCTTTTAAATACCTTCAGGGATGGTGCCTCAACCACTTCCCCGGGCAACCCATACCAATGCTTAATGACCCTTTCAGTGTAAAAAATTTTCCTAATATCCAATCTGAACCAATCTGACCAACTTGAGGCCATTTCCTCTTGTCCTATTGTCTGTGACTTGGGAGAAGAGATGGATCCCTGCCTCTCTACAATCTCTTTTCAGGTAGTTGTAGAGAGCAATAAGGTCTCACCTCAGCTTCCTTTTCTCCAGGCTGAACAACTCCTGCTCTCTCAGCCTTTCCTCACAAGATTTATACTCCAGGACCCTCATCAGCTTCATTGCCCTTCTTCTTCAGCAATCCATTCACCTGTTTGTTGGATACACTGCAAATATGGTTATTCTTGCATTTTGTTGCTGATTTAGTTTGAATAACTATAAAGGTTTGGACTGTTCTCTTCCAAAATAAATATGTCCATACCAACATTTTGTAGGAATATGTTGTTATCAATTCACTGATAAGCAAATTGATTCATACAAAAATTGTCAAACTGTAACACCTTGTCGAAATATAAATTTACTCTATCATCATTTTAAGGTTTATGGAAATGCCTCTGTTCAGCCTTTCAGTAGGTACAAATTTGTTTTTGTTTATACATACATTTTTAAGATTGTCACTCTTTTGAGAGTTCAGATAATGTATCAACTCTGATCTCTATTACAAGATTAAATAATATGAAATTAAATATGAAAACCAGGGCATTTCTGAGCAGTCAAGCCACAGAACAGTCATGATATACATTATATATGGGTGTTGACAAGTTGCTCAGCTAATCTTTTTAGTAGAAACAATGACTTTTAATATTTTCCATCTAGTCTCCCCCAGTATCTTTGAGGCATCTCTTCATCCTTGCTTTCTGCATTTTCCCTCTTCTACATTCCCATGCCCTTCGGTTATTTGGGTCAGAAACTTGCCTGTGATGAAAGATACCACTGTTTCACAACATCTAGACACACGGCATGGGTGGAAGTTGACTTAAAATATTTGTATTTTAACAGGAACATCCTCTACAAGTGTTAGCTTGATTTCTTGCTGTCATACCCTCAGGACAAAGAAGCTCAAATAAGATCTGTCCATAGCATCAGAATTATTATGGCAATTCTTTTCCAGATTAATCTTAGACTGAGTATCTAGCAGATATATCATTTGTCTCAATGGTCCTTTTAGACACAGACATAAAGTCATACACAGAATGGAAAAAAAAATAAGAATGTAATCGAACTTCAGTTAAAAAAAAACAAAGCAAAGTTTTCTAGGAGACTTTTCTAATAGATTATTTGATTTCTGTGCTTCAGTGAAGAATGAAAGAGTTAACAGAAAATGTGACAACCAAGTTTTCCTGTCATGATTCATCCCAAAGCACAGAGCACTTAAACCTGATGAAAACTCTTACTACTTAGAACATTTCAGTACAACTTCTCCATATTGAATCTATTTGGATAAGCTTAAAGTGACAGTTATTTGAAATGCAGCCACAGGGTTTTTTTCATTACTCTGCAACTCCTAAACTGACCTGGACCCAGAAAACACCATGACTGTTCCTACAGGAACACTTGAAACTGAAACACAGATTCAAATTATTAAATAAACCTGACCTTTTAGCATATGCTTAGATCCATTTCCAACCAACACCACCCTAAAATATGTGTTATATACCAACATAACAATAAAGAGTTGCAAAGATGGGCACATGGGTACTCTTCATCTGTGTGGGAAAGTAACAGTAGACTGGTGAGGAGGACTGTAAACACGCTCAAGTGACTTGCATATGGGGTGCTGAAAAACATATACGACACTAATTGTTGCTTAGTTTCATGTGCTCAACCAGCAGAACATCTGCACTTAGATAACATAGGCCTGGGAAGGACTCAGGGGCATCTTATCAAACATGCCCAAGATTCTTGCGCTGCTGCTGAAGTGGGCAAAGCACAGTGGAAAACTCTGCCTGCCTGAATCCTTGAAATACAGGTCAGAACAGCAAGTGTGAGAGCTCTTGCTCTCTTACTCCCTTACTCACAAGGGCTTTCTTGCTATTAAGGACTCTACTGCTCTGTGGAGCCTGCATCCCCTGCTTGCCTGCCTCTGCCTGGGTACTGCTTCAGAGATTCCCCAATCCATGAGGTATTGAGATTAAATTTGTCCTTTGCCTTTAATCCATGGTTTTGTGGTTGTTTCTGTGTCCTGCCTGCCTCGTCTCCCACAATCCGTTCCTTGATTGTCCCACAATAGAAAAAGAAATGAGAAAGGATATTTTTTTTCCTAATATTGGGAAAAAAACCCTTAATAAAAAGTTATTTTCCTTCTTTAATGCCTGTTCTCCTTTCTTCCATTCTGTAAATTTCCGTGTAGAGAATAGTTTTGCCAAAGAGATTCAAGGAGAGAATTGGGATTATGACTAAATCTACATTTTTAAAGAAATATATATTAATTTTTCAGTATGAGGAGTTTATATACAAGACATCAAAGTAAGAAATAAAAAGACTGACTTTGTCCTGCAGCATTTCACAGAATTTAGAATTCATCAAGGAGACTGAAAAGAAACGTGATGTTAGGATAAATTTATGAAGTGGATCATAAAAATGGGTTTGATGACAGGAAAAGAGAGAAAAGACAAAATTTTTAAACTGTTTTTGATACTGAGAGTTACTTGGACCTTTTTTAATTTTGGAACTAAAAATGTCATTAATAAAACATTTTATTTCTCTTGATAACAGTTAGCAGATTTTGGGAGGAGACAATGAAAGATGGTTGAAAAGAATTTGCAGAAAGTGTTGATGATGGTCTAAATACCTTAATGGAGAGAAAGTACAGTTTAATAACTGTCAAGGTTCTCTAGTCAAAGAGAAAAGTGTATGCTTCACATACATACAATTTGGAAACAGCTTAAATAGCAAAAAAGTTAAACAGAAGATAGAATGCCTTACAGAGAGGCAGTGAGTTCTCCAGCTACTGTTGTTTTCAATGAAGACCTTCTCCTGTGGGAGATACAATTCAGTTACACAAAGGATATCATGCTTCCAGGTTCCAGAGGGCATCCAAGGAAGAGAAGGTGACTGATCATAAGGAAGACTCCCTTACGGCATCTACAAGATTGTTGCCTGAAGATCTGACTCATCCGAAGGAACTTGAGATAGATAAACATCTGAAGAGTTGGGCACTCAGCCTAATTAAATTGGAACAAGTCATTTGAGACACATGTATCTTTTTCGGAAACTTTTGGAATATCATCAGTTAATTCCAGAAATAGGGGAAAATCATTATTTTTTTTTAAATTGTTTGAAAACTCAAAGCAAGAAGCCACGCAAATCATAACCATGCTTTGGTAGGAAAAAAAAAATAATAATCCAGTTTTAGCTAAGTATAGTTAAGTAACATGCAATATTTATTTGGATAAAAGTCACACCTACATATAGCAACCCTGAATACACCTGTAATCTCAAGAATTTTAGACTAGGTTTCCTAGTGTTAATGATGTCAAACTGATGCTATGTGTCCCTGACCACTGGTCAAGAGGCCCATGTTTTTTCCATGTACCCTCCCAGGTGGCTGACCAATGTCCGGACATTATTTGAAGGGACCTTGTTCCATTAAGCACTGTGCTATAGGCAAGTAGCACTATAACCCCTGCTGAAAACATAATAACACATTAACAGAGTTGCATAACTTTCAGATCAGGGCTGACTGCTGTAATTTTGGTTTCATGATGGCTGTGAGGCTTTGTTGTGTCTTGTGAATGCAATGGTGAGATTCATGCTAGTGGACTCCTTTCAGTAGGAAAATTCAAATAAAAAAATCTTTAGGTGCTCCTTAAGTAAATGTAGTAGTCTGTGGATGGCCTCTCTCTAGGAAAGTGTTTATACCAGGAGGGAGAGGGAGCATTTTAAAAAGGATGCCTAGGCTACACGCACACACATACACACATGCATACTCGCAAATACCACATTATAGTAGAAACTGGTTTCTGCAAATATAAATAAAATTATTGAATGTAAAGAGTATTAAAGTGAATATTAGGCAAAAGTGCAAAATTTAAGGATAGAAATTTAATCCTTGTGGCTTTTATGAATTTAGGCTCTAGTCCAGTTAAGCACTTAAGCACATGCATAACATCATATATGTGAGAGACATTAATACTTATTGCTTGAAGTTATGCATGTGCTTAAGTGCTGAGCTGGATATGGGCCTTAATGCAATTTAGCTTAAACTTGTCTTTTGTTTGCTGATTAACTATTTTTATATTGCCTTTCAGAACTGTACAAATAGAAGCAGTATTAAGTAATCATTTTAACACACTGCATTTATGATACAAGGTATAATTATTGCTGTACTTCCTGTATATCTATTTAGAAATGCAGGCAGAGAATTTCAGAAATTTTCTGCGTGTGCACAAGAACCCTAGGACAGTATCTGAAAAATAATTCAGATCATTTGCTTCATATTCCTTATTCTAATTACTTCTCTACGATGCCTTTCATTCCTGTGAAACTTTTAAACAGGCTCAAATCTTCATCCCAAATTTGGCAAGCTAAATCAAATCTGAAGCCATGTCAAGGTCTGAAAATTCTTGATCAACTATTAAAAAAATATTTCCACTTCTGCTTTTCTTCATTTTAAGCTTACATGTGCATATAGCAAGATAGTGACCCTGGAGGAGCATGTCAGTGCAGTGCCACATGGACTCATCTAGGGCTCCCAACCCTTTCCTTGGGAGCTGACAAGCAATTTGTCTCTCAGACTTGCTGAAGACAAGCTGTGATCTTGATCCTGCAGGTTGATGTGATCCTGATGTGATGATTCTGACCCAATGTCTGATGTCCCACCTTGACCCTGGTCATCAATATAAACCACATGATTCATCACCATGAACTTAGCTGGTGATCTGTGCTTTAGCCTGATAGTTGATACCATTATACAATTTTCCTCTGGGGGAAGACAAAGGAAAAAATGTTACCTCCTGGAAAAGCTGAGCTGGAGGAGCTAAAGGTTCATGGCTCTAGAAACCAAATCCAGATCCCAAACTTCTTGTTTTAACCAGCTTAAAACAAGCTGCTCTGCCCTGCTGTTTAAGCCATGCTTTCCATCACCTATTCTGACCCCTCTTCTGAGAGTTACATTTTTCACCTCTAATATGTCAGGAAGCTCTTCTCCATTCATTCCAGCAATACCTCTCAGTCTGCTCAGTCTTAAATTCGTGCACTGCCTGGGGTCAGCGGGGGCAGAAAGAGGAGGGAGGGGGAAGTAAAAGAAAGGGAGGACAATATCCACCATCTTTATACTACACAGCCCTCTCCCTTGCTAAGTGATAGACAAAGGACAGTGCAGCTGTATGAAGATGATATTCATGTTGCTTACTGAATCTGGAAGGTGTTATCTACCAGGACCATGAGAGTTATAAAGAAAAAAGGAGGGAAGAAGTCTGAGGGATACACTGCAATTCCCAGGCTAACCTGCTTCAAGCATCTGGAAATTCAGTAAGAGCAGATTTGCTCGTGGTATTTCTTCAACTCAGGTTCAAGTGCTGTCTGGAAATGGGAAAGTAATAAAGCTTATGCAAACATTCCAGTAATACAAAGAAACGCTTGGTTCAACAGCGGTAATGAAAGGGACATGTATATGGGCTCTTATTTTATTCAGTTTGACTTCTCTTTTTTTATCCATTGAGTGTCAATTGATGTGTGCTTATTTGCCCAGTAAGAGTTAGAGATCACCTAATCTTTTTTCATAGCAGCTGCTCTTTAAACAACAGGGGATAATAGTGACTCATGTATAGTATTAGAGTAAAATACATCTGAGCCAGTGACCTAGGTGTGAAAAACACTCAGTCCATTTACCAAGATGGTAAGCCATTTAGTCTCTTAAATCACCACACAAGAGTCTTCTCCTGACTTCAGAAATCATTCAGAAATAATTATCTATTTCCTGAACACAAATAAGCTAAAGACTCCTTTAGACACTTAATCACAGCAGACCTGGTGCTGGTACATTGTACATATGGTTACTATGTGTGCCAAGAAGACTGGCAACTGTTATTGGTATGAACTCAAATGCATACCACAGTGCACCTGAAAATGATGTATCATTTCAAAACCAGGGAGGGAATCTTTCTTGATAGGATCCATGTAAACATGTTTTTCTTCTAAGAGGCATCCTGTGTCATGGCCCAGGGATCAGCATTCTAGTGGAGTCTGCCCCTTCCCTTGGAGTTTTTCAGAAACTGTTTCTCTCCTGCTAAAACCTAATTAATTAAAAATGCAGGCCCTTTCTTGATGTGTGCGGTTTATTGTCTGAGTTCAAGATGTGATATTTATTGGCTTTGACATCTGTGCTATTTCAAACCTTGGAGCAGGCTACATTTTCGTCATTAAAATATTTCAAAACCATGGTTATAAATCAAAGTAAATGACAGTTCAAAAATAGGCACAGATGAAATAGGTGTGTTGTTCTGTACTGGGCACAGCCCATTATTATTTTCTTTCCACTGCAGCTGGCCAACTTACTAATTTAATTACTTTCTTTTTCTTCTTTCCCCAAAAGTGAAATCTATCAAAAGAACAAGGTTGGTCAAAGGATCTCTCTCTCCAAAGCTAACAAAAGCGGGTTTCTTTTACAATGAGAAAGCAACAGCTTAGCTGCAGAACTCATAAGAGAGTTGTGGGGGCCAAAGCAGAGACTTAAATGTTGACTTGCACCTACACAAAGTTGCTACTAAGTTAGCCTAACATGTCTCCTCTGTTCCCCCATAGCCAGAGCAAGCACTGATCTGTTTTGTGACTTAAGAAATGAAAAAGCACATCAAAAGATACCATTTATTGAAAAAACCTGATAATGTACATTTTTTTATCAGTGCAGAGATGAGTGAATATAATTCCAGCTTGTTTTATATGCAATGAATTAATTTTGTGTATGGATAGAGGAAGGACTAAAAAAGATAAAAGGCATAAATGCAGTCCACTTAAAGATGCATATGTCGTTTGCTGAGTCATATTCCCACTTATGAGGTTCAAAAATGTATACATTTATTCAGTGATATTGTTTATTGCTCCTTAGCCTCTATAGAAATGGTTCTCCTCTAAAACTACCTCATAGCTAAATTCATACCACTCTCAGGATAATTTGTCTGTCTGTATTCAGACATGAAAAAAAGACTTTGATTCCTGTGAGATTTCCGCTCAGTTTCCAGACCAGAGAAGCTCAAGACCACTTTTCTAAAAAACTTAGTGCAATATCATCTTGTTTACTATCACCTCTCAGGAGGTAGCTAATATTCTTAACAAAGGAATGTGGAAAACCAGTTTTCTGGATAATTTTAAAATTACTGCATCAATAACATCTTCCCTGAAAAATCTCAGTTCCCAGTTTTCTCAACTGGCTGGATGTTTCAGAAAGGGCTAGGGACCTAAGCACTAACTTCTGAATGGGTGTTTAAATAGTTTTTGGAACTGCTGCAGTGAAACTTGTTTGTGTTGGAAGTAGCATTCAGAGTGGAGGAGAATGGGCACACTTCATGACAGCTTTTACCTACAGAAGTATTATCAATGCCTGAGGGAAGATATGTTTTGCAAGTTTAGGCGTAGGATGGGATCTCCAATGAGAGTAGTCTAATCCACTGTGAATAGGCTTCACAGGATTACAAATGTAACACAAGCCTTGAGGCTCATTTGCCACGTGAAACCATGCTAACAAGACTGTGTTACCCCCTTTGCCTCCCTCTTCTTTCATACACCTTCACTTAATGCTGGAAAAGACCAGATTAGTTGTCTAAGGTCTGAACAACAGTCTGACAAAATTACTATGGCTTCCTCAGGCTTTGGGGGAATTTTTAACTCCACATCCATCTACCTGTATTAGTTTTCCTTGAAATTTTTACCCTGTCCAGTTTGAAATAGCTAAGGCATCTGTGCAACAGTACACACAAGTCAGATAGTTTTAGATGTGCATTGCTTAAGACAGATTAAAACAAAATCCTTTCAGTCTTCATCACTGATGCACCATGTCCTAGAAAAGAAAATAAGACTGTGCCTAGAAACTGCTGGAAAACACACTTTTCTTGAAAAGACTCAGGATCTTGTCAGTTAAAACTCAGTGAAGAAATCTCTGACTGCTTGCCTTTAGGAACCTCTGTGTGATGTTGGAGCAAGAAGCTGCAAACAGTAGCTGCCAACCTGGCTGGCATTCCTAGAGCAATCTCCTGAGATCAGTGCTCTGACAGGTCACATCCTCTGTCTGGCACCACCATCCCCTGTTTTCATTAAGACTTTCTTTTTCATTTTTTCTTTGTTCTTCTTGCTTGAGCCAAAAGAAACAAGAGGGCAGTAAAGCACAATTTTAGCTGAATATGAGTTTTATCATTTTACCACTGCATTACACCACTTACCAAGTATTTAGGTTCTGTTCTGTTAGGAAAAAAACACATGTCAGGATTTAAAAGAAGGTTGTGCTAAGCTTTAGCACACAGACTATAAAGTGTACATGTGAATTATTATTCCTTCACTCTAAGCAAATCCATATGACATTGTGACTTCATATAGTCTTCACTAGTTCTTTGTATAACTCTCAGTGGAAAACATCCTCATTTTTCAAATCTTTGTTCCTTTATCCAAACTAGACAGCTAAAAAATAATTGTAAAAACAAAAAGTCAGTGAAACGCTGTTTCTCATATAGCAGAGAAATCAGCATTTGAGATGAGTTACTTAAATGGCAAAGCTAAACAGAGACCTACAGGTAGGGCATAAAGAGGCATATTTAGTGTAACTTCACTGAGATCTATTTTTAATTCCTTTACCTTTTCTTGAGAGTGCTCAGTCTGGTGGCATCCAGACCTAAACCTTCATTTTCTCATCTTTCTTCCGCAGCTAAGCCTGGGAGGTAGACGTCCTGAAAAGTGAGCTGCCTTTCTCACATGCTAAAGATATTGGACTGCAAATGTGCATAAGGATAGGTAGGTGTTTACACTGAACTATTTACTTATAAGATTGATGTGGCCAGTCTGTCCACATGACCATTATAAATAGAACCATGATGTATGAAGAAAGATGGTACAGGAAAGTCTAACTACCGTCTACTTCTGAAATGGAGTCCTCCTCTTCCTCCCTGACAGTGTGCTCCCACCAATTTCTTTGGTCTAGTATGGGCATTTGTTGGGCCTTTTAATTGTGAACTGGTTTCAGATGCAAAATTAGTATGAAGCTAGACCTGAAAAAACAGGTAGGTGTCTTTTTGCCAATTGTGTCTCAGAATCTGGGTCACTATGGGATCAGACAAATTGATGCCTGAAGGCAAGGTGTGAGGGGAACATAAAGAGGAGGGAATGAGGCTTGTTAATTCGATAGTAGGTTGCTGTTAAGTCAGCTAAGTTACACCATGAAACTGTCCTCTCCCAGGGAGATTCAGCCCATGTCCCAACCAGTCCCCTCAGCCTACCTGATGCAAAGAAACAGGCAGTTTCAGAGCATGCTTCATCTCATCCTGAACTATGTATCTGAAATAGGGCAGATGATCCACGCTTAATTGGTGCCTTTTGCTCTCCACTCAATGCAAGGAGATCAGAAAGTGACTTCCCTTAGCTGTAACCCTCTGCATTGACATTGTGCAAAGCCAGGTGAGGCAGGTCCCGCCTATCTGTTTCAGATTGTGATGCAGAAAACAAAGTAGTTCAGGAGAGGGAAGGATTTTAATAGAATTAACTCAGCACCACTGAAAACTAGAGGTACTTTGGATTTGGTTTTGCACTTGGCCTGAACACTTGATATTTTCATTGAGAGAGAGCCATTAGAGGATCGAAGACAATTGTCTGCTGAAGCAGTCTCATCCACCTCCGTATGTTCCTCTGCCAGTGTGGAGGCAGGGTTGGTGCTAAAGACTGGACTATGTTATGCCATACCACCCATACAAGCTCCTTTGCCTGACGGACTAAAATGAATGGAAGGATGGGAAATTAAAGCTACCAAGAGGCAACTGACCCAGAGCTCAGTTCAACCATCTGAAGTAAACTTCCAAGGAAGGGAAGAGCTTTGAAAAGTGTAACTTCCAGGCAGAGTTTCTTCCAGTCGTAGGGCAAAAAAAGCTGAATTCTGGCATCCAGGAAACTGTTTCTCATCATTGAAGTGACAGTGACAGAAATATCATGACTTTCTCCTCCTGTTGGGAGAAAAGGAAATTACTACTTGGAGCAGGCGGAGAAAATTGGTCCTGAAGTGGTCTGATGGTAATATGGTTGTGACTGTGTCTAAGGGATCACATGGAAACTTCAGAAGAAAAAATACTCCACAATGTTTTCTAAATCACTAAACAGTTTTGAGAGAGATTAATAGCAAACAGTTTATCATTTGAAAGAAAAGATAGAATTTTATAGCCTTCCAAGCACTTGGCCAGGCCAGCTGGGGAAACAGGGCAGATGGAGAAATAGAAGGTCCTTACAAAAGCAAGAGAAGACAGTATTTTGTAAAGCAAATAGCAATACAAACCCAGCAAATCTGACACCATTTTGTGAGACCAGTGGTGTTTCAGAGACCACAGAATGAGAGCATTATTGTGAACACCATGCATTATGAATAAAAATCTCTGCCAATAATAACATAACATCAAGTACAAGTATCCACTCTTGCCATTAAAAAAAAAAAAGAAAAACTTAAACAAATGGCAAAGTAATGATAATAATTTGCAGCGATAAATTAGAGATGAGAAAGCATTTACCACCACTCAACTCATTTGCAAACACGCAAGATTTCTCCCAATGCTATGCTCACTAGTTACGTGTCCAGGCAACAGTTGGCCAGAAATAAATGTTTTCTTATCTTATGAATGTTTTTAAGAAAGGAGAGTTGCAATTCCTGGGCTTCACCAAGAAAAATCCTTTTAAATACAGAGACTGACTACAGCCCAAACTTTTGGCACACTTGACTACAAGGTATTCTCCTGTTCTCTCTTTAATTTTAACCAGAAATTTCAATCTGGAGCAGAGAAATTATTTCCTAAACAGAAGGCAAGGAGGAAATAATCTTTTCCCTGTACACCCAGCTTCTGGCAATTAGCAATTTAGAGACTTCCTGAGGCAGAGGCTGGATCTGAACTAGCAGGTTTAATACTCCCCAGTGAGCCCGACCTTCACAAATTTGTCTAATCCCTTTCTTGATATTTTTGGCTTCCACGACATTCTGTAGCCAGGAGTATCTCAGTTAGCTAAGTGCCTTTTGAAAAGGTACTCTTTCTGTTTGAATTAAATTTGATGCCTGATCTTTGAATACAAGCATTTCTCGTTCCATTTCTTTGCAGTCCTCATGATTATTCTTCTCTAGTCATACCTTTTCTATACCAAAAAGTCCTCCTAGTTGTGAAATCTACAGAAGGCATTCATACCTTGGCCTGTCCTTCGCACTTATCTGCAGTTTTCAAAATTCTAGGTGATTATTTCTTCCTCCTGTGTTACTAAAACCCATACTGAGTGTGCATTACTCAAGACACAGGCACAGCACAGCTTTATTTACTAGCAGGATTATGGTTTATGTTTTGTTCTCCTTTGTTTCCTAATAATTTATGTTTCCCTTTTGACCATCACTGAATGTGGGGATGATGTTTGCAGAGGATTATTCACAGTGAGACCTCCCTCCTAATGATAAAAGCTCATGTCACACCCAACTTAGAAGTGTATTTCCCATGTGCATCGTATTGCATATCTAAATGATTAATTTCACCTGCTACTAAAAATGTAAATACCTGAATCTATTCCATTGGAATGAGAACTCTAAAAACAGACTATTAAAGATGCTTTCAAATAAATATGTCCACCTTTGGCAAAGATATTCCAGATGCTAACTCAACTTCCTTTTCTTTTCTTTTCTTTTCTTTTCTTTTCTTTTCTTTTCTTTTCTTTTCTTTTCTTTTCTTTTCTTTTCTTTTCTTTTCTTTTCTTTTCTTTTCTTTTCTTTTCTTTTTTCCTTTTCAATTTTTCCTTTCTTTCTTTACTTCTTCTTTATCATTCTTTCTTTTCAATTTTTCCCTCTCCTCTCCCCTCCCCTCCCCTCCCCTCCCCTCCCCTNCTCTCCTCTCCTGCTTATTAACGTTCTTTGTATAATTTCAGGACTTGAAATGAAGAATTGGAAAATAGTTGAAAATTAGAAGTTATCTGGATACTTTTTGTGGAGATTTTTAAAAATCTACTTGAAAACATCTGTCCTGGTTATGCCATGCAGATGATCATTGTAAAAACATTATTTGCTTTTTAGTAGCTCAGATTTTCATGAGTCTGAAAAATTAGTGATCAGTCAGATTATACAATATTTGAGATAGGTTGTAAGGGAAGTCTGCTGTTCATAGTGGAACAGAATGAAAAAAGGCAACACAGATCTGTTTAAGACTCCTTAGAGACTGTATTTGACTCTGAAGTCATGGATGATTGTTGCTATAGGCCATACAAAAAGCTTAAGGAAGAAGTCAGTAACAGAATCGAGATACTCTAAATTTAATTTGTGACTGAAAGTATGTCCTTGCACTAATAATGAAATAGTTTGAACCTGACACTTCAATTAATCTCATTTCTTTATCTCCTCATAAATAATCTTCCCACCAGTCAAGATTCTCCACTTCAGTGTGATCTGAAAAACAGTCTTCCCTGAAAATATTACATTCCTATAATGTTTCTATCCCAAATTAGACTCACAAAAGCAGTAGTATATACCAGGTGCATTGTTTTAATATCTAAGAGAGAATAAGTAGAAGGATTATGGTTGAAAAATTCCAGTGTCCTGGACGGACTTATTTACCACAAACGAAATACAGCATCTGGAAAAAAACAAATATTCAGACCTAATGTACATGCATGCTTTTTGCAATATTGTATTTAAGGAAAGGGTCATCTGTGTTTAAAAAGAGTATCTAAGGTTACGTATTTTAGAACTGAAGCTGAAGCCACACGAATATTGTTCTATGGCATAGTTAACTGATCCCACTTAGATACTTTCAGGCAACATAGCTGGCTCCCACTAATTCAAGAGAAGGCAAATCTCAGTTACACTTAAATTTTTAGTATATCCACAAACCAGAAAGTCTCTATTGATCATGAAAACAAAATAGAGAGTGAGGAAGAACATTGTTTACTGACATATTCCGCCAAAAGCATCCAAAAGGATGAAAGGATACTTTCTCTGTATCAGAATCACAGATGATTCAAATAGCCTGAATTCTTCACCTTAAAGCTATTAAGATCAATTATATTTAGACCGTTATGCCTAAAATGGAATTTTTCAACAGAGTGATCATTTAATAGAGCTTCTGATTTATATTATTTTAAAATAAAGAGTTCTGCTCAAGATTTGTAGCAATACATCAAATCCCTGAAGCTGCTACCACAGTCTTTAAAATCTCAACAGTTATTAAAAAAGTAAAGGAACATAAGAACTATTAAAGTTATGGGAGATACCAGTAGATCAAGTGAAACAAGATACTTACTTTTCACAAATTCTAAAAGTGTTGATAGAGGTGTTTCTTGGCTTGTTAGTAGGAGTAATTTCTTCAGGACAAACAGGACTGTGTCTTCACGTTTTCATTCTGTACAGACTTCTCAGACACTGTTAATGTTCATCTTAAACACTGGTAAGATTTATGTGCAAATGTTACCAACTATCCATTGTCCACATGAGGCGGGGAAGGAGAGAGACTCAAAGTCACAAATTTCATTAACAGTGTGCTCCTTTCAGCAGCACAAGTAAATCAGTATTTTCAAGATATCAGCTTTAATCCTGAGAAGTTCTGCAGAGCTTGTGTTTATATTCCCAGTCCCAGAAAAGCAGGCAATTTCAAGACTGCATAATTGTTTTCTCAACAATACAGTGATCTTCTGAGAGCACCATCTGACCTTGGTGGTCACGCCGGTACTAGCTTATCTTTCTGCTCTTCTACTCTGTTCCTTCTGCAGAACACAGGAATAATATCAAAGGTCCCAGGGCACATGAGCCACCCACTTGGAATAGTATCCTCAGCCAAATGATAGTCAAATAATAAATGTTTCTAAAGTGGCTCTCTAGCAGACTGTTGTTAGAGACTTCTTCAACTGAAGTTTGTATCTTATATGTAACTTATATGCAATAAACCTTTGGACAATTTTTCTTCTATATTTTTTTGTGGACTTTTCTTGGTGTTGTGTGCCACCAGCAAAATCTTAAATTACTATGCATCTCCACTTTCTGGTTGTTTATTAGCATGTTCAACAATACAAGTCTCACTAATTCCATTGTAAGTATACAATGTCTCCATTGGGAAAATTAGCAATTTCTCTGTACCTTATTCTCTTTCTCTCCCCACAGAAGTATATGGGGTTGGAAGGGAACTCTGAAGATCATGTAGTCCAACCCCCCCAGTCAGGTCCACCTAGACCAGGTTGAACAGGAACATGTCCAGGAAGGTTTTGAATGTCTCCAGAAACAGAGATTCTACCACCTCTCTGGGCAGCCTCTTCCAGGGCTGTACCACCCTCAAAATGAAGAATTTTCTCCTTATATTTTAATGGAACCACTTATGTACAAGTTTCCGCCCATTTCTTCTTGTTCTCCCACTGGGCACCACTGAAAAAAAAGGCTGGCCTCATCCTCTTGACACCCATCCTTTAAGTATTTATATGTGTCAATCAGATTCCCCCTCTGTCTTCTTGTCTCCAGACTGAAAATACTCAAGTCCCTCAGCCTCTCCTCACAGAAGAGATGTTCCAGGCCCCCTAATAGTCTTTGTAGTCCTCTGCTGTACCCTCTGCAGCAGTTCCCTGTCCTTCTTGAACTGGGGAGCCCAGAACCAGACACAGTAATCCAGATGGGGCCTCACCAGGGCAGAGCAGAGGGGCAGAAAAACCTCCCTTGACTTGCTGGTCATGCTATTCCTGACGCAGCCCAGGATGCCATTTGCCTTCTTGACCACAGGGGCACATTGCTGGTTTATGGTCATCCTGTTGTCCACCAGGCCTCCCAGGTCTTTTTCCTCAGAACAGGTCTCCGGCAGGTCAGCCCCCAACTTGTACTGGTGTGTGGGACTGTTCCTCCCTAGGTGCAACACTCTACACTTGCCCTTGTTGAATTTAATCAGATTCCTCCCTACCCAATACTCCAGCATGTCCAGGTCTTGCTGTATGGTGGGCACAGCCTTCTGGTGTGACAGCCACCCCTCCAAGTTTTGTATCATCAGCAAACTTGCTGAGGGTACATTCTGTCCCTTCATCCAGGTCATTGATGAATATATTGAAGAGAAATAGCATTAATTAAGAAGTAACATTATTCAATTATTTTGCCTTTAGTAAATTAGTCCTCAGCACTCTATTTTGGACTGCCTTAGTATAGATTTATATTTAACTTGTCAAAGGATTTGGTGTATTTTTTTTCTTTTGTTTTTGTATTTTTATTTGGACACAAGTTCAAATATTTGTGGGATATTTTTTTCTTTTGTCTTTTATTTTTCTTCTTATAGTTTCCTTTACTCTGAGGTTTAGCTTTGACACATTTTCCTCATTGTGTTAACTTTTCTCTTTTTCATGAGGAATGCACAATTACCTTGAGATTAACAAACTCCCTAGCACTTGCAAATGTTTCACTTTCAACGGCTCCTTTGAATTTTCTTTTAACACGTGTTTTTAGCGTATGTGTTAAAAGAAAATTCATAGGAGCTGTTGAAAGTGAATTTGTGAAAACATATGTTGATGTTCTTTTAGGAGCAGATATTACTGTGGTGATATTCTGCTGTGTGTGGGATAATTCATTTCCCAAAAAGCTTTCAATATCTATATGTTACAATTGCTACCTCAGAGTAACTCCTTATAGTAATATCCTAATAGAGGGTCTGTCAACATCGAGTTGACCTGCCTGATCCTCAGGCCTGCTTCCAGAATTTCTTCTATCTCTGTGCATTTTTGACTCTTTATCTCTGAAAAGAATTAAGAACAATAGCTCAAAATTCATTGTTTGCATTGTGCTCTGTCATGACATTCAGACATTCTATCTTTGGGATCCCCGAAGCCTTCTCTTGCCACCACTTCCCTTTCACTCTTGCCTTCACAATCGTGTCTGCAATACCATGTCTTACTATTATTTCCCTACTTAGGTAGATATGGATGTAAGGATTCTGTGCTGTTGACAAGGTTAATTACATGCTTCAAGCTATGTCTAGCTATAGCATTTTTCTTCCTCTGGAAAAACATACATTGTTTTTGCTTTGTAATTTACACACTAGTATTACAGAACTCTATTAATTGTCCTCTTTCGGTCAAGTTTCTAAGATGTCTGTCTGGTCACATAAAAGTGGGCATCCTAGTCCACCCGTCTAGTTGGTTAGAACTTTAGCATTTTTACAGAAGTAGCTATATAACTGGCATCTTGCTTGTGTTATTTGATGGCAGAATTTACATTTGTTTTCCTTCTAAGTTCCTGGTTCTCACATCTGGCACATGTTACTTAATTCAAGGCACAGGAATTGCTCCATTAATTCACTAGATCTTTTCATGTTATTAAATAAAGCAAATGTATACTTGTTCACAGAAAGCATCACTTTTTCTCCACGGGGGTATATGACAAACTACCATTCATGCATGCTGTCATTGAAAAAGACTTAAGAATTCAGACAAGAGATGTGTGGAAAAAGTAATATGTAATAAATGATGGATCATGCGGCTGCAGAAATGAGTGCCAAAGTCTAAAGCTACTGTTAAGACTCCTTTAATGACACATCTGTAGAATATAAAGCAAAAAATCCTACATGGAAAAGGCACTTATAATCCTCCCTGTCTGAGACAGTGGTGGGGAGTGTTTATTGCTATTCATGGAAAATCATTACTAATTGACAAGCCAAAAAACATACCAATTTCTGCCAGAAAAACTCATTTTTAAGCTGTCAATGTATCTCTTCCATGACTTTGCTTATGAAATGTGATTTGGATGGTCCTTTACCCACAGCAGGAGAATGACAAGCAGTCTGAGTAATTGGAAAGCCACTGTAGTAAACTGGAATTTAAAGACCGGTGTGAGAGGATCTAGCTTTTATGTTTTATATAAATTTGTGTCTGTCCTGAACAGTGTGGGGGTTTTTTTCATCTAACTGCTGTCTGAACAAACTAAGTCACACTTACCTTAATATATTTGGTTAGAACCTCACATCTGTTTTTTTAATTCTTAGTGAAACTGGTCATTCCCTGTGTTTTGAAATAGCTTGGAGCAACCTCTACTGGCTGCTTAGGTTTTAAATGGATCTTGACTGAAACTACTAATTCACTTTTGTAGAATGTACTCTTAGGATGTTTGTGATTTTTCAGTAAAGGGTGTAATAGAGGTTTTTTTCAGTTCTAATCTAGGCAGTCTTCAACTACTCCATTCCAGGCTTTCACAGAGCCCTGTTCAAAGCCAAATTAAAATAATTAAATGTATTACACAGAGTTTTAGATCAAGATTCAGATTTAGATCAGACTGTATAAATATATCAAAGAGTAAAACATTTTGGTTTAGAGATTTTTTAATTTTTGCTACTTTATCAAAAATCCAATGCTAACTTATTTTTTATTTAAGAGACAAATATTGATAGAAGATATATTTTTTCAGGGAATTTTAAGACTGTGAAATGAAAAATATTTATAGGCTAAAGCTGTCCTAACAGTAAGCTTGCATATCAAAATATTTAGATCTTCTAATTTATTAAAAATACATAAACAAATATATACATACATAATTAATTATAGTTATGGACAATAAATTATACCTTATTCAGCAGAACTGCCCTTTTTTGGCAGTGTGCTCTCCCTGTTCATCTCCCTCTTCCCCACCTACCTGTCCCCACCGTCACCCCGGGCTCCTGCTCAGGCCATGGCCATCAGTGGGGGTTGTGATAAGTTGTACCTGGACTTTGGGGGATGGCTGATGACACAACCTGAACACTGTCTTGAGTGGAGACCTAGATATCTTCTTATGACTATAGGTCAATTATCTTACTCTATAAATAGTGGATATCCTAAGATTTATTTGAGCTCTCTTGTATGGCAGTGGGCTGCACATCAGGATCTCCCCTTGGCCAGAGATGCCTCTCAAGGTTACTCCTTGAGGTTGAGAGGTTTCTTGCCACAACAGGTTCTCAGTAAGTGACTAATAGCATGCTAAACTTTGAAATCATAGATAAGTAATATAAAGGATTGATTGTGCATATAGAATCCTTTAGACATAAACTGTTGATCAAGTCTGGGACTAGGATTGAATCCAGCCGCACCTAGACTCCTCTCTGAGAAGTCTACAAAGCAAAGGGATCCTCTCTGGACCTCATGACTCAATGGGAAGGTCTCCCTAACAACTTGTTTGATCCTGTCCTCTATGCAGTAAATGTCCAAGTGTACCTTGGCATTGAATCTTGTAAAATACTCTTGCATATACTACTAATTTTGTTAAATCTCTGTTTCACCTTAATAAATATTTCACTACTCAGTCACTCCACCCATGACACTTACTAAAATAATGAATAACCTAGAAATTTTGGCAAAATGGCAGAAAGTCCATTTTCCCTTTTCTATTCCTTTCTTCACATTTAGATTATTCCTGAATTAATTTAAGCCAGATGGAAAAAGATTTTAGTACTGTTGTAGAAAAATAAGTTTGGGTACACAAATATGCATTGAAAGGAAGATTTAAAGCATCTGAGTTATCATAATAAAATAGCTGTATAAGCACCAACATCAAGAATGACCTCTTAGAAAATGCAATAGATATAGGGAGATCAAAGGAATTGGAGTATATTAAAGCCACACCTCAGCTTTTTCACATACCAATAAACATTTCTTTATCACTTTTGGCTGCAACTGGGAGTGTATTATTATAGCGTACATTGTTGAATCTCCTGTACAGTCAAGTGTAGCAGATGATGAAACCCAAAATAAAGTCTTTTCTATTGAATGTTCAGACATTTCTTTCTAAAACTACAACATTTTTGGAAGACATTTTTACTTCCACAGTGTGAGAAATAGCCTATGAACCAATGCTCATAGGTAAACATTACCCATTGGGTAGGTATATTAGTGTCAAGAGCTGGTTGTATACTTCCTGTTGTAAAATTAAAGTAAGACTAAATGAAAAAACGTTGAGAAGAAAAACAAGACTTTCACATCTTCTTGAAGTATTTTTAAATTGGTCTGCCTCTGAAAAGTAGTAAATTTTTTCTGGAACTCAGAGCACTGGCCATTTTTACCAGTAAAAATGAGAAGTTCTTATCGAAGTCCTTGTTCACTGTTTACAAATACAGAATTTAATACTGTTTGTAAGTATTGTTTCTGACTCAATTTAGATCAGGTTTTTATAGTTGAATAATTTAAAATGCAATCAAGGTACATACAAATGCCTTGTAACCTAATGCTTCTAAACAGAAGTCTAGGTCCCATAGTCTCCATCTACAATGTTTAAATATGAAGGTTGTAATTGAGGAAAAAAGGACATCATGATAGTCTTCAAAGCTTTAAAGCCAAATATTTGCCTTGTTGGTGTTTCTTTTCACGTCAGAGAATAAAATCTGTGATACTAATACTTTCAGTCTAATAATCCCAGTTGCAGGACATTCATTATTTTACTCAATCTGTGATTCTTAGTATATCCAACAGAGTATCATCCTCAAATTTATTTTATTAGACAGAGTGTCAATGTCAAAATAATTATAAGAGTTAGAAGCAGCAGAAGAATGATGATGTCAGAATAAGAGGTGTTGGTTGCTTTTCCACATATTTTTTTAAATACTTGGCTGACGGATCATTCCAAGGGTATCTAATTAAAATAAAAAATAAGCATGAAATATGAAAACTCACTGCTATAAGACAGACATTAAAAAGAACAATGAAAAACATCCCAAAATAGTAGACATTAATTGTTGTGGTGTGTCTTTGATTTTTCCACTGTTGGCTGCCACTTCAAAATCTAAACATAATCAAAGATAAGTTTCTCAGGAGTGTGAAGATTATCTTCCCTTGGTACACTACTTTTGACTGGTGAATATCTCAATCTATTTCTCCATCCACTTTAAGAAAAAAAAAAACAAACACCAGAATTAAACAGACCAAACAAACAAAGCAACCCACAAAAAACCCAAAAGACTTTATATCAAGGATTATTCATAGATACTGAGCTTTCATGCAACACCTCACAGGAAAGGAAATAAGGCATGCAGTAACAAGCATGTAGGATCATGACACAACATCTTCATTGTCGGTGTTGGCACTAACTGAAAAAAAAAAAAAGGTAAGTAGAATTTGAGGCAAGATGAATGTCAGTTAAAAACAAGACAAAAGCCCTTTATGGTACCTCTTTTGAGTGCAGTATACATCTAGCTTTATAAAAGGACTAGGTGCATCTGTTGTTGTCCTAAAGCACTAGAGGGAAAAAATGCTGTGAAAAGACAATTTTTTCCCTTTTCTACTGGTAGTAGAAGGAAGTTGTATCCCTAATTAAGTCAGAAGCAGACTGAAAACTAGAAAAACACTTGAAAAAAAGAGTTATTCCCCCTCTCTAAAGAAATTTCTAATAGATATTGTCGTGTTTTCCTTCCTTCCTCCCTTAATGTCATATTTCAACCATTTGGTCAAAAGTTAAAAGTATTTTTTTGAAAAGCCAGATATTGTGGATTGTTATGCATTTATGAACATTGCTTGCTGCATAGTGTTTTAGATCCAGGTCTTGTAAAGTAATAAAAATACCGCTTTTACAGAAAAGGAATCATGCTACCGTTCAGTACTGAACAATCTACAGAAAAATCCATTAGTAGCTTAATGTATCCTGCTGAAATTGACTGTGTATCTGGCTACTCAGCAGAGTCAAATTATCAGGATGCAAACACTTTACACATGGTGGCTATAATAATAACCTAACAATATTTACAAATAAAGTGAAAACCCACATGGCCGATATATGTGCATTCAGAGATACAAATACGAAAAATACTGTGCAAGAGATGCATCTCCTGTCTCAGAGACAGTGAATTATCAAAGACAGTGCTGCTCATCAGGAGGGCAAGGACACTCGCCGGTGAGACACAAACAATAAATATATGTCAGAAGGGCAATTAGATTACTAAATCTGGAAAAGAACATGGTTTTAAAGGAAAATATAAGCTTTTTTGTTGCCTACAAAGCATTTCTGAGACATGGTAGGACATTAGGTTTTACAATACAGGACTGCATTGTGAAAGCTAGATGTCCCTACTGCTGAACAGAAAGAGCAGGGACTGGGAAACCTCATACCAGAAAATGAATACCCCTGTTTTTTAAGAACTCTCTTCCATCACAAAATCATACACAAACCCATGGATTTGGCCAGGTGGCCACTGAGAAAATTGTATCAATCAGATCTGCAACACGTCAAGGCTCATGCCATCTTTCCAAGACATTAAGGTACTCCAAGCATCAGGTATCAGCCATGACCACTACCTTTGCCAAACTAGAACTACAACTGAGAAAGATCAGTACTGAACAGAGATCAGCAATAAAAATCCACAGTGCAAAACTGAAAGTAAAGGAGCATATATAAAAAACTGTAGATGACTAAACGCATATTCAAAAGCATGGGAAAGAGAGACTGGCTTCAGCCTGAAAGGAAATGGACAGCAGTCACAGCCAATATTATTTAAGCTATGGTGATGGCATGCAGATATTACCATAAGAAGAGTACAAACTGAAAAAACAAAGAGGTGAGGAAAGAACAGTGACATGAAAAGCCCACAGTACAAAGGCCTTTGGAGTATTAGAGAAGGCCACAAAGGAGCATAAGAAGACAAGTAAGCAAACAGCGACAAGAAATATGAAGACAGGTGGAGTCATGCTGAAAACCTTGTGGTTGAAAATGAAGTTACTGATACATTAGAAAACTGTGGAAATTCAAGATGGTATTAGTCCAACAGTGATGTCACAGGTAGATGCTACGTCAAGTCGGAAGAATAACAAAACAGTCAGAAGCAATTTGCATCAGAATTGCTAAATGCACTTGCTTATACCATCATCATCTAGATGAAATTAACAGATTTTATCAGTGAAAACTGGGCTAAAAAGAAAAGAAAATAAAAGAAAGACCACCTCCATCATATTTCAAAAGTTGTGGAAGTCAGGTGAAGTAAGTAGAATGAGGTTCCTCAGATGGTCTCAGGTTTGAGACCATCTGAGGAACCCAAAGACAACAAACCCACGGGATCTGATGAGACATATCTGCAGGTCCTGAGGAAACTGGCAGGTGAAGTTGCTAAGCCACAATCCATCATATTCATGAAGTCATGGCAATCTAATGAAGTTCCCACTAACTGGAAAAGGGGAAACATAGCCCCCATTTTTAAAGGGGGGATAAAGGAAGACCCATAGAACCACAGGCTGGTCAGTTTCACCTCTGTGCCGGGAAAGATCATAGAGCTAATCCTCTTGGAAACTCTGCTAAGACACATGAAAAATAAGGAGGTAATCAGTGACAGATAACATGGCTTCACTGTGAGGGAATCATGCCTGACAAATCTGATGGCCTTTTTTGATGGTGTAACAGCATTGGTGGGTATGGGAAAAGCAGTAGACATCATCTACCTGGACTTGTGCAAAGCCTTTAATTCCATCCCACATAACATCCTTGTCTTTAGACAAACATAGTTTTGATGGACGGGCCACTCAGTGGGTAAGGAATTGGCTGGATGGTCACACTCAGAGAGTTGTGATCAATAGCTCAATGTCCAAGTGGAAAACAGTGACAAGAGACATTCCTTGGGGGTCAGTACTGGGACCAGTGCTGTTCAACATCTTTGTTGGTGACATGGATGGTGGGATTAAATTCACCCTCAGCAAGTTTGCCAATGTCACTAAGCTGTGTGATGCAGTAGACACGCTAGAGGGAAAGGATGTCTGCCAGAGGGACCTGGACATTCTTGAGAGGCAGATCCATGCAAAGCTATTGATGCTCAAAAGGCCAAGTGCGAGATACCACACATGGGTCAGGGCAATACCAAGCACAAATACCAACTAAACAGATGAGGGGATTGAGACCAGCCCTGCAAAGAAGGACCCGGGGGTATTGGTTGATGAGAAGCTCAACATAACTCAGCAACATGCATTCACAGTTCAGAAGGCCAACCCTATCCTGGGCTGCACCAAAAAAAAGCATGGGCAGCTAGTTGAAGGAGGTTATTTTGATCTCTGCTCTGGTGAGACCCCACCTGGAGTACTGCATCCGGATCTGGAACCCTCAGTACAAGAAGGACATGGACCTGTTGTAGTGAGTCTGGAAGGGGGCCACAAAGATGATCAGAGGGCTGAAGCACCTCTCCTATGAAGACAAGCTGAGAGAATTGCTCTTGTTCAGCCTGGAGAAGATAATGTTCCAAGGAGACTTCCAGTACTTAAAGGAGACCTACTAGGAAAGATGTGGAGGGACTTTTCATGAGGGAGTATAGCGATACGACAAGGGGTAACAGTTTTAAACAGAAATAAGGTAGATTTAGGTTAGATATTAGGAAAAAATTCTATACTGTGAGGGTGGTGATACACTGGAACAGACTGCCCAGGAACATTGTGGATTCCCCATCCCTGGAAGTGTTGAAGGCCAGGTTGCATTGGGTTTTGAGCAACCTGGTCTAGTGGAAGGTGGCACTGGTCATGTCAGGTGGGTCGGAACTATATGATCTTTAAGGTACCTTCCAACCCAAACTGTTCTATGATTCATATCATTCTATGAAATAGAGCAGTGGGAACCTTTATCAGTAGCAGATTCCCATAAGTTACAACAGGAAGTAAAATTTGCCACTATATTCAGAGACAGCTTCACCTTGGGAGAAGAGTGGAATGGTGTTAGGATAACAGTATTGTAATCCATTTGTATAGTTTGATTTACCAATGAAAACATTGGTAAATTTACTGCATTCATGTTCCAGAGGTGAATTAATTCAGTATAGCCCAAATGGAAGGCAGTAAAAAAAAGTTTTTTGCTTTTTGCCCTTGACTAAGCTACTGGTACAATTTGTTCATTATTTTAATTTGTTCCTTTCAAAGGGGACTAGTTTCAAATCATAACTGAATGATTACATTGCATAATTGCAAAGACCTGTGCAAATAGCACCAGAGGCAATGAGAAATGTGATATTTCCTTTGTTGTTAGACTATCGTTTGCAATAGCATGGTCCTTTCACATTTTCACTGCAGTTCCACTGTCCCAACAAGTTCCTGGTGAATAGGCTGCTTATACAAACCAATTGTTAGAGGAGGTGGACTCTGCATCTTTTTGAGCAAAGTTTCCCAGGGTTCCCTCTGCTTGCTATTCAGTCCCTAGATTGGGAAGATTTTTTCGACATTAAGATACAACTCTATCTATCATTGGCTGGAAGGGATAGTATTATAAAGTGCCTTGAAAAGATTTTCCTGACAAGTCACTGATTTTTGGTTGCCTTCTGAAGCATAAGGAATAAAAAATAATGGAAATGTTCTTGAACTGCTATTTAAATATGTAGCAAAGAGTCTCTTAAAAAATATGTCTGTGACAAAAGTCTATACATTGAATAGCAGCGAGTCCATAAATCATTTTTGCTGAAGAGTTCAAAGAAAAATATTTGCAGTTATTCTGTTTGTCTTATCTTTGTGTAATGGGAAAAGGTAAATCAGGGTGTACAAATGAGCTGCTATGTACCACTATTTTATAGCCTTTCACTCTTCTCAACAGTTGTGTCTTAAAAGGATTGCTTCTAAGGAGGAGCAAGTTGGAACCAAGTACTGTATACATTTTATGGAATGAACAGTTTTATTTGTGGATTATTCTTCAAAAGCTGAGGTTTTTCTATTTCCTAATAGTGCAATTGCTTCCAGATCTTCAGTAAACAGAAGGTGTGTTCTTTGATGAAAGATAGCAATTGCCTTATTTGTAAAATATCAGATGAAAGCTGTGGATAAAAAAAATTAAAAAAAAAAAAAAAGTTTGTATAAGACTGAGATACTAAATTAAGGTCTTCATTAGAATCATGGAATCATAAATTATCTCAATTTGGAAGGGAAGCAGAAGAATCTTCAACTCTAGTTGCCTGCTTCTCACAGGACTACCTAAAACTAAGCCACATGACTAAGAGGGTCGTCCACATGCAGCTTGAACTTTGACAGGCTTGATGCCATGACTGCTCCCTTGGGAAGCCTGTTCCAGTGACCAACCACTCTCTCAGTGAAGATTTTTTTTCCTAATGTCCAATCTGAATTCTCCTGACACAACTTTATTCTATTTCCTTGTGTCCTGTTGCTAGTCACAAGAGAGGGGATATTAGCACCTCTCCCTCCACTGTCCTCCTTGAAGAAGGTATAGACTGGAATGTCTACATTCTCTCTAGTCTTCTCTGCTCCAAGCTGGACAAATCAAGGGTCCTTAAATGATCCTTGTAAGACTTGCCATCAAGACATTTCATCATCTTAGTCACCCTCTTCTGGACATACTCTAATAGTTTGCTGCCCTTATATTGAGGCACTCAAAAGCACAGTACTCAAGGTGGGGCTGCACCAGTCAAATCAAATCATTATCAAACGTCAGCTTATACAGTGCACTCTTCATCAGTTATCTCTAGGAACAATATCTTGTATTAATAATAATAGAACTAATGTCCCATACATTTTGTTTTCTTGATCCAAAATGCAGTACATTTGCAATTTAAAAGTTTTAAAGGAAGCATAATTCTTGTGGCATTTAATTATTTTTCATCAGTTAGTACCATATGCAGATCATTACTCATATCGTTCTGAAATATTTGCCAAAAATAATTGAACAAATGAAACACAATAATGAATCTGTAGCAGATTTCTGTGAGCAAACCAGTTTCCCACAGTTTTCTGTTTTGCCATAAGTAATGATCATCTATATTCTACATTGAACACTGTTTTGAGAAGGAGCCATATAGTCTCCTGTCATTTGCTATGAGTATATCTTGGAAGGTCAGTATGAAACAAATAGATAAATTATGTTAAATTGAGACTAAAGCCTAATCTGAGAGGTCTCCTAGAGGACAGGGCTGAAAATCAGAATGGAAACAACTTGGCAAGTATATAAAAGTTACAATATTGGGGTTGGATAGGGATGCTTGAAACAGTTTCTTGACATTATTCTTCCCTGCACAACTATAGAAAAATGGCTCAGATGATGATAAAAGCATTTCCTGGGGCTGTTTTAGGTAAAGAAGAGAGGTAGGGTAAAGAATACCCAAGATACTTTAATAATTAACTTTTCCACTGTCTGTTCATCTAGCAAAAATCCACAGTCCTGATCTAGATCACAAGCAGTTCCTCTGTGTTACATGTGGATAGCATAGAACATGAGTGAGAGTCATAACAGTCAGCACCCTGAGTTCTGAAGCTCTCTGCATACACCTCTCAAGAACCATATCAAAATTCTGACCTCATATATGGATTTTCTCTGATTTTTACTCAAAGCTGTCATACGGAATTTGACATGATTCCTTTCCTTTTCTCTCAACTTCTCTTTTCCTTCCACAGTGTGATATCTATCATCATTCCTCATCAGCACGCTATGCATTTTAATGCTGTATTATTTCACAAGCTCCTTAAAATAGGTTTGACTACAAATTCAGCTTCTTTCACATCAAAAAGAGAGGCAACTCAAAGTCCACAGTTGAGTGAGAACGAAATGCTGCAGCATCATTCAGATTGTTTCAGGTAGTGATCTCAGTAGAGATTTCATAATACCCTTCTCACTTCAAAGTCTTTCCTTGATTCATCTTCAGCAGCTCTGAAGTTCAGTCTCCCAAAAGTTTGCTAAGTACTGTGTAAGAGAAACATCTCCAGCCATTATGTTTTTCTATATCACTCTGAGTTAGTGCTCAGCCTGTGTCCGTCTCCTTTTTCATTAAGACTCTTTTCCACAGAGAACGTGAACTCCTATTTAATTATCAAATTCACAAAGCTTTTGATCACTAGGGACTCTGAATTTTATCATCAATAAATAGAAAAAACATCTTTTTCACTCACATGTGCTCTACTCTGTCCTCAAGCTGATTTCCATCTCTGTTAAACAGAAATTATGTAGATCACTTTGACACTCTGACCCTATAAATTCCCTTTTGTATTAGGATTTCACTAAGGAATAATATGATGACCTAGTATCCAGATCTAGTTTTAATTCCACAACCTGCAAAAACATTCATAGTTGTTCTGATGCAAAAATGTTCATGAACTCTGCTTGAACTGATGGTGGAAAGGTTCATGGAGTTTTAATTAAAATCTAGCTCAGCCATGATTTTGAAGTTGTGGAATTGCCTTTCCTCAGTCCTTAAGGACTCACTAAGGCTGCCCTAATTTTCTATTAAATATGTGTTTATTTGAAACACTGAAATTAAAAACTACCTTCTGAGTTCAGGGGCAGGGGGCTATAGAAGCCAGTACTCTGATCTAGCTCCCTTAAAATAAAAATCGCTTGTATGCTCCAAAGTCTCAAGACTTACAAGCACAGCTCTTCCAGAGAAAAAACTAAGCTCTTATAAAGGTATTATGATGGAAGTCATAGGGTCTACTAGGGACAAGATGTGGATTTACTGCATAGTGGCTGTAAAAAAACAAACAAACAAACAAACAAACAAACAAACAAACAAACAAACAAACCACAACCAAAAAACCCCCAAAAGCCAAGTGCTGCAGTCATAATTCTTTCACTTTTCTTCCTTGTCAGGTACCTTGTTGGATACCATTGGAAGACATAGCTACATCAACCCCTTCATTCGCTTGTGAGCATGCTGGTCCCACCAACTCTGCTCTGCCATCTGGCTCCTAGATTGTCTTTGCAGAGACCTGCCTTTAGGATGCCTTCCCACACTAGCAGAAGATTAGGAACAATATTTATTCATTTGTGGGTGGGAATATTTTTCCATTGAAGCAGAAAACCAGTGTTGCCCTTTGCACCAGTTCACTGTGGGGTGAGAGGGTGCCAAGGACCAACATGAGGCAAGTGGCCGGGAGTTGTGGCCAGGACAAGGAAGGTTTAGGGCATCTTTTAGATACAGTAAACTGTGGTCTTGGCACATAACATCAGCCATCAGCCTTACTCAGCGTGGTAAAATCTCTCCTCTACTCCCCTCAGGCTTCTGCTCAGCATCCCTTGGAAAATGTGCTCCAGTGGGTGGGAACCAAAGAAAGATCTATTCTCCCAATTCTCTGACTGATCTACTCCTCTTACAGCCCCATTTTTCATCCCTTGGCTGGTCTACAGATGCAGCCAAAAATTTTTGGTAACTTCTGTTTATATGATCACATGCACATAAAAACAAATTAATGAGGTTATAAGAAAGCAGGGACAAAGAAATCAGATTTTGACTCACATGTAGCCCTCAGTCTACTGATAGAAGAGCACAATGCAGTGTCCTCAAAGAGGCAAAGTCATTCTCACAGTGTTTGCAGGGCATTCTTACAATGCATTGTAGTATTTCCTGAAAATTCAGCATATTTTATGTCCTGGAAGAGTTCATATTTCACCTCCATTAAGTCTAAGTTTTTGTTAATTTTCTTTGTGTAAATGCTTTGCAAGGAGGAAAGCATACATTTCTAGAGGTTTTTGTCTGTAATCACATCAGTGTACTGCAGAGCCTAAAGTGATCCATGAACACAAACTGAATGTTTCAGTATTCAGGAGGGAAACAGTTTTTTGTTTTTCTTTTTTTAATAATATAACATATTTTCAGAACAAATAAGAAGCAGAAACTTACTAACAACTCTATTAATTAATCTGTTTAAATCAATTATGATTCCTAGATTAAAGTAAATATCTGATATTGACTTCCATACAATAATTAATTATCTGAGAGACCTTCTTCCTGAAACTTGAGAAAGTCTACTCCCTGCTTAATTTAAATACTGAAGTTATTCTTTATGACTGAAAAAGACTTATTTTTCTTGGCAGATTGAGCTGATATACAGTGGCCAAGTGACTTAAATTTTGTTAGGTCTTTGGAAACTTTTCCTTGGTCTTTCAAAGTCAGAGGAAAACTGACTCGTGCCTGTGCTGTGAGTTCAGGGAAGGGCACAAAAAGAAAATGTCTACTCTGAACTGTGCAACGTCAGCATAATAGCAAAAACTAATTTATTTCCATAGGCAAAACACCATTAAATGTAGGAGTAATAAGTGCTGGGGCTTGTTTTTTGGTAAAACAGACTCTTTTTATATCCCCAAAATTAACACCATATTTGTCCAGTTGGCTTTGCAAGTTTTGCCTCTCCAGACTCATGTCCTTTTCTAGGTGCAACAGTGAAGTTTCACTGTCAGACCATCTTAAACTGCTCATCAGGACCCCAGCTACATCTTCTACTGAACAAAATAACTCTTTAAAGCGTACCCTAGCTTTTGCCAGTCAAAATAAGCCAGAGCTACTGAAACTATTTAAACACACTGTCTCTGCCAGTTGTCTTATTTGGACTGAAGCAGAGCAGAGAGATATAACCCTTGACATTTGATTGGCAGATTTGCAGGTGTGGTGATCTTGGGTGATGCTGTGCAGTTGATATTAGGCTAGTAACAATAACAGCTTTAGCCAGCACAGCTGGAGCAGGAAGGGTATGCATATCAAGTACACTGGTAGATGAACCAAAATAAGGAAATTTTGCAACTAGATGTTTCTTTTTTGTTTATCTTGTGATGTCTGAGGGAAGACCAGAATTTGGCTGATGTATTTGAACATTGATATAGTCTCTTTGGCTGTATGAATAACGGTGAGAAAATGTTTTCCCACTGCTTGAATTTCTTGGTTAAAGTAAGGTATCACCATCCCAGTCTGGGAGTTAAGGACAGAAGTACCCTGCAGTGAAGAAGGCTGCCTAAGGTTGCCTTGCAACTCACAAACTTGTAGTTTTCAGCCACTTGGTCTCTTTTGGCCAAACTAGCGTATGTACCTGCTGATGGAGAAAACACTACCTCTACTGTCTCTGTGGAGATACTTAGTTTCCCAGCACAGGCTGAAAAGAAATGCTTTTCCTCAAACATTGGCAGAAAGGCTGAAAGAGGAAAGGAGACTAAAGGAGACAGAAGTTCTATTAAAGCATTTCATCCACCTCACAGAAAACAAGAATGTGCAGCAGGAAGAGCTTGACCTTAAAAGCTTGAGAGCAATCACACTTATCAATACTTCGTATTTCAAACTTCATAGTTTCACTTTTTCCTCTCAGTGCTTAATCTGTTCACATTAACAATTTTTTTTATTAGAAAAAGAATATAATCAGCCATCTTCAGTGCATAGACTTGGCAGTCAGGTCTCAGATCTGATCTCATTCTGGGACAAGTCAGTTGCAGCTTTGTTACAATGAATGGAATTGCTTCAGTTTTACACTAGAAGAGCTGGGGAAAAAATGAGTGCATTAAACCTTGGAAATGAAGTAGAAATAATTAAACAAAAGTTGAGAAAAAAAACACTACTATGTAGACTTGAAAATATCCAAGGTATCACAATACCCAAATTACAAATTGAACTGTTTAAAATCAGCTTCTCTGTCACACTTATGTCTCGTAGCAATATGTCACATACAGAGTCTCAATCCTTATTGTCTAACTCAGCCTGCCTATTTCAGGGGATTGCCTTTGACTTGGATTACTTTTTGTTCTTCTAGCTTGTAATTTTTTACACTGCTCATTTTTCTCAAGAGTTGGGTTTGTAACCTTGAAGGAATATGCGTGGTTGGGTTTGTACGCTAAGGAAAAGCTTGCTGTAGCCCCGCTGATGAATCTAGAAGTCCATGCAGGAGCGGTGGAGGCCACCGACATGGATCCCGGGCACCCTCTGGTGGATGGTCTCACTCATGCATACAGAAAAGGTGAGAAATCACAGTTCAGTGTGTTTAACACATCTGAACAACATTTCAGAAAATTAACTGGGGGCATTTCATGACCGAATTACATTCAAAGAATATCTTATTTCTAGGTTTGATAATCACCTTTTGTAGCTCTTAAAATACAAAACTAGAATGCCATATGAAGGTATGTGTAGTGTTATACCAGACAGTGGTGAAGAGAAACAAGGCATATGTACTCACATACTACCTTAAGGTACTTATGAAGTGTAGGAAAATAATAGGAATTGTCAGACAAATCATTTTGTTTGTCCAATGTTGTGGTTTAGGCTGAATCAACCAATGACCAGTGACAGAGACTCTCTCCATCTCTTGCTTCAAGTAGAGGAGGAGGAGAGATAAAGACATTTACAAGTTTATAAGGAATTAAACTACTTTAATGAAATATTAATAATAAACTATTAATAAAATCATAAAATAGACACAGTATATACAAAACTGTATCAAGCTCTCAGGATGATGTCACCAGCAGGCACTGGGGAAGTCACAGACTAGATTCAGCAATGAATGGGAACTGGGTTCCAGCTCTGGAGTCAGGAGCTCACAGACTGGAATTAAAAGCAGATGAACAAACAGGGTCCTCCTCAGATTTTTGGCCATTGAAGAAAGAGAGCTGACCCTTTGATTGTCCAGCTTTTCTACTGAGCACGGGGCATATGGGATGGAATAGCCCTGTTGGTCAGTTTTGGGTCACCTGTCCTGTCTGCTCCTCCCTTCAGATGGGACCACTCTATGCTTTTATGTTACTGACATTCTAATAGGGCAAATAATGAAATTAGCTGACCTTGGTTGTTATAACAATAAGTACAAACAAGAACCTCTCTACACACCATTCCTTGTTATTGACTATAAACACAGGTCCTAGTCTGAGAACGTACAGTTTGTGCACAATATGCTGTTAACTTCAGGGAGATAGAAGATGCCTAGCTAAGAAGTAAAATCACTAAACAGGAAGTTGGTTCTGTTTTACCTCAAACAAGTACATCCGGTTACAGATGTACTCCAGAATTTCCTTTCTGATATTGATGAATTAACAAGGTAGGTACAAAAATAGTTCCTGGTAGAAAAATACTGAGGAAATTTAATTGAGCAACAGCTTTTTATGTCTTTAGTCACCCCAAAAGCCTTGTTTGACACTGCAAGCTGTTCAGTGTCAGAACAGCAAAAGGAAGTAGCATGTGTTTCTAAGGGGCTCACAGTACAACCCACGTCTTTCTGTCTACTGCTAGACCTGGTTCCTGACATTCAATACATAGGTAAAACAGCCCTCAAACGTTCCCCAGCTTGAACCCCTGTCCTAGTTAACTGCGCATACTAGAAAGTACTTATAAGAAGGTGGTGGAAGTTGCTTCTAAATATAGCAGCTGAGGAAGATTTTACAATGTAAAACATCACCAGTAGAGGCTGTATGTCTCCATCCTCAAATCCCAAATGTAAACCAGATGAGAAAACAATTGTCTGATGGTTAAATACTGTGCAAAATTCCTGTGCAAATGCCAACAATATAAACTCTCTTCTCATTAGATTTGGCTGAAAATTTCTTTCAAACTAAATGAAACCATGTCCCCAAACTCAGTAAAAACCTCCCCTGAAGTTAAAAATATTCAGTCAATTTCTTTCTTGCTTTTCTTCATCTCTCTATTCCTTTATTTCAGCCCAGCTTTTAAAAAGAAGTAGCTAAATACATCTGAAAGCAACCACTTCTGATCCGGTAGGACCTGGAAACTTTTTCAAAATAGATGTTGTTGTGATGACATCAGTTCTGTGATTGTTATAGTATCAATTGAGAAGTTTGGATTTTCTTCTAGGAAGCACTTGAGGTTTTGGTTCCTTCGCCAGATATGCCTTTGGAGCAACATGTAGACCACGTTGACACATAATGCGATCTCATTTTCATGTGATCTCTGCTGAGCCATCTGGCCCAGCCAGTCCCACAGTCAACAAGACATTTTTGTTGCTGCTGACAATTTGTGTGCCACGTAGCTTTTATAAGCCTATTGCTTATGACGTGGCTGAAAATAAGCTTAGACTTCAAATTTATTGACATGGTAATCTTGCCTGGAATGCTACTACCCTTCATGCACACAAATACTCATCACAGGAAAAGTCTTGTAATTCTGCTGTGACTGCACAGTGAATCTTATTTCTAAAAGCAGGGATACTTCATCTTCATGTTCTTTGGTTAACACTTGAGAAGACTTCTGGGTCAAGGTAACAAGTGATTCCCAGGCAGTTGGTGGTGGATATGGGCCATGGACCATTTCCAACAGCCATTTTCATGCACCCAGTTGTTTGGAGACTAAACGCATTTAACAGTATGGAGACAATCAGACTCTGCCAGTTGGCCACAGGAATACAGAAAGGGCCCTGGCTGTCTTTTTTATCACTGATACCAAAAAACAAATATTGTGTTTGCAAGAGCTGCCTGAACTCAAATTATACATGACATCAATTTGAAAAAGAAAAATAAATTCACTCTTGAAAAGACAAGGTTAAAATTTTGGTTAGCAAATTAGAAACAGTCACAAAAATCAATGTGATAATGTATGTACACTGTTATGTTGAAGTCTGTAATTAAAAAGGAAGTTTTCTCTTTTGGCTGATTTTGTGGTTTACCCCTTTCTATAATCTTAGTGCATAGTCATTGCTTGTCATGTTCTCTCTGGATTAAATTACCCTGCTTGCCTTTTACATGGTTCCCAAGGCTGTATCAGAACTTTACAAATCATGTCATATGAGAAATACTTGTGTCAATGTATCTTATACTGAGCTCAACATCCCCAGTTTACATTTTCCTTGAGATCACACACGACATACCAAAGTAACTTGGATGACAGACTTTGTACTTACTACTTTCATTCTCCATTCCAGAAAGCTGTGCTGGAGGCTGTTTGATTGAAGCAGCATAGCCTACTCCCAAAATAGCTGTTGTAAACTATGTCTTGCAACCTCTGCGGCCCATTGCTGTGGCTTCTTCTTTCAACTCTTTTCAGTTTCCAGGCTCAGGGTTGAAAATCCTGGTTGATCCTGTCCCGCCTGCAGGTTCTCTGGAGGTCTGCAGGAGTTGGAAATGTTAGCTGACAGCACTCAGCCTGTTGGAAAGGTCTTGACTTCGCTTGTACCTATGAAGGAAGCTAAAAAGATGCCACCTCACAGCTCTCGCTCTGTGTGATGAGAGTATGAAAATAATTGTTCGAGTAATGCCCTCCACTGGCCTGAGTTGATACGGACTTGTTTTCTTCCCTACTAATGTGTTAATTTTTATAATCTCTCATGTTCTTTTTGAGTTAAAGGTGAGTCAGAGGAGGAGAAAATGACAACGTCTTGAAGTTGCATGCTGAAGACCTGACAGTAAAATAAAATAGAATAAGCAGAAACAACTTAGCTGTCCTGAAGCTAGCTTATCCAGATTTGTTGAATTCATAAGACTGTAAATTTAGAATGAGGCATTCAAAGCTATTTATGTGATAGGGTACTCAAGGATGTCATATCAAGATCTTGTGGGGAGTAATACAGTGTACCCTGGATGCCTGAACTTCTGTGACACAAAAGTGGTCCTGGTTATATTTATAGATCATCTTCTGTCATCAGAGCCAGGTTCTGCATCACAGAGTAGCCACTGTCTGTTGCATTTTAGTCAACAAAGGACAATAAAGGGAGTCAATCCTTCCCTTGCAGTGGGCATCCACATCAGATGCAGACCTGATGAAATTGCGTTTTTCTTCCTTTGGCAACTTTCAGCCTGAACTGTGTGGTTGGTGTCTACATATGAGTTCAGTAGAATGATCTTCAACCACGGAGGTTAGCTCTGCTTTATGAATTAAGCCAGAAATTATAGGTGCTGCTTCAGAGGAATGGAATTTGGGGCCCTATATTTCAGAATTAGCTTTTGCTGGAAATCTTTAAGTGCTTTTTGCCCACACTTACATGTTATTTCTATTCAGCATTTATTATGGTGAACTTTCATGTTTGCTTTTGCTGTTGCTGGATTCTGTGCTGAGATCCCTATCGAGGGAAGGCATGAGTTAGGTGGTGAGAGGAAACCTTTCAGACTGCATCCTCAGAAGGCCAAGCATCAGTTAGACTATCTGTAATGAGTCCCAGAACACCCTTTGTCAGGAAGTGTAGTGACAGGACAAGGGGTAATGGTTTAAAATTGGAAGAGGAGAGATTTAGATTAGATACTAGAAAGAAATTCTTTACTGTGAGGGTGGTGATACACTTGAACAGGTTGCCCAGAGAAGTTGTGGATGTCCCATCCCTGGAAGTGTTTAAGCCCAGGCTGGATGGGGCTTTGATCAAAGTGGTCTAGTGGGAGATGTCCATGGCAGGGGGGTTGGAACTTGATGATCTTTAAGGTCCCTTCCAGCTCTAACCATTCTATGATTCTATCATCCTGTTCTAAGTCCTCCAGAATGTGTAATGTAACAAACCAGGGACATCTGAGAAGGCATCTTTGCCTCTAGGCCCTACCTGATGTGTCACTGCATTGCATGCAGTTGCAGGATACTGAGGAATCCCTTTCTTTCCTCTCTATATGAGGTGCTTCCTATACAAAAAGAAATCATGGGGAGGTAGCTGCTGCTTTGTTCAGAACACAGTCTCTGGGAAGCTGGTAAAACCATCGTGCACAAGATTTCATTCAGTGCAAGTCAATCCTGCTAAATCTCTCACCCACTCTTAAACAGACAGTTGAGTTTACATGGGCTTTGGTGTAAAATCACTGCCAGAAAGACAGGTACTCACATCTATTTTTTATATGAAAGGGGAGTCACAGTTTATACAGACATCAGAGGGTCTCCTAAATCCAGAAATGATGCCTACACTTTTGTATCCTAAAATAACTTATTACTACAATATATCCATGATTTGATTTCAGCAAGACCTCACCAGTAAATATTAGTTTAAACCCCAGACCTTTAACCCACAAGTTTTGTGTATTAAAGGGACTAGAACTACTATGGACCAAAGCCATCTTAGCTGGTTTCCATCAGCAAAAATACTACCATATGCTGCCAACAATCCCCCAAACTATTCCAGAGACAAATGTAAAAGCCTCTAATGTTGAGTAAACAAGACTGAAAAGTGGTCCTGAGAGCAGGGTTGGCAAGGGCTGTTTCATATTGGATCAGTGACCCTGTCTGTGGTTTGTATTGACTTGCAGCTCTTTCCTTTCACTACCCTCACCAAGTTAAATTCCCACTTAAAAACTGTGTATTTTCTGGATCAAGATTCTAGGTTTTGAAGTTCTTACAACCTTTGGAGATATCTCAGCAATTTTAGTGGCCTCTGGAGCATTTAATGTGCATAATCACAAAATCACAGAATTGTAAGTGTTTGAAAAAATCTATGGAGATCATCTTGTCCAACATCCCTGCCAATGCAGGGTGACCTAGAGCAGGTTGGACAGGAATGCATCCAGGTGGGTTTTTAATATTTCCAGAGAAGGAGACTCCACAGCCTCTCTGGGCAGCCTGTTCCAGTGCTCTGTGACCCTCAAAGTAAAGACGTTTTTCTACATGTTCAGATGGAATTTCTTCTGTTCTAGTTTGTGTCCATTTCCTCTTATCCTGTTACTGGGCACCGCTGAGAAGAGCCTGGCCCCATCCTCTTGACACGTGTCCTTTAGATATTTATAAACATTGAAGAGATCCCCTCTCAGTCTTCTCTTCTCCAGGCTAAACAGACCCAGCTCTCTTAGCCTTTCCTCATAAGAGAGATGCTTCAGTCCCCTGATCACCTTTGTACCCCTCCACTGGATTCTTTCTAGTAGTTCCCTCTCCTTGAGCAGGGGAGCTCAGAACTGGACACAGTATTCCAGATATGGCCTCATCAGGGCAAAGTAGAGAGGGAGGATGACCTCCCTCTACCTGCTGACCAAGCTCTTTTTAAGCATCAGCCAGTCTTCTGCATCGTGAATGAAAATTCAGAAAAATCCAAACAGAAAAAATGCTCTTTATTTAACTGTAAATTTAAAAGTATGACTAATTCTAATCAGGGGCTAATAAAGTGTTGTTTCATCATTGTTTGTTTCATGTTTTGCAGAAGCATTTCCACTAAAGAAAATACAATACATCTTTTAACATGGCGGAATGACTAGAAGTCAGGAATAAATCCTAGGGAAGATTGAGAGGAGACAGATTTATGAGTACAGGGGGTAGTTGATTCACAAAATTTTAAGAGATAAAAAGTCTTTTTTATCAGATCTAAATATTTTAATGTAATTGATTTTTTTTTTTTTTAGTTTTACCTTTTATAAAAACTTCAGGTGACACCTGAAATAAACAAGATTGTATTTTTGTTTTGTTAATGATATGGAAAAAAATAATGATGAGGTTGAGAACATTTTATGTACCTTTTCTTATTTTTACTGATCATCCTGATGGAATTTGTGAATACATCGAGGTATATTTTGCTTCATTTTTATCACATTTATAATTAATCGGGTTTTCACCAAGTTCTTATGAGGCGGCCGGTAGGTGGCAGGCTCGGTATATTTATCGTTAAACTGAGCCCAGCTGCTGCTTCTTGTTTGTAGAATTATAACCTTATAGAAAAACGGTGTTTGGGCTATGGTCCCACAGTGTGTCTCACTGACTGTTTGTGTCCATTCCTAACGCAGTTATTACTGTATCCATTATACTATTGAAAGCCAAAATATTGACATGCATGCTAGGGTTTGGGGTTTGGGTTTGTTTATGCTTTTTTCAGTTGTAACAAGCATATATTCTGCACTCTTTCTAAACTACCTTAAGAAACATTGATTTCACTTCAGACCATCTCCTCTACTCATGTCATTATTCACTTGCGAGAAAAGGCCAACACCCACTTCTCTACAACCTCCTTTCAGGTAGCTGCAGAGGACAATGAGATCTCCTCTCAACCTCCTCTTCTCCAAACTAAACATGCCCAGTTCCCTCAGCCTCTCCTCATATCACTAGCTCTCTAGACCCCTCACAAGCTAGGTAGCTCTCTGGACACATGCCAGCACTTCAATATCCTTGTAACGTGGGGCCCAGAACAGTACTACAGGTGAGGACTCACCAGTGCTGAGTACAGAGGCTCCATCACTTCCCTACTCCTGCTGGCCACACTATTCCCGACACAAGNATCCAACCCGTCCCGGTCCCTCTGTAGAGCTTTCCTACCCTCAGACAGATCAGCACTCCCACCTAGTTTGGTGTCATCTGCAGACTTACTGAGGGTGCACTCAATCCTCTTATCCAGATCATCAATAAAGGTATTAAACAAGACTGGCCCCAGAACTGAGTCCTGAGGGACACCACTTGTGACTGGCTACCATCAAGATTTCCCCTCATTAGTCACAACTCTCTGGGCACAGCCATCCAGTCAGTTTTTACCCAGTGAAAGGTACACCTGTCATGCCATGATTCACCAGCTTCTCCAGGAGAATGCTGTGGGGAACAGTGTCAAATGCTTTACCAAAGTCCAGATAGATATTGTCCACAACCTTCCCCCCATCCAGAAGGCGGGTCACATGGTCATAGAAAGAGATCAGGTTGGTTAAGCAGGACATCCCTTTCATAAACCCATGCTAGCTGGCCCTGATCCCTTGGCTGTCCTGCACTTGCCATGAGAGTTCACTTAGTCTTGGGAGTGAAGTACATTCCCTCTACATTCTGTGGACAGTAAAGCTGTTAAAACTATTCCTAGCTCAGCTAGGGCCTGGGCAGGCTAGTGGTTCCCAGAAATATCCCCATGCACAGCTCAGGAATGTTAGCATCTGAGGGGCCATTCCCAAAATGTAGCTTTCTTACCTCCATGGGGCTTTGGATCCTAGGAAGGTTTAAGACCTTCAACAAGAGCGGTAAGCTACTCTGTGTTTGTTCATCACAGCATGTGGAAATATTCACGGATGTGTTGAGTTCCCCAGCCTAGAGTGAAACATATTTCCTAGCTCTCAATCAGGCCAGACCATGAGGTGGGCTGGGTGCCTCTCAGAGATGTTAGGTCTCCTGCTGTCCTGGCGATGCACAGCTGCAGACAAGTAGCCAGGTAGCCACATTTCACACAGCTGTGTTTGTGGCACACCTGCACCACTACAATTAGTAGCTGAGTAGGAGTTTTAAGTACTGTGATTTTTGATTGAGTGGCATAAGGTTAACTTTTCTCTGTTTTGAAGATTTTAGGTCCTTTACTGGGTCTGGCACCCAACATTTGGGACTCCCATCTGGCTGTGGGACTTAGGCCATGACTGCAGCACACAGCAAAGTCTCAGCCCTGTTTTTCCAACAAAATGTCTCCATCCTTCCTTCTCCAGTTTTCCTTGAGAGGAAAGGAGGGAAGACAAAACAGAGGCTCAGAGAACGAAGCTACCCATCCATGGAGGGTAAAGCTCAGAAGCCCTTGCTCTCCCTGGAGGAAGCTTCTTTCATTGTTAGCAGATGGGAAGGGGAAACCGGGGGTGGGGACAGGCTGCAGAGGGCTGCTTTGATGTTGGCCTGTTTGTTTGCTTTCTGCTTCCTGGACCCCTACCCGAAGGGCTGGGACTGTCAGCTGTGGAAGAAACACAACAGGATGGCCGTCAGCAGCCTGCAGACAAGGCGGCAGCAGATGTCAACGATAGGAATGGGTGGCACCATCTTAAACCAAACCAGGGAAAACCTGAAAGGGTGAGATCAGGGTGTGAAACAGAGAGATAGGGAACTGTGGTGAGGTGGTAGGTGCCTGTGGTGAGACAGTGATGGCCATTCAGATGGAAAGGGCCATCTGAAGATATTTGGGAAGTTATCTGGGAAGATATGAAGAAGAGCCTTCCCCCTCGACTCTGCGCTTGTGAGACCCCACCTGGAGTACTGTGTCCAGTTCT
>VXBW01003117.1:52953-308258 GCA_013400375.1 Thinocorus orbignyianus | reverse complement strand
CAACTCTAACCATTCTATGATTCTATGAATTTGTCTGAAAGTTGCTAATTTTCAGTCCTGCCACAGGTCATGTTCACCTGTTTATAACTGAGGACATAACATGGTAACAGGGTACGGCCTTACAAGCCTTCAGTCAGCACAAGGCCAGTGGGTGCTAAGAAGCATGTCTTTGAGGCCATACTTGCCTATCTGGTGGGCTCCATGTGGACACCATTTCACTTTGGCTATATGTCAGGCAAACCAGAAGACACGATAACTTACTAAGATCTCTGAAATGTGGCAAGGGGCAGCTCCTGAAATATTTTCAGATATTTTCAGGTTCTTTTATCCCTTAACCTATTATTGTTATGGTTTCTCAGGGCTGAGAAAAGGGCATGACCAAGATAATATCTCGTTAACAGGTAAGAAAGTAGCTCCTGAATATGGATATAGACAGGTTATATACAGGTCCACTGTGATACCACACAGCCAGTTTTATAAGTGAGAAGTCAAATTAGCTCTAGAATTAGTCTATCAGAATTGTCATCAAGTGATTAATCTTTAAAATGGTTTTCCAGGTCAACCAATATGTTACGTGGGATGGAAAGCCACAAAATGTCAGCCTGTATCTCATAGTAGCAACAGGACACCCTAGACTCAACTAGTCATTTATGACTTGCCAATAAACACCTGAATGCAGTGACCCTGATTATACTGTGGCAGATACTTACCGTAAATACAAGATCCACATTTTGGGTCAAGTCCAGAGTGACCTATAAATAATGACGACTTTAACTGTGGTTTTCTATTAACAGCTGGAGATATTTTCCTGCACAAATGGCAAATCTTGTTGCCCTAGTCAGTTATCCCTTTGTTACATGTAACTCAGATGATATAGCCAACACTATAAGACAAAGGTAGGCAGTATGCAAAGTCATAAGAAATAAGCCAGGTGCAGAGTAAGAGCATTGATCTGTAAAAAATGTTACTGAAATGTTTCCTGCCAGCAGCAGTTCCCCTGAGGGAACTCAGGGAGGTGTAGACGTTAATAAACTGTACTGGTCAAGCCACTATGTACTTGCTCTTTTTGCTATCAGTGTTGCCTTGTCTTGTCTTGACTGCAGGCATGTGTGATAAACAGCACGTTTTTGGATAGGCTTCTGGACTTTAAGGGAGTAAATGTCAGATTTGACTCCATCAGAGAGGGAAGCTGTACATGACATGTCAGAAATTCAAAGGAAAGTACATGACAACATTATTTTAAACACTGCAAAAAGACTTAAATTACAGAACTGAAATGAAAACCATTTCTGCTGCATGAAAGTAACTTTTCTCCTAAGGAAAATGAGAAAGAGAACACCAGAGGGCACTCTTGTTTTGTTAAGACCTGGTTGTTACGTCAAAATGGGGAGTTATTTGGTGTACTCATTCTCTTTCCTTTTTTGGTTACTACATGCTTCTTAGAGAGAACTTGTCTACGTTAAGAGAGAAATAAAATTAAATGTCTATTTTTCTCTGCATGCTATTCAACATTGCAATAATTAGTGACATATGTAGCATTAAGCATTAGGACCAATCTTGCGGTACTTCTCAAGGAAAACACTGGTGATCAACTGGATCTTTGCACTCAAGTGTCTCTTGCATTCAAGTCTCAGAGGCTTTTTATTGAAGGTCCAGGCCATTCATTAACTTTGCAGACATGTAAGGAATGTCTATTTCCTGTTTACAGCTCACTATGAAATTATTAAATATCGAGCTATTGGTGAAATGATGGAGCAGGCGCTAAGATTGAGAACATCGTATATGCACATGCTGCAGCTATGCATTTATAACAATGTTTTTGGTTATGCTGTTTTTACATGACAATCAGGAATACAGGACTTAAAATTAACAGGAACTCTGGATACCACATGTAGATGCCTGATCAGGAACACTTACTGTGGCTTCTATTGTTCTGATGAACTCAGAGGGTAAAACGACAAAATCTGTAGAATTGGATGGTTGAGGCAAGGAAACATCAGATTCTGGGAGGAATTAACCCATCAGGAAATTCACTTCCCTTTTTTTTGTTGGTCATTTAATATGATAAAAAGCACAAAACACATATCAATTGGAAATGTTGTCAGCCGTGTATTTTGTTCATTATATAATGATTGTAAGATCAAACTCATTGAATGCAGCAAAAAAGTTTTAACAACTATGGTTTAGACACAAGTGACAGGCAAATTAGGTGCAGCCTAACCCAAATAATTTACTTGAACTACATCCAATTTGATTTATTAACCTCTAACTAAGACTTTGTACATCATACCATCATTTTTAAATGACTGAAAAAATAAAAATTTCTAGTATGGGAAATGGAGATGAACCACACAGTATCTGCATCTAAAAACCAAGTAATTACATACACAAACAAGGTCTGTGAATTACAGTTACCAATTTTGCATAGTCAGCTAACATGAATGCATAGATCCAACTTGAGGTCCAAAGTTTGATGGAAAATTAGAGGCATGATTAAATTTGAATGAACAAGCACCAATGAGGATCACACTGTAGAATTCAAACCAACCCAAATGGGAAAACAGATGGTGGGAAAAGACAAAATTTATTATTTTTGTTTTAAATAACCATTTAACAAAAAAAAAAAATCACAGACCCCAAAATTCTTGTATTTTTGTGTTTGGCCAAAGTTAAAATAGAAGCAATAGAACAGTGGGGGGAAAAATCTTGTTTTTCAGAATAACTGGATTGGACAGGCTCTGCTTCTGGGCTCAAGCTGTTAAAAAATGTCACACTGAGTGTCTCCAGTTGAGGCTTACAGGAGAAGGACCAGTGTGTTGGCTGCTATTCTAATTTCAGCTTTAGAAGTTTTAGTGTGACTCTTGTCACCCCAGTGAACTGAGTTTTATGTGTGACCGAGCATCCTGTCTGTGTAGATGCTATATTCCAGCTGTGTCCTTAAAACGGCACACATGCCCTAATTGACCATCTGGACCTTAGTCTTGTTTTCCACAGTCTGTCCACAGAAGTCTGTCTGTCTGCATAATTTTTTGACCTCTAAATGTAAATTAATACTGTGGGCACCTTTAATAGCCTCTCTTTGCCTATATTGTGACCTACCAGCATGTTTGAAAAAGTGTTATATTTTCTGTCTCTACACGGATGTTAAGGAGGCCTTGCAGTTATATTATCTCATCTGTGGTTATTCAGCTGCAGAAAATCCCCTTTTCCATGATACAGTTGGAGCCCAATTTACCACATTCCAATTAACTCACTCTGTTAGTATTGGTTTTCATGTGGTCCATCGCTTTTACCTGTGGTGGTGATTTTTGCGTCTAGAGCCAAGTGGTTAGCCAAAGTTCAGGATCTTACAGGTTTAGGAAAAACTATAATTATGTTTATGTACAAACAAGTTAGAGATGACCTCATTTCCCTAAAGACAGTAAGAATGAAAAGCAGGTACATTATTTTCTCCAAGTATGTGGAAGTCACATAATATCAAAAGTTTTTCCAGAAGTCCTGTGCTGAAGACTTTCTCTGCTTCCTCTGGGACTTTGAGCAACCTGCTCTAGTGAGAGGTGTCCCTGCCCATGGCAGGGGGGTTGGAACTTGATGATCTTTAAGGTCCCTTCCAACTCTGACCATTCTATGATTCTATGATTCTATGTCACTTTTGATTCCTTTGCCACTGAACTGGGGCTCTGCAACTCAAAGCCCATCCTTGGTCTTTCAAACAGTCCCTTAGACTTTGGTTCTGACCTGTTCTGTTTTCCTTTATGTTGAACTTTTCCAGGATACATCAGGGTTTCTCTACTAACAATTTTTACCCCACTTGAGTTGTCTGAATTTCTGTGGGGATCTAAGACAAAGTCTATGGCAGCTATGAGTGTTGTTCAGTGCAGCAGTTCAGTTTTCTGTCATAAACTAGACATTAAAGAAGGGAGGGATTCAGAAGGATATAGAAAGGACAAAAGTAGCTTCGAAGTCATCTCCTGGACAGCTAGTATGACCCACTGTCAATGCTGTGCTTTTGTAAAGCTGTATATTACCTTATTCTCTTTGTGCTCTAAGGCACTAGAAAACCAAATGAAGCTGATGTTTCATAAAATACACTGGTTTGTCTTTTCTTGTTCTTACAGTAGTTATACTAGATATTGCACTATTTCAGGTTTCTCCATTATAGTATCGACACAATCTCCTGGCATTATATTTCACCACGAACTGACCCAAGTGAGTGGAGAGGGATTCTTTTCTGCATTGTAGGTACAGCCTCTGAAGGCAATTAGCAAGAAACAATATTAACTTCACTTCCTGTTCTGTATTTGGTGGAGGTTTTTTGTTGCAATTGACAGTATAGCTGTGCACACTGTTTGCACTTTTTTGTCTACTTCCCTTAGAAACTGCAATGATATTCATTTCACTTCACTGAAAAGCCATGACACAGCAGATATCCTGCACTACAAACTAGGCTTGTGTTCTAGAAATTATAGTCTGAGAACAAATCGCTACCTCTTACACTCTGCACTGCTTTCTGCAGTACTGTTAACTGGTCTGTCCACATCTTATAAAATTCACCTTTGTTCTGAAAGCCTATGGGATCCTTAAGAAACAATCATTCCCTGAAGCAGAGTTTTAGAGACTTAAGGGATGCTTAGACCTCACACTTGTCCTCTGCACAGGCGTACTTCGTCCAGCTATTTTTTATGGGAGAACCTAGTTTTAATAAGTGATCTTTCAAATTGATTAAAAGCTCCTACTGCACTTCAGCCATTAATCATCCTCAGAAAACATTTATGTCATGATTGTTTCATATACTAAAAAGCAGGTGAGACAATTCCTTAGGTAACTGGAGTATTGTCTCTCTGTTATAACTTCAGGGGATACTGCAACATCACTGTCAGTGGTGTTCTTTTCTGGTTCCAATCTTGAATAAAGTACCTGCTTGAGATATGGGACTTCAAAGTGGCTCAGGGGCTCACTTCTGCCCTGAGGGATGGATTTAGTTTTTTTCCTTTGTGAAAGAGTAGTTGCTATGGCCACATCTGGAATTTCAATTCTTTTGAAGCTGAATTTCAGTGGGTATAGTATCACAGTATATACTTATTCTGGCTTAGTCAAGTCAAGTACTTTAAAAAAACCAACCCACATTTTTTTTGCTATGCTACTTGTTGTATGTCTTCCTGTTTTCACAACTGCAATAGATCTGAGAAAGAGAAATCTTCTTTTTTGTTAGACAGAATGACTAGCATGTGGCTGTACTGGTATTGATTCTGAGACCTCGTACATTAGAGATAAGAATTGCTTCCAGGTATGATAACAATAAAATCTTTCTTGGATGGTAAGGTGAGGAGTTCATATTTACATAGGGAGAATCAGAATACTGAAACAGAATACTGAGTGAAATCTAATTTCCACCTAACTCTCATGATTACTGTTTTTTTATTGGTCCCATGTCTTAGTATAAGCAAAGTGTTTTGTTCTTTTTCCATGTGGTTAGATTATTACAACTGTTACTTCAACCATCAGACATTTACTGTTTATTGTACAGAAATAAGTAATGAAAAATTAAGAATCTGAGCAAAAATGTTTTCAGAATATTTGGGAACTGGGCACACTTTTTGAAGTTCAGATATGGTGTTCAGAAATATCTTGTTCTATCCAGTTCACCTTCAGTGCCAACACCTGAAAAAGCACAGATTCTGTTGTTATTTTTGCTTCATCCATTTATATATCATGTAGAACATTTTTTCATAGGAATTAGTCTCCAATCATTCCTGCAGTTACTAAACTGCTGCCAAATTTTGGCCTGAACTTCTGTGTGTCCGTATTATGTTAATTTATCAAGCCACAGCCTCTCCAGATGAAATTATCAAAAATGTAATTAAATATGTTATTGCAAAACATTACATTGATCTTATAAGGTACTTTCAAGACTCCAGTTCAGTCATCTGCTATTTTTATCATGGAGCAACTGAAACCTCCTCTCTTGCTGCATATTTTACAACAGTGTACGAAGAAAAATCCCACCATGCCTCACTTCAGACATTATGTTATTTGTGCCCTAGGAAACATATGGCCTAAAATTCAAGTTCTGAAAGTCAAATAAAGGAGGAATTCAACTTATTATTTGGCTGGAAAATTATGTCAAGTCCGATGACACTTCACCCTGAAATCAAAAGATACTTTTGGATATGTCTTTACATGTTAAAAATATTATTAGATTTTAATGTATTAATATCCCATGTAATATGAGTATCCACAAACATTAAAATTTTGTGAATGTAAAGCTGAGATGAATATTGAGAAATTGCATAATCCAAAGCCCTGCCTTTCTTGTGTGATCTATATGTCTTGGGGTATCAGCATAATACTTTCTAATCTTTAATACAGTCCTCAAACATACCCATACATATGAGGGGAATACAACAAGTCCTGTTCATGGGCAGGAGACGTAGGAAGCACATTGGAATGAGTTTCCTGTAGTCACAGATGCTTGTCTAACCTTCAGACTAGCAAATCACTCTCTCTCTTAGTGCTGATGTGACAGAAAACTTGAGATACAGCCTATCACCACCCTGAGTGTGTTACATGGCATGAGATTCATATAAATATATGATACAGAAACAGGACAGGTTTTTATTCCCTAATTCTGCCTATCCTTACTACTCTAGTACCCTAATGCTGTAGTTTGGGACTATTACACTAGGCAGATATTACAATAGATTTGATATCACCCTCTCACCTTCATAGATCCACTTATTAGTGGACATTGACTCACCAAATGGAGAACACAGTAAGACTACATAATGAAAGATAAGCATCTGGAAAGCTCTCTTCTTTATCTGCTCAGGATTGCAAATTGGCTGTCACCAAGATAGACCCAGTTAAGGCAACTAAAGTTGTTGTAGGGAATAGTTCTTACCCCTACCGCAGCCAAAAACATCCAACAAGGTCCTATAAATCAAAATAATCAGTGGTGGTCATCAGTTAGGCATTGCATAGAAGTACACCAATTAAAAAGTTACATCTGAAGACAAAGGTCTGTGCATTCCCAACAACAGTGCATATCAGCAGGAGTTGTCAAACATGGGAAATGCTGCATAATAAATTAAAAAGGTAGGTCCTAGATACCTCTAACTTGGCATCTGAAATAATTGAGTATTTCTGACCTTACTCTATGAAAGTCTCATTTCCTTGTATGTGGAGCAGGGGCAATATACACCATGCCTTAGGGAACTTCTGAAGATTCACTGAATAGTATTTGTAAAGTAATTGTGTGTTTTAGAGTTATAAGCACATAGAAAAGCCTGAGAGAACGTAAATAATAGACACAGTGGGAAATAAAACCACCACTGAAATAGCTGCAAAGTAAATGAGAACTGCCTGTTCCTTGTACAGGATGGAAAAAATGCTGTGCAGTCACGAAATTAAAAATTATATTATAATATATATATTAAAGGACACTGAACTAAGGTGTTTTCTCCCATCTGTCAGATTATTTTTTTCTACTTCATACTGTTTTTTTAACATTACCTTGCAGCTTGCACCACAATGAAATGACCTTTAGTTTCATTTGTACAACGAATTGCATTATTATGTCGTGCAGCAAAAGAATTTTACAGTCATTCATACTGAATCATAGGATTAATCACAGGAAGCAAAGCCCTAAGTGAATTATATATAGATCATATCAACTAAATGGAAATGAAACCATTCCACTACACCACCCTTCACTCCCTGTACAACATACTGCATAGACTGTTTTTAAACTCTTGAACAAATGTGGTAATTTCTAAGGAACTATTTTTCAATCCCTTTCTTGCAAAACCAGGATTAGTTTTTCCTGTTTTGTCTAGTAAGATATTAAGCCTTAGGTTCTGTGGTTTCAACTGTAAGAACAATATGGGTGACTGGCATATGATCTAGACTGTGGCCTGGAGGAAGGCATCCAAAGCTTCACCTTAATTATAAAGGCATCCCTGGGATGCACATACCCAATCTGTTGCTAGGAATTTGAAATACCACATGTCTTATCCTGCAGTAAGTCAAAATGTTCTCTGGCTTTTTATCTACTTTAGTACCTACTTAGTACAGGTAAGCATACATACAAAGTTAATTGTACCTTATACAAGAACTTAGGAATTCAAAGATATACCAGTTACTATTTCCAGCAGCCTTGTCCTCAGCCACAGATTTTTAGGAAAGGCTACCATGATGATGGCACAACATGCCCATCTTGAGCTCTTTTAATTCTCAGTGGCTTTGCACCATATCTAGCCCAGATACTCCCTCAGCCTCTCCAGCTTCTGCAGCAGATCAGCAGGTCTCCCAGCATTCCCTGTGGTTTGCTCTACAGCACAATAGCCAAACACATCTAAATTTATTCCAGTTGATGTATGCCCCTGGATGCCCCAAGATTACTCAGATTCAAACAAGTCATTGTTATCCTTGGAAAGCAATAGATGGTGTTTAGGCTACAACTTTAAACCAGTTTGAAAATAGTTGACAGCACCTGTGCTAGATGAGGCAGAACTAGGCAGAGTTCAGCATTGTGGGCAAATAAGAACTGTTTTAATTTTATGCCTAGTCAGAACTAGAGGTTAAGACAGTAGCTTGATGAAACTTGAGGAGAATTGTCATTCTGTCATCTGCAGCTCACGAATGCTGCAAGGCTCAGATTGGTGCCGTGCCTTGCCCCTTCTCACTGTCTGTCCATATCCTCAGGATTACAGTTACCATCATCAGGGTATTAAAGCTCTGCAGGCATCATCTACATCTGTCTGCACCTGGCAAATCCTGCATTCTCCCCCTCATATAAATCCTGCTGCTGAAAAGTTGGTTTATACATTCCATACACTCAGAGTTAACCTTACAGTCCTAAAAAACTCCTGCCTCATAAGCTATATGAAGGGGAAATTAAGAATGAGAGGGAGGGAAACAGACAACAATTAAACACACTAAAATTAATTAGGTTTTTTGAAATGTGCTGGTGACCTGAAAAGAAACATGCCTGTTTCTAAACTCTTTCAGTACTTTCATATGAGATATATTTTCCAATTTCACTGCTTTCTTTCTTGTGGTCATTTTCGTCTTGAGTGAAGCCCTAGAGATATACCAGTTTATTCCAGATAAGCATCCATAAGATTACTTGCTTATCTGAACCTTGTCCAGAGCTCTTTGTTTGAGAAATCAAACCATAAATCAACTTCCTTGTGGTATTCCCAGGAATTATTTATTGTTGGCTAGGCTGGAGACACTGTAAGACAGTCTTTTTTGTGGTATTTTGGGATTTCAGATTATAGTAAGATTAATGCAGGCTCCCAAAACGGATAATGGACACACACAAAATAAGCAAGAAGGACCCACCACAAATCTGAAAGTGCTGTGCTACTTGTGAAATAATCACTGTCAAAAAGAGGGAGCTAAATCTACTTCTCTCCCCTAGTGTAAATCAGAATTAATGCTTTTACTTTCAGTGGAGTTATTTTGAATCATCAATAATTTAACATGATATCATAGGAAAAAATCTTCAACTGGAAACACAGGTTGTGTCATCTTCTCTGCCAATGTCATTGTCTGAGGGAAGCTTCGTGACATTGGTAGAACTAAGTTTATTTTCTTTTAAAGAAAACTAAAAAGCTGAATCCAGAAGTTCCCATCTCCCATGTCTCAAAACACTCTGTGAATCATCTGCATAGATTTTGAAGTCATTCAAAGTCAAAAATTATGCTAAAAAGCAATAACTTTTTCCAAGGTAATTGCATGCTATCCTTGATTGAAACATTACCTCACCAAGCACCCCATACACGAGAAGAACATTTCCCCACAGCGCATTTGACTGGAAAACTGCTTTCCTTTAGTGGTGGAAGTTGATTTGTAGTGGCTTGTCCTGTGCATGTTTTGAGCGTCCACAAAATTCTCTGGTTGATTATGGTGTATTTATTTGTGTGGGATAATCTGAGATTATCTGTTTTCTGTTGAGGAAGATGGTGAGCCGGTGACTGTGCAGAGTCTCCAAAGCCTACGTTTTGTTTCTAGATCTGTTTTTTTCAGAAAACAGCATGATGTACTCTGGAAATAGTGATTGCAGGGAAAGCAGTAGCAGGCATAAAGAATGAAGAGGGTGCTTTGTGTGGCTCGTTCACCAGACTTCTGTCCTAAAATCATAAGCTTATTGGCCTGGTACTGAGTTGGTTGTTCACAAACGACCCAATGCTTCTCATAAAAAGCAAAAATAACATGGAAGTCAGCTCAGATGGGGATGGTGGGAAGCCAGTTATTCTTGTCAACAACCTTGTCACATCCTAGCCATAGACAGTTGGGTCTGCTTCAGGAAAAGTACACTGGGATTGAACCATGGTCAAGAAGGGCTGGAGAAGGGGCATGGGTCATGCTCCACAATCCAGTCAACAGCTCTACTGATTACATGATGTATGAGCTAGAGTAGCAAGCAAACAAAGGCAGAAAAAAAAAGAAAAGAAAGGTTGTTAATCTAATGAAATAGTGAGATGGAGAGGAGAAATGAGGAGATACTGGAAGGTGGGAACACAATGCAGGAGAAATATAAAGGCTTTGGATTTGACTTCCTCTGGCACTCCCCAGGCAAGAGAAGAGCTGGCTCAGATGCCAGCAAGGGTCTGTGGTGGGGAAGTGTGTTTGTGAATAAAGACTCCCAGGCTGTCGACTGCTTGACCAGTTGGATGTCCCTAATGGACGTGGTCAGGAAAAACTAAGGGCATGGGTATGTTCTTCAGAGAAAGTAGGAGGTGAAGATCTGTGTGAGCTTCATGGGGAGGAGGAGAGATGAAGAAAGCAAAGGAAACAAGAGCTGCTGAAGAGCCTGAAATCAGGCACACTTGCTGCACTTTGCTAACTGAATTTATGGGGCTTGCGTAAAACAGCCAGATTACCCTCTGCTTTGAAATCAAGAGAGTTTGAGTAAACACCTTGCCCTTTCAGATGTACCAAAACCTTCCAACTGCAAATTTCAGGCAAACTCGTATGAAGTTCCTGAGCTGACAGGCAGCCTGAATCACAGAAGGCTCAGAAGTTATTAGACCCCTAGTAAACTCCCTAGAGTGCCATGAAAATAGCTCTTCAACATCAGCATTAATTTCCACTGTGAAGAAAAGGACAAAGGGTGAGTTCCAACATGATGAATGGTTATGTCTGCAATTTGGACACCTCCATCACAAACAGCAATTCTGCATTCCTGTTACAGTCAATGAAATCCTGGCCAGTTAAGTTCAGTCCTTATTAATCTAAACCTCAGTCAGATATCTTAAAGGTCCCTGATGAATCACACCCTTGAAATACCCCTTTCTTTCCATCAGGTGTGAAAGGAATTGAGGGTGACTGACTCAGGGAAGAGGTACACCCAAAAAGTCAAGTAAAAAGGATGAAAAAAAGAGAAGAGGATAAGGAAAATGAAAGCTGGAAATTCAAGATTCGCTTGTGTTGCAATGATGTACCTAATTAAGACCAGAACCCCAAATTTTATTACCATAAGAAGGCCAATTTTGTTGTGGATGGAGAGGGGCAGGGAGTTCCCACATTAATTCAGTTCCCACAACTAAAAGTGGAATTTGGCCTGTTGCATCAAAGTTTGTCAGCATGAGACTTCAAAATCCTTTTGAGTTTTAAGGTTTAACACCCTATTCAATTCTGATTTTGCCAGTTGCTGTACTGTTTTATCTTCACAAATCCATATGCTCACAAAGGATAGGCTTTTCCAAGCAGACGTAAAGTATCTTCAGCTGTTAAATCCCAAGGAATCCAAATTCAACTAAAGGCAGGAAGGCTACAAAAAAAAAAAAAAAAAAAAAAAAAAAAAGGAATTTTTTTTCACAAATGTCTTACCTTCAAAAATACCTAAGTTTTTTGAGAAGCAGTAAGTTAGGAAGGAAATAGAATGTCTGAGGATTTCCTGTGATATTACAACACCCTGGGAAAAACATTTACAGGGATGGGAATTTGAAGCCAAGTGGGTTTCAGTGACTTGTATGGTAATATCCAGAATACTCCAGTCTCACAGTATGGTGCTATTACATTAAGCATACACTTTTTTTAAATGGTAATGTATATTTATGGTGTTTCACTGAGCGCATATATTCAGAAAATAGTGGATATGAAAATGTTCTATGTTAGTCTTCTAAAAAATTGAGAAGTAATATTCTTCAGACTGAGAAGCCAGCCTCATTCCCTGACCGTTCCCCATTTGGAAAAAAAGACAAGCTGTCCTTCACGTAAAAGACCCCTGAGAGCCAATCAGGAAGTTGAAATTAGCTTTATTGATTAGAAAGGGCATTTGGAGGACGAAAATATTCCTGCCTATGTTAGTAATCACAAGATTACCTAAAGGAGGCAAAGCACTATCTTTAAAAGCAAGGCTCTGTGAACAAGGAAAGGGAGTGCCTAGCCTCCAGTAATGTGAAGACTGGAAAAGAGGTTATTCACAAGCTAATGAAGAAAGTCAATTTTGATGAGATCTTTTCTGCATAGTTTTCTATTTTTAGCTTGAACATGGCTTTCAGTCCTTATTCATGCACAGCATTTAATGGAGGCAATGCACCTTTTGCTGAAGTGAGCTGAACTTACTTTAAGGAGTAAAACTACAAAAATCATTAATAATAATATAATAATTAATGACTCCTACAAAGTAATCTTTACAGGGGTTATCAGAAAAAAAAAAAAAAAACAAACAAAAACAACATCAAAAAAATCCATCCCCAAGCAACACTCTCCCGTTTCCTAGCAGAAAGTTAGAAATCCTATCACTTTAACTATTTTTGTTTCTTTTACTGTTTTTATGGTACATAACAGATATAGTAAAGAAGCTGAAACATGTCCAGGAGTGGTCAGCAAGCAAAGAAACTAACTTCAAGACATGAGGTGTCCCCAAGAAATGTAGGTAGTCTTTTGTGTTTACCCTCCTCAGGCAGATACAAGTCCTAAGTTTACGTATTTGTCAGTGATTTTACTATCTCCACCATGCAAGCCCTCCAAACATTAAATATGATTGAGGTACAGGTTTTCCACTAATTTTAATTAATTTAAAAGAGAAGATGGAAATATACAATTCCTGTCTCTTCCTTCTGTTGGCAAACATTTAATTTATTCAGATACACTGATTGTGTACAAGAGATCAAGTGATACTCATTTGCCTTATGAATTCTGTCTGCTGTCAACTAAGATTTAGCGTAGTTTACTGTATGATTTGAGACTTTTTCAATTTTTTAGTTATCTTTATATTTTAGAATATGTTGTTTGTGAACCAGAATGCAAATATAAAAGAGAAAAAAATGCAGTCTGTATTTATTTTATTAAGATGGGTTGAGTTTGCTTTTTAAAAATGGATTTCCTAGATTTTTCTTTTTATGTAAAAAACTGAAGTTTCTTCCTGTTTTCCAACTGGGTCCCTAAGGGTTGTTAATGTTATTATCAGTCCTTCCATCTGAGGATTTGAAAAGGCTCACAAATTATTATCTTATAAACCAGAGATCTTGCAGAGACATGAGGAGAAATTTTGCAGGACGCAGCAACCTCTCCATCCTGTGGATCAGGCAGAAGTCCTTAAGAAGATTTAGAGCAACCTGAGTTTTGCGCAAGAGCTGAGAAGTTCTGCACCTGAACTAATATATCCCATATTACAGAGTGCAAAGGACTGGCATATCTGTGCATAAGTGCAGGAAGGACCATGGATGGCTTTAGCTGATATGTTCTTTTTTGAAAGCTGTGGAAGCCATCTAGTGTCAGTGAGTCAGTCATTAGTGGAGGACTTTCCTTCTGTGGGTCTCCTCTGCACAAATATGAGAAGCAAAAAGAAACAGACAATTTGAAATTGCATGTATATACTCATTTTGAATTGTCTGTTCAGGCAGCTTGCAAGACTGAAATACAGAAAACGCGTGTGGGCCAGGAGTGGGCTATCCATTTTTCCTTCCCTCAGGGGGAGTGGCAACCGCTGTTTCTTGGCATTCACTCAGCCCTCCTGCTTTGGCACAATCAGGAGCTGGAAATGTACCGTGACTAAGTCTCTTTTATACCAAATCCAAACATTCTTGTCAACGCCAGGATTCAATTTGCATTTTCAGTGCCAAAGGTCAGCAGACTAACTCTACCCTCTGTATATTAAGTCAATCCCATGGATGAAGGGAAAGACCTATTTAGTTTAATTTAGATTACCAAGGGGCAATTCTGAGACTTGCTACATAAATTATAGTGGAAAAAATCACAGAATATGGGGAAAACTGTCCTTTTTGTGGTTTTTTATTTATTTATTTATTTATTTATTATTGAAGAAAGGTCTGTAGTGTTAGCAATAGCCAGAAAAAATGAATCTTGCCTTCAGACATGACTGAACCCATTCCCAGCTGTTTCCAAATGGAAATCCTATAACAACCCCCCTCTCCACATACCTCAACCACCACTCAAGAGCAAGAGGTGCAACCATTGCAGGATGGAAGGATTCAAAGTTAATGTGGCCAGAGGAGAAGGTAGGTAATCGGATTGCTAGCATAGTCATAGAGGTATTTCCTCAGAAATGCTAAGGCAAACTACAAGTATAAGACTTTAATAGACCAGGTTGTTAGAGAGGTGGGAGAACTTCTTGATTGCATTACTTGCCAGTCACAACTCTATCCTCAATTTCACACTTGGCAGACATTTCACCTCACTGCCCATCATTTATCTGTCCCTCTGATGCATTGCGTGCTTTCTTAGCTCACTCTTCATCTTTGCTATCTTTGTTTCTGAGTTTACAATGTGCAGCATCTCTGGAGGAAGCACCACGACTTTGATGACATCTTACGCACTTGTAGTTCTTTTCTTTCCAGCTAAGCTTCTTTCTTATTTTCTGTCATGTTCTTTGCTGTCATGGGCTGACTGAGCCTTCTACCTTCTGTTCATTCATTTCCCCCTGTCCAGTATTTTGACAGTTTGTTTAAAGGTCAGGTAGACATTTTCTATAGAAAACTGTCTGTCCTTTATTCCTTTTTCCCTGCTTTCTGTTAATCATGTGAGGTCCAAACCATCTCAGATTCCTATCAGCTGTCTCTCTGTTTGTTTGCCAATTTCTTTTTACTCTCATTTTTCCTTTGTCTTACAAATTCTTCTTTCACATTTGAGCATGTTTCATGATCTCTCTCAAAACCTAAGGAAATACTCCTCATGTCCACTTTCTTCTCCCCCAACAAGTAAGTTAGTCCTTAACTCCCTAAATAACCTCATACTTTCTAAAAATATTTCTTTTTTTTTTTGGTGTGTGTGTGTGTGTGTGTGTGTGTGTGTGCAGGCTCCATGATTTCTCTGGCCTCTTTGCTTCTGAAAAATTTCCTGATTTCACTAAGCTTTCCTCCACTTTCAACTTTGTATATCTCAATGAGTATTTTCCCTGAGAAAATACTCCTTTTCTCTTTTGCTGACCTTACATTCAACACTAAATTTCCTGTGTCTTTTAATGTAGCTTTGAGGTGAGTTTCCTTCATCTGGTGGCTGCTGCTGTCACGTGGCATTAGGATGTTATGCTATTTAATGCAGAGCAAGACCATAGGAATGCTAAGGGTGCGATGTTAGAAATAAGTGAGCCTGAAGGAACGCCCACTAGTAGCATGGTGTGGGTGTGCACACTTTTGAATCACTGTGTTACTATTCAGCATGCCTGCACAGATGAAGTGAGACTGGTAAAAGAGGCAACTGAGTCTTCCCTCTGGTCGGACAGTGTTACTGTACCACTCAAGAGCACTTAGAGCCCTGCAAAGTCCCACTCAGGCATCTGGTCCTTCGAATAGAAGTCAATCTGTCTGCTGAGGGTGTATATCACCAGCCAGCTGAATGGCAACAAGAAGACCAAGGCTAGATTCACATTGTCTGTTTGTTGTGTGGTTAAGACTGGGTTGTTAGAATGGTAGAGGTGCCAGACAGGAACTGTAGTGCTTTGAGAGGTGACAAATTTCACTACTCTCCGTCACTGCAACAACTGAGCATCTGCACTTCCACTCCATCAAACATGGCAACACATCACAAACTTCAACATTTCATTCTCTTCCACCTCATGCTTTTCTCCTCCATGTTGCTAGAGAGGATTAGGCAATGAACTTCCTTTCTGAGCAGAATGACTTTTTTTTTTTTTTTCCCCCCTACAGGAGTGGAGATAAATGGCAAAGAGAACCAGGTATGAAATTAATTGGAAGTTTAGCTAAAATCTGTAAATTGTTTTTCAGAGGAATAGAGAGAGAGGATTGATACTGTAGATTTAATTTTCTGACTTCGTCCATTTAAAATTAGAAATTTGACACAACTGTGAATATGTTACAAAAGGTAAGACTACACAGCAAGTATAATGTCTGCTCTGCTGTAGTTCAGCAAACTCTACATGTTCAGTTGTGTTTACAAGCTGGCTTTATCACTTGACTCTGAACAGATCTGCTTTAAAACTATGGTTTTCTTATAACGGCGGATTTCTATATGCATTTTAAAAAAAATGAGAAGAGACAACAAAGAATATTGGCAGTGAGCAGCCTAAAGGGAGTTGAAAGGTGTCTATTTTGGACATTTCTGGAACCATCTATTTGGGCTGTCAGTACCTGCAGCAGACATAGGTAAGCGCACAGGATCTCACCATGGCACCCACAATGCGATGCAGCCCAATGTCCTGTCTCTGATTGTGACCAGCATCAGTGGGAAAGTGTGGAATATGGATTGAGCCTGGAAGTGTGAGGTTTATTGTCCATTCCAATATTTATTTTAACTTTTATTATTTTTATTCCAGATATTTTTATGCTTCACGCAAGTGTCCAATATAATTAAAACAAATCCTTGCCTCCTCTACGTTATATAACCTTTTGTCTTTTCATAAAAACAGCACCACGGTATGAAGTTTGTGGAGCAGAAATGCAGAGGTCTCTGTGTCAGTTATTGCAGGGCAGATGTCAGAGATGTGAACTTCATATTGCTGCTTTGTGAAGTTTCTGCTCTAACAGTATAACACTTGTCAGATAGGGACCAGTTTGAACACTTGTCTTTAATGCATAGAGTGGATTATTGGGAGGTTACTCTTAGTTTAACTGTTCTAGGTACCAGGGCTGAAGTCTCTCAGAAGATAGTTTCACGCTTCCATGAGATATGCACAGCTTTCTGGGGGATCAGTAGTTTAAACATATGGAAAGTTTGTGGTTCAACATGTACTTGTTGGACCTGTGTCAAGTGCAGACCTCAGTGAAACTGCTAACTCAAAACCTTCCTCAGATGTTGTCAGCCCGGCTTATGTGGCAGTTGTAGTTTGCTGGCTTGGTGCCATGGTGCAGGTTTGCAAACTGAGCATCTTTTCCTGGCTGATGTGAAGTCACAGATTGCTGAATGCTTCCACCCTAATCTTCTCACTCTTTCCTACATACTGTTCTCCTGAGTGAACTCACTATCAACTCGATGTCTTGTCTAATGCCTATATTGCAATTTTCCAATGTAATTCTTTAAATTCATCATCTTCCTCTGTGCAGGCTTTTTCACTGCTTCCATCCACCCCCTGCCTTACTTCCTGGTTTAACTAATCAGAAAGAAGGGAAATTCTTGTCTTACCTCCAAAACCATTCCCCATGCCTTTCCTTTCATCACTTTTGACGACTCTTCCATCTTCCCAGACACTTAGATTGACAACCATGAAATTATTTTTCACTCCTCACTTTCTAATATCCAGGTCCACATGAAGTTTTGCCTTCTTTGCTTCTATAATCCTTCAAACCTGCCTCTCTATTTTTCTTCTGTGTCACTCATCATTGTACTCTCCAGACCTACTTCAGTCTCCTTTTCTGCTCATTCCCTGGCACTCAGCTTCCCCGACATAGTCTACTCAATGTTCATCAGCTAAAACAGTTTCTTTTCTCTCAGTTGAATCAATCTTGCTTTCTTGCTGTAAGTCCCTTTCTTTTCTACTCTTTCTACATCCATTTCAAAAGCACTGGCAGAAGTTTTGCTTTTGCTTTACCCTCTTCTCGTGGTCCCTATCATGATCGCTTGTTCTTCCTACTCCTCTTGTTTCATTGCTATATCATCCCTTCCCATCCTTGCATGTGGTGTTTGGCTCAGGCTTCTTTCAGCGTGTGAACTAACCATTTCTTTCATTAAAATCTTTGCTTACTGTTGCTGGTAACTTTGTTCTTACTGTTGCCACTGTTGCTGGTTTTGTACCACATTATTTTCTCCTAATGTGCTGCTCATGGAATCACGGAATTGTCAGAGTTGAGATCATCTAGTCCAACTCCCCCACCAAAGCAGGATTGCCTAGAGCACATTACTCAAGACTGTACCCAGGCGGGTCTTGAAGGTCTCCGGAGAAGGGGACTCCACAACCTCCCTGGGCAGCCTCTTCCAATGCTCTGTCACCCTCACCAGAAAGAAGTTTTTCCCCATATTTGAATGGAACTTGCTATGTTCCAGCTTGTGCCCATTGTCCCTCACCCTGTTGCTGGGGGCCCCTGAGAAAAGTCCAGCTCCATCCTCCTTCAACCCACCCTTCAGATACTTATAAGCATTAATAAGGTCTCCACTCAGCCTTCTCTTCTCCAGGCTAAAGAGTCCCAGCTCTCCAGCCTTTCCTCTTAAGGGAAATGCTCTAATCCCTTAATCATCATGTTGCCCTATGCTGGACTCTCTCCAGTAGTTCCCTGTCTTTCTTGAACTGGGGAGCCCAGAACTGGATGCAGTATTCCAGTTCTGGCCTCATCAGTGCAGAGCAGAGGGGGAGAATGACCTCCCTTGACCTACTGGTTTGCACTCTTCCCTATGCAGCTCAGGATTCCATTGGCCCTCTTGGTGACAATGGCACATTGTTGGCTCATGGATAGTCTACTATCTACCAGGACCCCCAGATCATTCTCCTCAGAAGTGCTTTCCAGCAGGTCCACTCCTAACTATATCAGTGCCCAGAATTCTTCCTCCCCAGGTGCAGGACACTACACTTGCCCTTGTTGAACCTCATGAGGTTCTTCTCTGCGCAGCTCTTCAGCCAGCCTGTCCAGGTCATTCTGGATGGTGGCAAAGCTCTCTGGAGTGTCAGCCAGCCCTCCCAGCTTGGTCTCATCAGCGAACTTGGTGAGGATACACTCTGTCCCCTCATCCAGGTTATCGATGAATATGTTGAACGAGACTGGACAAGTATTGACCCTTGGGGGACACAACTGGTTACAGGCCTCCAACTTGACCCTGCTTCATTAATTACAACCCTCTGAGTCCTGTCACACAGCCAGTTCTCAATCCACCTCACTGTTCCCTCATCTAGCCCATACTTCCTTAATTTCCTAATGAGGGTGTTATGGGAGACAGTTTCAAAAGCCTTGCTGAGGTCAAGGTAGATGATGTCTGCTGCTCTCCCCTCATCCAGCCATCCAGTTATAACTTCATGGAAGGCTATCAGATTGGTCAAGCATAATTTACCCTTGGTAAATCCTTGTCGATCAATTCCAATAATTTCCTGTTCTTTAAGATGTTTGGAGATGACATCTAAAACAAGTTGCTCCATTTCATTCCCAGGGACAGAGGCAAGACTAATTGACCTGTAGTTCTCTGGGTCCTCTTTCTTGCCCTTTTTGTAGACTGGAGTGATATTTGCCTTCCTCCAGCCCTCAGGTACCTCTCCTGTTCCCCATGACCTTTCAAAGGTGGTGGAGAGTGTCCCAGCAATAACATCTGCCAATTCTCTCAGCACACACAGGTGCATCCTGTCAGGGCCCATGGACTTATGGATGTCTAGCTTGGCAAAGTTGTCTCTAACTCAGTCCTTCTCTGCAGAGGGAAAATCTTCCTCCCTCCGGATCTTCCCCCTTGTCTCCAGGGACTGGGATTCAGGGGGGACAGTTTTAGCAGTGAAGACCGAAGGAAAGAAGGCACTCAGCAGCTCTGCCTTCTCTGTGTCTTCCACCACTAAAGCACCCACCTCATTCGTCAATGGGCTTATATTTTCCTTAGTCTTCCTTTTTCTACTGATATACTGGAAAAACTTTTTCTTGTTATCTTTAACCATAATGGCCAAGTTAATCTTTGCTTGAGCATTGGCCCTTCTAATTTTCCCCCTGCATAGCTTCGCTACATCTTTGTACTCCTCATAAGTTACCAACACCCTTTTTCTGAGACCATAAACTTTCTTTTTATTCCTGAGGTCAGACCAAAGGTCTCTAGCCAGGCTGGTCATCTTCCCTGTCACCTCATTTTACAAAACTCAGGGATGGTCTTCTGTGTTTCTGATTATTCCCCACCTGAACAGTAGATGCTTCTCCATATCAAAAGTCACTACTCATGCAATTAGATCATTTTAACATTCAAGATAGGCACTCGATATAATTTCAATTCTATTTTTCTATGTCTTGTATTTCTTCAGTTTAAATTGTATGTTTTTTCTCTGAAATGGGTAATTTGGTCCAGGAATTGTATTTTATCAGGTATTTAGTACTGATGTGGCTAATCTCCAGTCAGAATCATTACATTATAAATATTTCTCTTCATCCTTCTGTGAGACCACAGCATCCAGCTTGACTCTTCTCTGTTCCAGGCACGTTTCACCCCTCTGTCTTTTAAGTGCTCTGCCAGGTTTCTAAGTGCATCCTTTATTGAAAATATAGACAGGAATTTGGCAAGTACCTTTCTATGAGGTTTGGGAGGAACATTTCTGAAAAATTCACTGCTTTAGAAGTTGTACATCTTCAATGTACAAGATTTTGAGGGACAATGTCTTGCAGACAGAAAGTGCAGTGAGTGCTTAGTTTTCATCTCCTTCACCTTTCCCTCTTACTAGCAGATTCCTAAGAAAAATGTTAATGCTTTTCCTTTCAAAAACACGCAGTATCAGATGTGTATATTTTGTATTTACAGTTTGGGGAAAATAGCCAATATTGAGTGTTTTCCACTAAGGAACTTGTACTGTTACTTGAGAACCTTATCACTATGTTGGCTTTTAGCAACACAACCCTGGCTGCATGAAAAATTAAATTATTCACTCAGTAGTATAAGTTATTCCCACACAGCTGCAGCAAATGTAATTGTTAACGGAAGCAGCTAGAACCTTCATAACTCGAACAATTTTATGACCAATGTGATATGCTTAAATATGTTTGTTTTAATTATAAAAGCTGTTACTAGTGATAGGAGTATTACTTGTAATAAGCTTGACAAGCAGAACTCCTCTCTTTGTAGAAATTTTCATTAAGAGATCTGCTCTTCTAGCCAATAAAACTAGAGGGAACATTATAGTCTGTGGAGAAGCATTACTTTGCTTCCTGACCATTTAGCTACGTGATGTGATACATACATACGTACGTATTTATTTAGATATCAGTGTCTTCTGCAAATCAATGACTTTTGACTGCAATCCAGGAATCTTTTGAGGCAACTTTACACATGGCTTCAAGTATAAATGTTTTCTGGCTGGGTTTCAGTCTGTCTCTTCGGTGTGTAATGCACAAAGATAAGGGCTAAAATACTTAAACTAAGCCACACTAAACAGAGCTAAGAAAATCAAACCCTATTGGAGCCACTGTCTACTCTGAACTTGATAAAATGCTACTATTTTTTGGAAGTGATCTCTGAATATTCATCCTGTGACTGTTAGTTGAGACTGCTGAACATGATGCCCACTAACTGCACTTGGAAGTGTGAATACCTACATTTTCTGCATTTGGAAAAAGCTTGAATACATTAGGAAAAAGCTGACCTTTCAAAAATATCCATGGATGTAGAAAAATTAACTCAACTTTATTAATGTCAATCCTCCATGGAAACACATAACATATGCTAGATTGTAATTGACCGAAATGTGTACTTCTTCATATCTTGAGTGAGTTTTCACTGCAAGTGCAGGATAGCCAAGGGATCAGGGCCAGCCAGCATGGGTTTATGAAAGGGACGTCCTGCTTAACCAACCTGATCTCTTTCTATGACAGTGTGACCTGCCTTCTGGATGGGCGGAAGGTTGTGGACATTATCTATCTGGACTTTGGTAAGGCATTTTCCCGGAGAGGCTGGCGAATCGTGGCATGACAAGTGTACTCTTCACTGAGTAAAAACTGGCTGGATGGCTGTGCCCAGAGAGTTGTGACTAATGAGGGGAAATCTTGATGGCAGCCAGTCACCAGTGGTGTCCCTCAGGACTCAGTTCTGGGGCCAGTCTTGTTTAATACCTTTATTGATTATCTGGATAAGAGGATTGAGTGCACCCTCAGTAAGTCTGCAGATGACACCAAACTAGGTGGGAGTGCTGATCTGTCTGAGGGTAGGAAAGCTCTACAGAGGGACCGGGACGGGTTGGATCCATGGGCCAAGGCCAGTTGTATGAGTCTCAATAAGGCCAAGTGCTGGGTCCAGCATTTTGGCAACAACAACTCCAGGCAATGCTACAGGCTTGGGGAAGCGTGGTTGGAAAGCTGCCCAGCAGAAAAGGCCCTGGGGGTGCTGGTGGACAGGTGGCTTAATGCGGGCCAGCAGTGTGCCCAGGTGGCCAAGAAGGCCAATGGCATCCTGGCTTATATCAGCAATAGCATGGTCAGCAGAAGTAGGAAAGTGATGGAGCCTCTGTACTCAGCACTGGTGAGTCCTCACCTGTAGTACTGTTCTGGGCCCCACATTACAAGGACATTGAAGTGCTGGCATGTGTCCAGAGAGCTACCTAGCTTGTGAGGGGTCTAGAGAGCCAGTGATATGAGGAGAGGCTGAGGGAACTGGGCATGTTTAGTTTGGAGAAGAGGAGGTTGAGAGGAGACCTCATTGTCCTCTGCAGCTACCTGAAAGGAGGTTGTAGAGAAGTGGGTGTTGGCCTTTTCTCGCAAGTGAATAATGACAGGAGCAGAGGAGATGGTCTGAAGTTTCATAAGGATGTTTAAATTAGATATTAGGAGGAATTACTTCACTGAGAGGGTGATCAAGCATAGGAATGGCCTGTCCAGGGAGGTGTTTGAGTCCCTGGAATTACTTAAGAAACGTGTAGATATCAGGGCATGCTCTAGCACCTGAGATTGTTGGTTTGGGTGATTTGTTTTGTGAGGTTGGTGTTTTTTGATTGATTTTTTTTTTTTCTATGTGTGAAGATTCTGTGATACCAGTTCTACAGTGTGCTGTATTTTGTAAAAACAAGATAAAAGTTATACACACAGATACAAATAGCTGAAAGCACATATAAGTAGTATGCATATATGGGTGTTAGAGAGGAAAACAAATACCCACAAATATGTGGAATGAGAGCAATTGTGAAGCAGTGGCTGTAAGAAGAAATTTAACACAGATATGTATTCTTTTCACATCAGATTATTGTAGATTAAATTTTATGATTCCACAAAGAAAATGAGAAACTATAAAAATAGTAGAATTGTTATTTTTCTTGTAAAAATATTTACTGAAGGAATAAACTCCTTGAAACCTAAATGTTTACATTGCCACAGTTTAAACAAAAACATCTTTAAGGCAACTTGGCTTCAAAGTTTAATCCTATGTGTGGGAATAGCAACTCAAGCAATGAGACCAGCTTTGCTGGGCAGTTCTGATTTATACATGATTTCTAAGACAGACTTGCCAAGTTTATGTTCCCTATGCAACACTGATGGCCAAAGCCAGAACAGCTCCACTATTTACAGACTTACCTAGTAAAAATGAGCCAAGCACGTGTCTCTCAGAGTTCCTGGATTAGCCATTTCTATACTTAACTATTAGAGTAAAGTATTCCAATGAGAAGTTTGCCAGATAGGTAAAACTAAGACCTGGCTCCAACTCTGATGGAGTTTACTGCAACATGTATGTTAAGCATCATTATTGATGTGTGTGTACCTATTTATGAACATAGGTTTATTTAAAGTAATTGGATCTAGATGGATGCAGTACATGTTTGCAGGAAAGATCGTAGTATTCCTTGGCATATGTGTTCAGCCATATGCCAAAAAAAGATAAATATCATGTAAATGCACAAGGTTTTATCACTGGCACCAACAACTGAAGTCCAAATCTAAGGCAACTACCCATCCACAGATTTTGTGCAATATGCACTGCTGTCTTCCTGACCTGGATCCTTAAAATTTCCACTTAACTTTGAGGGTAAGTTCCACATGAGAACAAGCCCCTGTTATTCTGGCTTGAAGGGTAAATAGAATTCAGAGATTTACTGAGGGCAGAACTGAATCATTTGCATCATGTCTATGCCACCCTGGGATTGCTTTCATATTTTTTCAGGATGAAAGGCATGATAACATTGCATGTGTATATATCAAGGATACAGTTTGGTGAGGCAGGCATGGATCAAGCACCAAGCTGCTTATCAAAACATTCTCAAGGGATTTTCCATATACAAGCTGGTCAGGGTTGGGTTTTTTTTTATTAAATACCTCTTCCATTGAAAATGTAGATTTCTTGAAACTGTAACTTTTCAGGGAAAAGTATACTATTTGACAATTATTTTTTTTTGTGGCAAGTAGTCTCAAGTCCAGGATGACATTCCTAGTGAGGGAAGGAGGGAGCACGTGTCTGGACTTCTCAGGCTACTGGTGGTGAGGCTCCAGAAGCTTAAGGTAGCAGCTTTTCATTATCAGGCTTCTGTGTTCCAAAGGAAAAAAAGAGCACTTCAAGATATCCCAAATTTTTACTTGCACAAAACAAAACCAAATGCTGAAACTTGGTGGGCATGTACATGTGTGTATGTATTCTGTATATGTATTGGAATTTTTGTTTTCCAGCCATCACTGTCACACAGTTGATGTATGGCACTGGCTCAATATTAACATTTGTGAGGTTAATATTTTCTATGGATCTATCGGCAGAGGCCCATTTAGCTGTTGAATGTTCTGGCACTTACAGTCTCTGTGAGGCAGCTGTGATCCACAGCATAGAGACTGTTCTCTGCCAGACAAAGCTAATTTTCACAAATTCCTAGACAGTAGTGTCTTGTGAAGACGAAAAATTTCCAGATGTAAACTGAAGTCCAGTTCTTAACTGAGGGGAGATGGTGTAGCACTGATTTCAGCTTTGCCATGATGAAGCCCATGCAAATCCACAGCCTGGATTTGATCTACCATTTAGGATGTACCACAATGCTTGATTGTAGATCCTTTGAACCACTCTGAATGTTGTGGGCAAACTGAGGAAATTTCTGTTTGGCATGAAGCTGCCACATAGGAAAGCCACATTTCCATTTTCCAAAGAAGAAAAACTTGCCTAGTGAATGTTCTGGAGGAGTTACAGTCCTTAGGTATTTGGTAAAAATGCCGTCAATTCCTTTGACTAGCAGCAGTAGCCTCCATGCAGATGCTAGCATGTAACTTTCTGATGTATAAGTAAGAAATATCATGTCCCTTTGGCATCTTACAAATTATTATTTTTGGAACAGTGCACTTAGTCAAGAGAGGAGAAGAAAGACATTTTCTATATGACAGAAAAATTGTCCAACATTCTTACCTAACTTTATATCTCATTGTGCAGATCTCCCAAATGTTTAGTGATGTTGTTTACTAAACTCCATACTCAGCTTTGTGGTGGTGTTGGTGTTTTTTAAATTCATAATCAATAAAAAAAAGAAGACTGAATATTGGTCAGCTGAATTTCAGTTTGAAGCATGTCACATAGTCCAGTAAGGTAACTGTTTTTACAAGCAGGTGATGTAAAAATACTTTTGATTCAGTCGTCATTGAAATAAAAAGACCTAGTCATGACCTCAAGACAGCAGAAGTTTAGAACTCACCTTTGGTTATTATCAATGCAAATAGTGTGTGCATTTTCAATTTGTTTCCAACTACCTAGTAAAACTACAGTATTCTTCGCTGAATAAGTAGTAGACCAAGTAGGAATTTAGTGAATATTTCAGACCACTTCTTTGAGTGATGGTCAGGCTTGTCATAATTAGAGAGACAGTGCTGCTTTCAGGACAAAGCTTGGAATCAGCCTTATGAAATCTTTTTGCCTTTTCCTACATTGCTACTGATCTTTTGGGATGACCTCAGGGAAGCTGTGTTATTAATCCAATGTTTTAATTTTATTGCATGGAAATAGCAGATAATGATATTTTATTTTCTTTGTTCAGTCTAATATTTTTCAATTAAGAATACTATGTGGTTGCAATCTAGGGAGTGCTGACCTCGACTGAAAGCTTTCTGCTAAATTCAGCCTGTTTTATCAGGCCATCTAAGAGTAAAGAATTATTAAATGTTGCTGATGTATTTAAAAAATATCCTTTCACTTTGAAGTGCTTCAGGTTGCAAATGCTATTTGCCCCACTGGGGCTTAGAGATCTTAGGACAATTTTTTGTTCATAGTTTCCTAGTGCCTAAAATTCTTTGAAAATTTTTGTTGTTATAGTTTCACATTAGCCAGAAGCTCCAAGATGACCCTGGAGCAAACTATTGCAAATTTCTGAAACTCAACAAGGGCCTCTGAGGCCCAGATTCTAGTTAGCAGATGAGGTTTGTGTGTGGTTTTGAGTTTTATAGCAGAGTTTCCCACAGATCCACTTTTAACATCTCTTAAAAATGATTTAAAAATAAGTAAAAAAAGGAGAAATAACCTAACGACATAACAGAAAGCCCAAGGAAGGTAAATAGTCTGTGATTCAAAACATGGCACTGCAGCTTTAAATACCATATCAAATTGTTGAAACCAGGCCAAACTTCAACCATATTTGCAGATTTGGGTTTAAATAAACACTGCTGCAGTGGCAAATGGAACATTCTCACTTCACTGTTTACATTTCAGAAAAGCCAGCTCTGGAGGCCAACTCTGTGGTGAGGAATGGTTTCAGATTCATTTCATTCTTCACTTGCTTTACATTTGGGCATAGAGGTAAACCACTACATGTAGTCAGGTCAAACATATGACCTGAAATTCAGTGTGTGCTGCTTGTCACGCTATGTGACACAACTAGAGCATCTTTCTGATGCAGAATTGCTGCTTAAACATGGTCGTGTAGTTCAGGTATGTAGCAGTGAATTAAAACTATACATGGTGCTGGCAGAAGCTCAGCAGCGGGCCTCAACAAAACAAGTATCTACCCATTTTTCTCTTCAAAAATTCTTGTGGTTCTACTAGACCTTTTCCAGAGCTATCTCTTATTTCCTGTTGGTAAGATGGATTTCAGCACTCCCTCAGTGAGCAACCAATCACTCATAATTTGCACGATATTTGGTGGTCTATGGACCTTTTTCCAAATCAAGACTTAGATCTCCTGATATGTGTACCCTGAATGGTGCACTAGGACAAGGTTTGTTCAGAATGTGTATGTTTCTAGCATAAATTTTAACAATACCACAGAGTCAAATAATCTCACTTTTTTTTTTTGTAAGCTTAACTGAGCAAATTTTTAAAACTTCTTGTTCTTTACGCTTTATATAAGCTTTCTTCTGTTACAGCCTAAGGATCACAGCACTAACTGCACCTTATTATGGAGGTGAATACTTCAATTGACATAACAAGGAAAAAAACATTGTTTAGATTACAGGTACTTTAGAATTCATGTTCATTAAATTATATTTCATATTTAACTATATTTGAGCTAGTTATTCCTACTTTTACTCATTTTTGTACATTACCATAGTCATGAATGAATGAGAGATGAAATGCCCTGTTTATGCCCACATGAATGTGCGCAATCGGTTACACTACTAACCAGACATTTCCTGACATCCTACATTTTCAAGGAATCTTATCTTTCAACAAGATTTGTAACAGGCAGTTCAAGTCACACAGACACTCATATCTTAAACATCCTTTCCCCTGACCTTGACAAATGCAATCTTGTCTGGTCAGAGCCTTTCAGAATGCTGCTTTAATGCTCATTTTCCCAGCCCATTACTTTGATCTTGGTACCCCTTATTTATGTACACAATTGGCTCCTCATCCCCATCCCCCACCCCCCACCTCCCCAAACAAAAGTGGCTTCACTTATAAGACCATTCATGGCTTTCTTCCAGCTATCTCTTATTCATTGTGAAGACATCAGCTTCCACCTCTGATTGATTTACAGTGTTAACCTTTACAGCTGCTTGTCGCATTTTCATGTGAGACCATTTTTGCACTTGCTTTCAAGCAGACCCTGAGACTTGAGAAAGACTTCTTAGTTGTGACAGTTGTGACACGTATTATTTTTCTTCTGATTCTTTGTTTAAATATATTTGGGAAAAAAGCATTTCAAAATACTCCAATGCTGATGTTGTGAGCGTCTGTATCTTGCTCTTCTGCTGTGCCTCATGTATACACATTGTAGGTGTTTCATGCAGGTCCTGTACTATGAAGTTCTGCCAGTGCGGGGTCCTAAAACATGATCAGAGTATTTGAGTCACCCAATAACACAAAACAATGTAATGAAGATCTTTTCTTCTCCTAATTATGTATAAATTTTTCCATAACAGCTACATTTAAAATGCAGGTAGCCTGTAAGCCCCTCAAGTGGGCCATGCCAATCATATAAGTTTGCTTTAACATGCATCCTCCTTGTGATCTTGTATCAGCAAAATTATTGACCTGGACATCACTATGTTGCTAGAAGGAAGTTCTAATTGACTTTGGTTATGACTTTCAGGAAGATAATTTAAGTATACCCACAAAACACCTTTCCAGTCAGCAAACACGGCATTTGCATTGTATTTACACTAACGGGTTTTACTTAACACAGTCATGATAACAGAAACTCTAAAGTGCAGAAAAGGGCTGGAAAACAATCAGCAAGACCCTAAAAAATCTGAGCAGTAAATGCCTTGCTCCATTGATGTGCATGGGAATTTTGCCATTATCATGAGTGATGCTAGAGTTTCACAAAAGATGTTTATGAAACATCATAAATGGAGGCTATAAACTGAGAGAATACCATAACATCCAGCTCTATAAATGACATGAATCTACATTCCCATTCTTTTAATGATGGTTTAGAGGTAGGTCAAAGTCAGAGCTCATCTGAGTTTAATAAATAAATAAATAAATAAATCTGTATTTGCTTTGCAGTGACCTGTGTTAGATTTCTAATATTAAGCAAAATTCAACTCCTCACAAAGGGTAGTAAACCAACAAGAAGAGAATCACAACACTTTTCCTTAAAATTCATCTGATAGGCTGTAAAATTTCAAGGGAAGCATACAACTTTTCAGACACAGCCACCTACCTCAACCAAAAGAAATTTCTAGGCCCTGAATTGTTTCAATTTTGTGAGTTTTGTTCAGACAGCTAAAGTGGAAATCTGTAAGACTATTTAACTGCCCGAATCTGGCTCTTGTGATAAAAGGTCAGAGTTGAAAATAGCCAGACCACAGACTCTTCCTGAAAGGTGAGGTGGGTATATCTGGCATAAAAATAAAAAGATGTATCTGAGGATTCTAGGTAATCTATTTTAAAAATGAATGTGAACAAAAATAACTCATAATTTTTTTCAAAATTATAGAGAAATAATACAAGTTTAATTGTATAAAGGCTGCAGGAACACGAGGCAATTTTTATTTTTCTCTGTAGTCAAATTCTGCCTAGGGATATCTGACTCCAGAAGAAAAAGGATGGTGGTTGTAGAAAATATGGAAGGAAAGACAGTGATCCTTGTTAAAGCAATAATCCTTTCAATGACTCCTCTCTTCGCTGAAGTATTTTGATGTATGCTTCATTTGCTCCAGCATAGCACATAGAAAAGAAAGCAATCTGAGTTGGGATAGCAGGGGGGAAAATTCACTGGAGTCAAAATAAAAATAGAATCTTTTGTAACTTTTCATGCTGACTTTTATTTTAGCAGTATGCCAGAAACAGGGGCTTTTGAAGACATTCCAAAAGAATGGCCTTTTAATTATCCTACTGTTATATTGCTCAGTTATGAATCTTTTTGACAGAGTAAGTGCAAAAAGCTAAGAAAATGTATTTATAATCTTATCCCTACTGTCTTTGCTCTTTTTCTTCTCTTATGTATGTTTTTTCCCCATATTGGAGTAATAAATACTGGCATCATAACAGGAAGACACATTGAATGGTACACTAATGAGCTGAGGGAGCTAAAGGCAGAGACTTCAACCAGCAGTAAGGGGTGCCTGTGATGGATGAGACAATAACAGCGACTTGAAAGCTGGAGCAGGACTAAATACACTTAGGGTTGTTTGGGGTTTTTTTTAACACGTTTTCTCATTTGCCTCTTGGGACACTTGTTTCAGTGGGATTCAACCATTTTTTCCAGGATCTTTGGAAAAACCTGGCTGTGGTATCACCACCAGCAGAACTTCTGAACATCCCACAGCCCTGAAAAATGGGGTCTCTGGAGTCAGAAAGCTGCAGTATGTGCATAGTTTGTACTATACAAGCAGAAGGCAGTACCCTTGTCATACTTCAACGGCAAATCCACCTTGTACACCCGTGTAGATCAGCTGCATGGGACACGTTCACAAAGCACACGAAGAAAATAAAAGATTGCATATGCCCTGATGCAACCACTCTACTCACCACGGACCGGTGACATTGCTCCTGCTCTGCATAGCTGAGCTGGGCTGGGGCAGAGTTGCAATGGACTGTATTGTGCAGACTGCAAGGGAATTGCTGGATGTATTATGCTACTGCTGCCAAAGATGCAGTTCGGGTTGACACACACATGTACTTCCCTTTTATTCATGGTCAAGGGGACAAAATACCCTTACAATCTTCTCCTGGGATTTTTCCTAACCTTGTTAATGTTTGAGATCTACAGACACATAGACATTATGTTTATGAATGAATCTATTGATCACAGAACTAGCTGTTACAATCATTTGAAAACTCCTAAGAGGAAACTGCCTCAAGTTGCACCAGGGGAGGTTTAGATTGGTTATTAGTAAAAAATTTCTTCACTGAAGTGGTTGTCAAGCATTGGAATAGGTTGCACAGGGAAGTGGCTGAGTCAGTATTCCTGGAGGTATTTAAAAGACCTATAGAGTTGGTGCTTAGGGGCATGGTTTATGGTGGACTCAGCAGCACCAGGTTAACAGTTGGACTTGATCTCACAGCCTAAATGATTCTATGATTCCATGATTCTATGGTTTCTGTGGTTATTCCAGTGATCAACAATTTCATTTTAAACTTTGCAATTGCTTTAGACAGCTAAAGAGTGCTAGGATTGTATCAAACAGACTTAAAAAACTGCAGAATTAAAAATTCTCATCTATGATAAGAACTATTCACATTAACAAATTCTCACTCTTGTTCTGGGAGATATCTTTGTATTTCCTACCACTCAGCAAAGTATCAATTATGTATAGTCAAGCTATTGTTATAAAAAACGTAAAAAGTGTTTAAAGCAAACATGATGACTTGCCATCTTACCAGAGGCCCCTGTACATTTCTTAATGAGCTGTAGATTAAATACTAGTGTTTCTCATCCAGAGGTTTTTATTATTTTAACTTGCTGGTGGAATAGAATGATAAGTTTAGGCTCGTATATATTAGCAGATCTAATGGAATTTTGTGTAACTACATATAAAATGTTACATGACCAAAGAAATCAAGCAAACATATTTATAGCCAGCATATATATTATGCATGCTGTTCTAGATTTATTCAAAGACTAATTGTGACTCTAAATTTTGTTCGATCAACATAGACTTAAAAAAAACCTGTGAAGATGATATAACATAATACTTCTGTACTAATTTTTAAAAAATTTCTACAACCACTGATATGAGCTCTGTTCTGAGAACAAAGTTCTAGCACATTATTGCTTGAATCTCTCTCATTCAGTGAACTCCCTTGAACTTCAAAATGCCTAATGACCTTGCAAAAATTTAAATAGAAGTGTGATCTTGACAGGTTTTGTTTCTATCCTGTCTTATGTGTCAGTACAATACAGTGGAGAATAAAAAATAACACTTCTCCCCCAAAACCTGCTTTATAGAAAAGATGACCTTATTTCTCTCCAACTCCAGAGATATTTTCCGGTTTTGTTTTATGGTAAGAAAATATTGTTTTCCTCTTTGCTTTCATAAGAACAGTTGGAATCTGTTGGTTCATCTGTGCAGCTTGAGATAGGCTCTGCACTTTAAGCATTTGTCAGCTTAGTACATATTTTTTTTCCCAGCTTGCTTGCCAGCAGCTTTTATTCAAATTTATCAGTGAAATAGGCTACAAGGCAGTGAGTAAATTTATAGATCCTGACCAGGTTCTGTCCTTGCCTTATGTTTTGTCCTTGTCTCATAGATAGGATCTAGGAAAGTTCAAGCATTTTTGGCAGTAGCTAAAATAGCTTTGCTGCAAAGATTCGGGAGGGGTGTGTGTGTGTGTGTGTGTCTTTTGTTTTGTTTTGTTTTGGTTTGGTTTTTTTTGTTGTTGTTGTTTGTTAGTTTTGGGGGGTTTTGATGTTTTTTTAAGTATTATAAAGGCCTGATGTGACCTGGATCACTGTCTGTCTCATCTTGTTGCTCACACTGGCTTTAGCTGGATTTTTCTTCCTATTTATATTAGATAGGAGTTTTGGCTTAAGAGTAGGGAATTAAAATGTTTGTGAACTTTCAGGTCCCTCTTTTCCAAGGAATCCTTTGGAAATCCTAACCTCTAGTTTCCATTTTTGCCTTTCTATAAAGTTTGTCAAAGCATGAAGTTCTGGATAAAAGTTTTAATGTAAGATTTATTTTCTTCATTTTTTTTTTCCTTAAACAAGTCTCTGTTGAACCTGATGTAAACACCTTCATATAGCTTACCAAGTCTTGAGGCTTGATATTTTATTTTTTTCAGTACAGATGTCACTGGAAAAATATGCAACTGATAAAATCTAACAGTTCTCTGCTTTTGCTTTAAAATAATGTTCAAAGTACTGATAAAATTGATAGGTCTATTTGAAATTTTATGTAGGTGTTAAAAACTTGGAAATAAAGCTATAATTTCTTACTGAGAATCTTCCAGTAGAAATAATTACTAAAGCTAGTTCTGATTCTGTTTCATGCAGCCTTTTAAATCATCTTTGATGGGTACTATTAGCCACTTCGTATAATAATTAAAAAATGCTTAGAAAACTACACAAAACCTTAAAAAAAATACTTTTCCCAAAGTTTATTTAATTACATATTCCTCATTTACAGAACTGTTTTAAATCAATAATGAGATGCCAAGGAGAAAAATAAAGATGTAGCAGAAATTTCAGAAGTAAATTTGTTCCTGTGAGATTCTCATTTCAGCACCATGAAAATCTGGAGAAGTAAATACAGTTAGCAAGACTAAATCTCTGATTATTTTGCAGTGCTTTCTTTATGTGCCCATTTCAGAAAGTCCTTGCTCTCATGAGGACAAGTAAAATATAGATATACTGCAGATACTAGTACCCTTTAGACGTTCGGTGTAGCAATATCATGTGAGTAGGATATTGCTAGTATTGTCTGGCAACGGTGGCTTCAGGGCATCTAACAGCAGGACCCCAATACCTGTGAGGAGGCCATCAACCAGAGGGAGCCACCAGTTTTTGGTGGAAGGATGAGAAATAACGTGCATAATCTGAGAGATTCAGACTGGATTTAAGGAAAAACTTTGACTCCATGCCTACCATCAAGAAGTGGAGGATGTTGGCAGAGATGTGGTACTGTCTCTGTCCTTGGAGGTTTTCAAGACATGGCTGGGAACAGGCAAGACCCTGGGTAATTTGATGTGACCTCAGAGCTGGCTGTGTTTTAAACAGGAGTTGGAATTAGAGAAATTCTGGGGTCATTTCCAACAGAAATCAGCCTATGATCCTATAAAGACTTGCTGCAAGATAAGTTCAGGGTTACCTGCCCAGTCTGTCCCATGTAATGGTGGATGCAAGTCTTGTTGCAAATATAAAATGCACAGGATTCTCCTCTTATGCACCAGAAACACAGTGGTTACATAGGTGGGAACTAATGTGCTAGCAGGCAGAATACAAATCTGTTGCAAGATAGAATATGAGGGAGTTAAAACCTGAGAAAATAGTGCCTTCTGGCACAATTTCCTATTAGACTGCCCAGGTGTCCAGATGTTTCCCTCCTCCTTCACCCCCTCTCACCATGCTGCCAGCTCTTCCCCTCCAGCTACAGTCCTTTCCATCAACCCCTGCCCAAAGCAGATTCCTTTCAAGGAAAGAATTCCACTTTTGAATTCTGCCACTTTCCTCTCATTTCAAATAATTGCCTTTATTTCCATCAGTGTTCTCCCTTAGGGGAATTTTTCTAGCCTTAAATCCCATACCACCCTCTTTCAAATAGCTTAAGGTTTAATGCAAAAAACCTGTTTGTCAGCTTATGTTTCCAGCTACAGTTGTTTCTAGCCAGGGTGTTTCGGAAGTCTTACGCCTCCCTTTGCAGATTGTAAAGCTATGGGTTTGGCCTTCGTGAAATATTCTTAGTGTCATTTCTACTTTGCCTAGAACTTCCCTTAATCAATCCCCTAACCATTTAGCTTTGAAAACACAAAGCTGTGTTTCAAACCTCTATAGTTCCTTCTCTGAAACCATAAAGGTGGAGATCGTCACCATGAACTATTTAATATGCTTGTTATTGGGACTTCTGTTTCTGAATCCTCTTTTTATTTGATCCTTTGTATTTTTTTCCTGACTTTTCCTTCAACCTAACTTTTAGGAGCTGCCTGTGTGGTAGAGGCTTTCACAATGTACAAGGAGGGGGGCTTTTTCCCAGTTGTTATTAGTGAAAATATTGAATGCAAATGTCATTGAGATGTATTCACTGAGCAAGATAGTGATTTCAGTAGCCTTGTGCCATCACTTTTTTTCAGTTGCTAAGTTTTCCCGCTTTTTCAGTCAGGCTTTGGTGAAGTTTTGCCTGCTTTCTGCTGCAATGAACTGGAGTTCAAACTAGAGTTCAAAGAACCCTGTAGAATTGTGAATTAATTTTCACGGATCAAGTTTGTCAGTGAACTTGAAATGAGATAAACAGTTCATATCAATTACCAAATTCCCTTTGGATCTTCAGACTTTGAGCCTCAACACAAGCCTAGAGCTTGAGATAGCACGAATAAAAATACCGTCAGGACAATTTGCCTTAGCTGCTGAATCCTGGCCACCTTCAGATAATAATGCATTCCAAAATAATTTCTCATAAACCATCAGTTAGCCTAAACTTTGCTTAAAATTCAGATCCCACATGCATTGAAAAGGCTGAAGGATTTAGAATACATTAGAGCAATTTTCTGCATTTTAGACTGAAATCTTCTCCATCTTTCATGTCTCACATTTCATGACAGCTAGAGCTGCTGGTAAAATTGCATCAGTTCAGAATGGCCCCACTTACAGAGGGAGAAAAAACCCTCTATTTGGACTTCTACGTGGCCATGGACTGCTGCCCACACTGTGTATAGGCAGTCCCCCAGAGAGCCAAGGCAGCTATTCCTGCTGCCAGCCAGGCATCAATGTGTGTAGGTGAACTCTCAGAGGAGGTAGGATACAATAGTTGTAAGCACTACCTGCATACCTAGCCCAGGCTGCAGCACCCTCTACTCCAGTTCTGCCATGCTACTCTGCCTTTTATGGCAGGAGCAGATCAGCTCCAAACAGACTCCATCACTTCCATCTGAAGGGCATACTGCAGTACTGCCTGCCTTTTCCTGCCTTCAGACTCACACTGCTAAACAGATTCTTAAAGCAAGTAAGGGTGAGAATAGCCATCTTTCTTGCTTTCCGATACAATACAGATCCTAACACTACACAGAACAATTTCTAGATTCAAAATATCTTTATGATTCCTCATATTTGTGACTCTAGAGATGTGGATGCACTAAAGGGAATACCTGCTAAATGTTTTTTGTTGGGAGACAATTAATCCCTTCTGCCTATATTTGACCTCAGTAACTTCCTTTTAATATCATCTTGCTTGCAAACACCCAAAGTTCAGTCTTCACTAATGAGGAAGCAGAATACAAGCACTATTTGGAAGTTGCATCATGATCAGTCTGCGCAGAGGTATGTATGTCAGTGTGAGGGTACTGTTCAAAATGCACTGCAGTTCAACCCTGAGTATGTAGTAGAAATTGAGAAGAAGAAAAAGTAATTTTGTGTATTTCCTGTAAAGAAAAGAATACCCTACTATTTGATGCACTAGAACGGATCATGTTCGCTTGGGATAAACACATTACAATAGAAAAGAATTCTACATAAAATTTACTCTGAATATTGCAGGAACAAGCAGCTGGACAAAAAAAAATATATGTGGGAAACCACAAAACAGTAGGTGATCTGATATCTATTGAAAAAAAAAAAAAAAGGAAAAAAAAAAAAAAGACTGTTTCAGCCTTGCAGAAAAGGACCTGGAGTTCCCTGTGGACACCAAACTGAACATGAGTCAGCAACGTGCACTTGCAACAAAGAAGGCTAATGGCATACTGGGCTGTATCAGGAAGGGTGTTACCAACAAGTAGAGGGATGTGATCCTTTCCTCTGGTCAGCAGTGACCAGGCCACACCTGGAGTACTGATTCCCTGGAGTACTGGGCTTTCCAGTACAAAAGAGCCGTGGATACACTGGGGAAAGTCCAGCAAAGGGTCACTAAGATGACAAAAGGTCTGTAGGGTCACAGAAAGGCTGAGAGGAAAGGCAAAGTCTCAAGGAAAGGCTGAGAGAGCTAGGGCTGTTTAGCCTGGAGAAGAGAAGATTCTGAGATATCTCATCAATGATTAGAAATATCCTAAGGGAAGGTGAAGATGGACCAGATATTTCCACTGATATCCAGTGGCAGGACCAGAGGCAATGACCACAAACTGAAACAAAAGAGGCTCCATCTGAATATCAGGGAACACTGTTTTACTGTGAGGGTGACTAAGTAACGGAACGTAACAGTCTTGGAGAAAATAAAAAATGATCCTGGGCAACCAGCTCTAGGTGATCCTACTCAAGCAGAAGGGTTAGGCCAGATGACTTCCTCTACAGGTCCCTTCAAACTTTAGTCATTCTGTGATTCTGTAATTGCTGTTTACAATTAAAGTTACACTAAACTAATGCTGTATTCAGTGTTTTAGCTAAGACACGACTTCAAGCTCAGGCATTGCACTGACATGAAATCTCTTTGATTTATCTACTCTATGAGGGGTGATCAAAACAAAAGTTGTCCCTCTACGGAGAGATGAGCAGCTTTTTCTGCCTTTATTTCTTTATGGTTTATATTACTCTGTTCTGCGCCATCAAAACCAGATGCATTTTGCATCTGTTGCTGGAAGCTGACTCAAACAAAAATGGAATTCCAATAGCTTTATCAAAGGAAAAGGGCATTGTTATTTCTCTGAAATCTCTTCAATTCTTTCTTTCTATCCATGCATAACTATAAATCTACCTGGTGTATTGACAGCCAAATGTTTTCTGACCTGTGCCAAACATAGTCAAATAAATTTTAACTCCTTTGATGCACTACTTTACCAAAACTGAAGCCAGATGTTTCACAGGTGACCTGACAGAATGCCATTACTTCCCAATTACCATAAATAAAAGGCAAAGCTGTCACAAAGAGTGTGTAAAGATATATCATTCCAACATTCCTGAAGAATTAACCCTTCCTGACCAGTCACAAACTGAACATCTGAAAGATGTTCCTGGGCTCAGTAGTTAGATCTAAGGATCTTGACATTATCACGTCTCACCTTTCTCAATATTTGATGCTTTAAAATCACGTATTTGGGAGGATTCCAGTCTTTTCAGAAGCTATAGCTGACATATAAAGACAGGTAGGCAGACCTGCAGAAGCACTTCAGAGCTATGCAGAAGGTACAATTCTGTCTACTATAAGGCTCAATGAGAAGATAAATAAGTAGACTATTGACCCTTGATACACTAGCAACAATCTGTTAGTCTTCTCTAGTACAAATTTTTCCTGAATCACTACATTAATGTATATAACAAAACCTCTAAGGGTTTGCACTTTGTATTTCTTTCTCTGACATAAACAAGGATCTAAAAGTATTTTCCAAAATGATACCTTTAACTTTGGGTATGGGTTCATTTAATTGCACTGTGCTCATGGCGTACACATTGCTGGTAGTAGAGATGATCTCAGTGACAGTGAGATAATATATAAAATTAAGCCTAACACTACTAGAAATATTTATATATTTCACAAAAAGCAACTCTTACCCTAGAATGGTGGACAAATCAAATATTTTCAGGGTCAACTGAATTAAGGGGTTCATTCTGACTTTCATACTCCACAAAACGTTGAAGGAACTTCACACCCTAAATGAACCTTTTGTGGAGGTTACACGAAACCAAATAGATGCATCGACAGACTCTTTGAAGGATGAGTTGTATATAAATATTCAGAGAGTGAAGACGTGGGTAATACAGCAGTGCAATTCTGTATCATGCTGGCAATTCGATTTAAGCAGTGAACAAGCAGGTTGAGAAGATTTCCAAACAATGTTTGAGATCCAGATGACAGTATTTGCTAATTAGTATAGCACCAGCTGGTGAAAAGTCAGATACTAACTTAGTGAATGCCAGCTAGTGTACCATCTGCAACAGATTTTTCAGCTTAGATATGAAAGGAAAACAGGTTTATAATTGCCACTTCAGACACATGTGCCCAACATACAGTTCCACCAAGGAAAAGAAAAAAATCCATTCATACTCTGAAGGTGTCAAAGTTCCCAAGGCAAACAAAGTGCCCTCCACATCTATACTTTTCTCATAGAACTGCATATATCCTGAGGGCAGGAAGTTAAATAGCACTGATCCAGTGACTGCCTAATAAAATTCATATCCGCAGTCCTGTTTGGTTACCCTGCTTAAGGGCCTATGTGAGAGGTGGAGTTAGGCATACCCACATTTACATCAGACACACCTAAAAGGAGGCAGCGTTCTCTTGCATACTGGTGACTAGGTTTATCATGTATTACCCGTGAAACAGGAGACTTCTGTATGGCTTGTTAGCAGTGAAGTAACAAGAATAGTCTGGGGTTAGTTTCAACTGTCTGGATATAAAACAAAGTAAGCGTAAAAACCACCACCTCCTTTTTCAGCCCAAATGCTGTATTAGCTTCACAGACCTCTGCAACTTTTCAGTCACCAGAGGGGGACAAAGACCCATAATGCTGAAGACTCGGTTACATTTTAATTTGCCTAAATACACAAAACTTTCACTTCACTGTCTTGTCAGATTCTGGCTCATATTCCTGCTCCAAAGCAGTCTATTTTTCTCATCTTTTTCCAGTTTGGTATATACTTCTTTTAGTGGCTATAACTTAGAGAGGTGTATGCTAGACTTCAGGATTGCATAAAGCCAACAAAATTAAACCCTTATGAAAGAGTAAGAGCTTGAGGTTTCCCCATATTGTTGCCACTAACACCACACAACATTACTGTTGATTTTGTCTTTCTACATGGAAATATTGCTATCCAACTGGTCATGCAACTCACACATGGCTTCCTGCACTGACCTTTCATGAAGACTTCAGTATTTGCCAAAGTTTTCCCCAAACTTTACTGAACTCTTTCATTGCAGTTTTGCTTTCCTGACTTTTCTTCCACATTATCTGAAATATTGACCTGGTCTTCTTTCATATTTGGCAGTTCTGTGCAGACCATTGGGCTGTGTACTAACATCATGAGACAAAGAGTATTAGTATCTCGTTGAGGAACTTTAAGGAATATAACCTACTATCAGAAAACTCTATTGATCCTCAACATTGTGCAAGAAGAGAATTATTCTCTTCATGCAGAAAAATATAAAAGGTATGTATTATTTTATGCCTTGCAATTGTATAGTCCATGGAAGTACAGCTTTGGTGGAAACTTATAGCTGCTGATGGAAACTTACAGCACCACCACCCTCCCCAACACTGGCAAACGTACAGGGTTCAGCTTCCCCTCATTCTCATGCCCTCTTCTTCCAGGTAATGAAGTAAATAGACAAGATATATGCTGAGCTTCTAGAAGACACAGGAGATTGCTCTACCCAAACAAATTTGGCTTTCCTTCATGAGCAGAAAAGGACAATAGCAACAACATATAATTTCTACTAGGAAAGACCAGGGAAGGCATTTATCCCATAAAATAAAAAACATGCTTCACAGACATTTTTTCTGTATATTAAAGCTTGTGACTATCTTGTCTGGTGTCATGCTCACATGATATGAGGACAAAGTCTGTCAGGTGTCCTTTTTATCTTTATACATATTTATCAGAAGGAAGGACAATATCATAATAATACCCCATGCTATTTTCAGACTTATATCACCTCTGCTGCATAGTCTGGTATTTAGCATAATGCATCATGAATCACTTGTTATCTATCTCTTTTATTGTTATGTCATTACCTAATGTACATGTATTAAATTCTCAGTGTTTTTCAGACTCTCAAAGATGCAATTTCATGCCTGACAACTCCATAAAATATATTAGATATTTTCATTTCTTTTAAATTTAAACCAGAAACCTGGCTCCAGTGGATGTTTCAATTGTTTTTTTAAATCTCTCCAAGCTTGTGACATTTGTAACTGCTCAGATGTTAACCCAAACCATTCACCCATTCACCTTGGTAACAGCATACTTTTGGGTTTTATGTACTGGGCTGGACATCAAAGACATGATTTTATTGCAGAGATTTTACTAGCCAAGTCTGGATTTGTAACAGACCCTGTTTAGAAACAGCTGAATTGTATAGACAGTTCTTCTTTGGGATGAAAACAGGTGAACTGTGATCAATCAAGTCCCAAATTGAAATCTTCCCTCCATCTTTCCTTTCACTCACCTCCCTACTCATATTTTGGCTGGATTGAGATACTTTCTGGAAATAAATGCTCTGTTTGGTGTGCTCCTTACCATAGGAAGCTCTGGTCTTCCTGCAGGAAGGCTCACATGCATACACACATACAGAGTTAACAATATCTTTCCAATGGAGGCACTCAGGAGTCTATAGCTACCTTATCCAAAAGGAAACTAGTTAATGATGATGGATGCATTGAATGATCTATTTTTAGTGATGCCTTTAGCACCTTGTGCTACATCACCTTCCCAACCCTGTTCCTACAGAGCTTTTGAAGGTTCATATATATAGCTGTGGCTTGTCCTATGCTTACTCAAACTATCACCTCCTCCTTCACTCCTTCCAGAAAACAACTGGAAAAACAACAGCTTCTCCCGCAGTTCAGTCAAGCCCTCTTTCCCTGCAGTCCAAACTCGCAAGGTCTCTACACACATGTTTAACTATTCATGCCATTGCATACGTAGGACTGAATATATTGCCTGATCTATATACCTGCTTCCACGAACACTGGTTTTAATACAATTAAAAGCTCTGGATGAGCAGGCAGACATGAGGCAGGGACTCAGAAATCCTTTTGGCAAAAGATACTTAAATTATTTGTTAAGAAACATAAGCTATGTTCACTGTCATTTTCATTTGTTGAGCTTCATATAAGAACCCACTTTTATTAAAAAAGTCAGGATTTCAGTAGATGCTATCAATCAGTTTTTATGGTGAAGATTATTTCCATCTTATTTTCAAGAGAAATAAATGAATGGAGGATGCTGTTGAATGACAGTTTGTTAGTAATTATATATTTATATAGTGTCTGCCATCCCAGATCAATTTACAAATGATGTACATAAAAGAGTTACTCTGCCCATCCTTGAAATGCCTTTGTCTCTCAGCTGGAGGTTGGAATCCCAACAGACAATTGACAAAGAGCAGAAAGGAGATCAGCACGGAAAGGAGAATTTTGGCTGAAGATTCACAGACTTGGGAAACGACGTCTCTTATGGAAAAAATACCCGACCAACCAAACCAAAAAAAAAACCAAGCAAAAAACCCAGCACTGTGAAATCATTAAACTCCCCATGGAACAGAGGATTTTGGTCTTGGCAAAAAAACTTTGGTCATGCAGAAAGCTTCCTGGGAGTAAGTTATCTACCACCGACAGATGAAAGGCCAAATTCTGCCATACATTGCCAAGGAATATCCATAAGCCAAACATAGGCCATGCTTTCCTGGTTAAAATACAAATGAGTGTGTAGTTAAGAAGGCTGGTCATTGATGTTTATACTTCTACTTGCACCTGTAGCTAGTGTAGCCCACACAATTGTGTACCACACTCCCCTTCACTATAACTATATACATCTACGAGGTATGCCAACGTGCTGCAGTGCCTGATGTGAAGTCTGTGAGGGAAGCTCTCACAGAAATACCTCCTCCAGCATTTGGGTCTATCATTTCAAAGGAAAAAGGGGAGCTATGCTCCCCTCCTACAACAGCTATACTTGATCATTGGTTTAGGGACTTGAGTCAGCTCTGAGTTGTTTGCACCACAGCACTAATTTAGGAAAGAATTGAGGAAATTCTCTTTGTCACCTTTCTGTTTTACACCAGCAGATTAAAGGCAGACAAGTACATGCTTTGTTGGCTCAGAGTTATGGGAAGTACAGACTTATAGTTTGGACATCCAACCCCTTCAGGAGTCAGGCAAACCATTTAGAAGGTGTGCTCTACATGTCCCTTCTCAGTTTCCCACCTCTCAGGCACCTTGTCCACTGTTTTCTGAACAGTTAAAACACACTAATCTGAAGATGAGGCATAGTAGCCATCCATCTCAAGCGCATTTTAGTTTAATGAAAAATTACAACAGTGACAGACACTGTTTGTGTGCCTGAATCTAAAGCATCAAACCAGAAGAGGCCTTTTTTTTTTGTCAAATCTGACTTTTTTTCCCTCCTCCATCCATTAGTAGCTTTCCCAATACAGAATTTTCCCACTAGCCACTAGGTGCTGGGAAAGCATTTGGGAAAGAGGTGATAAGGGAAGAATGATTTGAGAATAAAATGTTTGCAACAGAGAGAGTGAAAATTAGCTGGTTTAGTGCTTCAGTATGTAAACTAGCTTGGGCTTTGAAGCAAACTCATTAGAACAGGTTGACAGTCCAAGTGACAAGTGAGGGAACTCCTCACAGGAACATTTCTCATGGTTAGAACAGGGCAGCAGGTTAACCTGTTACTGAAGGATTAACTGTTCATCAGTTATGTACTGACAAGTCTGAAAAACATTTAGCCCCTTTGTCTATGATTCACTTTAACTCTGCTAGCCCTTTGTAACCTTGAAACGCCTAAGGTTTGTGTCCTCTCAGAGCTCTATGACATAACAGATGGTTTAAGAAATACTGTGGCACAAAATTTCATTACAGAATTTCCTGTGGAGTTTAGTTGAACACCAGTCTGCAAAGTAAACTTTCTCTCAGCTTTCACCTGTTATACCTAAATATGCTTTGAGATATTGCTTCTGAAAGAGATGCCAGAGTTATCATGAACTAACGAACTCGATGAGGAATTCAGCCGTTTGTATGCTGAATTCTGATACAGAAAAACACCCAAAAACAAACCCAAACCAACAATCACAATTCTCTCTGATCTACAGTGGTAGATGAAAACTTGGTGATTAGAGATCCTATTCTTCCTCAGCCATGCCATGAAGATAAAGGCAGATAGGAAAGGAATACTGTGTAGGCTGTTTGGGTCAGTTCTAGGTAATACTAGACATTTTCACTTTCTTCTCTTTCCTTCTCTAGTTTGTTAGTATACTTTGTTTTTTGTTGTTGTGGTTTGTTGGGTTGGTGGTTTTTTGGGGTGTGGTGGGTTTTTGAGGGGCTCGGAGTGTTTGTAGACATCTTTTTAAAGGTCAAGTGAATAAAATCATAAACTCATTCATAAAATCATGAACTTTACCAAAAATTAGCTCCAGTAAAGATTACAAAACAGACAGCACTGTGAAAGCTGCAAGCTACTAGTTCTTATTCACAAGAAGCTAGAACCTTCATAGATCTGTGTGCTGAAACAGAAACTTCCTGGAAGAGATCAGACCAGAACTCAAACTTGACAAAGAATTTCTACATTACACTGGCTTTTTGATCAGGCATCTAGAGTCCCTTCCCTCTATGTCCTGAAAAATATTTTTTGCATTTTGCAGTGTGTAGAAATCTCTGCTATAAGGCCAGTACTGAGACAGACTGTAAATCTGACCAACAAGGTAGAAAGTCATCTTGTTCAGAACTGATCACTTTTTATCTAGTTTTGACTGACACTCTTGCAGAAGCTCTCCACTACGGATATTGTTATCAGACAAATAAAAGTTGTAGGGAAAGACAGGTAGCTGAGACACATCTGTTGCTGCTTTAGGACTGTGAATGAGGTTGTCTGGCAAGTTTACAGTTGCTGGGTATGGACTGTTGCAGCCAGAGTGTAATCCAGTTAGTTTTGGGATGTTGTTTCACTGGAAAACTGGTTTTCTTCTCTAAGATTGTAGTGAAAAGAGCAGAGGGATTATATGTTGAAGATGATGTTCCAGGAGTTATGTGAACATGGCAGGGCTGGCGCTATCTAATAGGGTGGCCACTTCAACAGAGATAACAAACTTTATCTGAACTCAAGCACACTTCCTGATAAAGTGGGCTGTGCAGCTGCTGGGTGACATTTACAACAGATCAATTTAATAAGAAGAAGGAAAGACACTTTTTTTTTTTTTGTTATTCTTACTTGGGTTGTAAAGCTAAGAATGACTTCAAGTCGAAAGACTCTCAGCTTCTCAGGATACTGAACTAAAACCATGAATGTGTATTCTCCTCTGATATTATCTCCAGATTCTCAGTACACTAATCCATCGATTCAATTAAAATACATGCACATTCTGATTTCAGTCAAATCAGCTAGAACATTTACCAGTTTGTGAGGGGGTTTAAAGGCAAAAGTCATTATTTTCCACAATGCTTACATGCATTGAACTACACAAGGTTCTTCCTATAAGGAATCTGAAATATATTTGTTTCAAAATATTTCCTCCTAGAGTTATTGCCTTTCCAAGTGCATATAGGAAAGAAATGGGTGTGGTAATCAACACTTTAAAAGATGTTGTACTCTTGTGTCAAGAACACTTACTTTTGTAATACCTACTCTTAGTAAAGGCTCACTTGATTTCTTGATGACAGGAAGAGGTATTGTAAACTATGCCTATATCCATTTAATGTTAGGGCTCAGATTTACAAATATTTCTCCTTTATTCAATCTGTATAATGACAACAACATTCTCCAGAGTGATGGAATGTAAGCAGAAGCAGTTAGTTAGCTCCTGGATAACTTCCATGTATTAAAACCACCAAATCTGGTCATTGAAAGGTAAGAGTCCTTCAATGGTTGCTACGGATTTCAAGTAAACTTGTGGATAGGAAACAGAATATCTATTTTGCTTAAATCTTTATCATAAATGGAATCTTTATTCTTCTTAAAACACTGGCAAATGCAAAACAATATAATTCTGTTAATGGGGATGTCCTCCAGTGGGCTAGAGTAGCATATGTGGGAAAAGAGCACTACAAAACTACTTTGGAAACAATGAAGGATATGGAGGCATGGTTGTATGAAAAAAGCTGAGGCTGTGGGGAAGATTATGATAATAATTACTCATATGAGCAAAACATGTGTCATGGTTAAGACTCATCTTCAAAAGAATGTGATCTGTGATTAGGAGGCAGAAAATACAGAATTTATGAAAGGAAATTTATTTTCCCTCACTAAGTATATATGAGCAGACTTCCCAACTACTTGCAACTGGAAGTTGAAAGTGAAAGACTATGATTCAAAATCAGGTCAAATGGGTAAAGAAGAGCCCTCAATGAAACAATTACTTAATCTGGTGTAACTCCGAAAGAGATAAAAGTCTTTTCTGGTTTTGGTTTGGTGGTGGGTTTTTTTCAGTGTCCAAGCAGCAATTTGCATTAAGATAAATTCCTTATTATTTGAATTATGGTACTTCTACCTACTGTACCTTTTTTATACTTCTGTTTTAGCCAGTTGGGACTTACTGCCAACAGCAACTGTTCCACCTTTGTTGTGAATTTGGAGGCAATGGTAGAACTTTGGTTTCCTCTCTTCCTTTCCTGCTTGACCATCTTCAAGGGATAAATGACTTGTATTCTATTCTGCTGAGAAAAGGTATTTTCTTTCTGCCCCCTCATGTCCACTAGCAGGTGGACCTCCAAGTGAGTAAAAAGGCTGAGGGAATTGTTTACACATTAGTGATGCATCCATCATTCTTCCTCCCAGAAAGAGTTCTCCAGTGAGCTGAAAACTTGCACAGTTAGTGCTAAACACTTTGCATGGTTTAGTAGAACTTATGGTTCTGCTAAAAACTTACATGGCTAGTGCTAAAGCTGTTTTTTGAGGTGACATTGAACTATCTTTTTTCCAGGCAGATTATGTAGTTATTTCAATTTCAATTATTTTTATGGAATGTTTTTTGTATTCCTCCTACATGCTTTATGCCTTTAGAAAACTTAATGCCACATCCTTTTCCATCCAGGTCCCAAATTATTCTAGGTCTTTTCCACTTCTTCACATAATATCAGTTTTCTGTATTATATTTTCTCTTCCCCCTCACAAACTCTACACTACACTGGTCATGTCAAGCTCTATAGAATTATCTATTCTTTTCCCACCCCCACCATCGCTGGGACATATCTAAACCTTTTTGGTTTCTTCATGACTGACCCTGAACATCACTGTATACCAGGGGGGTCGTTTTTACTTTATATTTCTGGGGGTTTGCAAAGATACTTCAAAATACAGTTTGCCTGTCAAATCTAGAAATATACGTCTCAGATTTTCTATAAATCAGCTATACATACTTAGGTCAATGTTTACGTTAAGTCTTCTCTTTCTGTATTATGTAGGTAGGAATAAACTAAATATAGAGAAACTTTCTTAAAGTGATCTGCAGTAATTCATCAAAGTAGAGTTTTCTTGAAGACCTTAGTCATGAAAATCACAAACAGCTTCCGTGCACTAAACAACACCAAATGCTAGCCCTGAAGCTCCAAGGAATCATGGAAACAGTTCTTCAGTGCATTTCCCAGTATTGATCCATATGAATTTTCATGCTCTTAATTTTGCATAATTCTCAGGTTGAAATAAACTCAGAACATGCAATGGGAAACTCAGCCAAGCATTCTGCTTCCCATAATTCTGGCTCAAAACCATACATAGGCCTGACTTCTCTCAAAGCAGTTTTCACAAAAGGCATGCAAGCATTGACCAACTCCGTGCTGGATTCCAAATTTGTAATATGGTTTTGGTTTCATTGTAAACATTTTGCATAGCTTTGGTTTTCTGTATTAAAAAGTTTTATGCAATCTTCAGAAGCGTCTAATGAGGAAAAAGCAAAGTGAACTCCAGCATCAGTAGGTCCATGACATCCCTCCTAGTCTTTGGACCCTGAAGTCACACTGGCTCCACAGCTCAATTAACATATTAAGAATAGTTTTTGAGAAATCTGCAACTGACTTTCCAGGTTGTGCAGCAGACATTGCACATCCCTTCCAGAACAAAAGATCTTCTAACACCATCCACAAAATTACCTAACTAAGAAGTTGTTCTGCATGGTCCTGTCATTGAGCATGGAGCCTGCAGCTGCCCAAGTACTCATGCTGAAAACATTCAGAGGAAGGATACCTGCTCAGTGGACGGTGGGTGAAGGACCTCTTGAAAGAAATCCTGACATTCAGACTATAAGGATGTAGGAAAAGCAGATTCACTCTGAGATTTATAAGCAAAAGGTCATTAGAGAGTCTTTTAGTTTCCTACAGTTTTAGCTAAACTGCTTAACAGCTTGCAGCTGTACCTACAAGTATCCTAAAGAGCTGGGAGCTTCCTAGACTACCTTGGCTGCAGCTGCTTTTTGCAACCCTTGGAAAAAAAATTCTAAAGACAGCAATTTTCTTGGACACATAATAGAAGCATTTGTACTATCAGCTATTTTTACCAGTATTCCTACACTTCTGAGAGCAAATCAAAGATGTTTGCCTGGACTTCTAGTCATTTAAACTGACTTATTTCACTTTATATTGAAAAGAATGAAGAATAGAGTCTGAGATAAAATTACACCTTAGCCTGAGAGGCTGTTTAAGAAGCTACTGTGTCACAGCTATTAGATATAATCTTCCATGTAATGGTAGTGCTGTGCTATGATGTGCTATGATGTGTTTGCAGGGTCATCAAAGTGAACTACAGATCAGAGCCTACATATGTGTATCTGCATGGATACCGTTGCTGTTTTCATTTCTGGAAAAGCTGACTGTAAGTACAGATCAGCATGAAACCTATGAACTATTTGAGCTGATTAATTTTGTGTTGGAATATCTAGCTATAAGAAAATGACTGCTAGTATTTGAAGAGGGAAGAAGAGGAGTTAGAGCATGCTGACACAGCAGGACCACAAAGAAACTGTAGTGCCACAGGTGGCATGGTGGAACACAGTCCTCATCCCCTCACTGGACACATGTGAGGCCTTGAATATATTCAGGAGCTGCTACCTCTAAAGAAGGATGATTTTAGCAATCCTCAAACTATGGATTGGCTCACAGCTCTTGCTAGAAGGCCACTGACTAGTTCTTTGTCCTGTGCTGTCCTGCTGTGTAAGTGCTGACATAGTTTTCAGCTGGGCTTTGCTGCAATTCTCCCTCTTGCAGAATCTACATTAAACTCTTCAGTGGAAAAAGGATGTTGTGAAATCTGACTGAATTTGTCATGGTGTTTTGCTATTGATAAGTGGTGTCATGGGAGTGTGAAGTGGAGTTAGATATGACTCTTACTCACCTCTTCAGAGCTGGAGAGGTGTTTGGGGCTTGATGTCTCTAGCTATCTATTCGCTCCTCAGTATTTATTCAAGACAGAGTTAATGACTCAAGATTTTAAAACAAACTTTAGAAGAGGAAGTTGGACTAAGACAAATAAGCCAATGTATTTAAAATTCCCAGAGTGAAGGTATTAAGGAGACAAAACTGCTCAGAAGGAAGTCTTTCTCCCAGCTGTACTTTCTCATGTCAGGTAAATTCACACTCTGGTTTGACTTTAAACGGTTGTAAAACATCTTTAACATAAACAGTATATTTAACAAAGTTAGAAGTGGCCTCATTAGAAGTGCAGTAGTTTCTCACACCTCGTCTGCTTTCAGGGAATGACTGGTAACTCTTCGCAGTGGATGTGCTGCAGATACATTCCAACTCTCTGATGTCAGCAGCAGCCACACTGAGAACTTCACTGTTGTGTGGCGTGGCTAATTTTCCAGAGCTTGTCAGATAAGGAAATAAACTTATTTCAGCAGCCATGAGTTATTCCCATCCAAAGAAAAGCTTCTTGGACTCTGATGTAAGGATTCTGTGAAAATTTTATTTCACGATTCTCTTTCCAAAAGTTAGGCTGACTTTTCTTCAGATTTTTTAAGGCACTGACAGTATGCCTATGTAACTAAGGAGAATTTAGTCTATAAAACTTAGCTCTTTTATCAACTTTCCTAAAAGAAATTTCTACTTCAGTGGCCTGTATTAAATTGCAGATGAAGCCATATTCTGTTTTCAGACCAACATTTTTCACATATTGATCCAAAACGTTTTCAGACTTTTCACTAGTCATTAATGTAGCTGTAGTACTCACCTGTAAAAGTACAGTAGATTTTAATGCTTCCTGTCAGACCCCCTGAGATCTAGATAACTCTTCAAGCTTCCTCCAGACATCATCCTCTCTTCCACTGAAGTCATAATTAGTTCTTGCAACTTTCTTTCAAGATGTAGCTAAATAAGTATCAGTCAACATGGCCCAAGCTGATGATTGACTCCCTGACATCCATTTCCCTCTTGCTGCTGTGTTCAGTTTGTGAATATTCATCTATCCTCTGCCTTTGTCTTCTGTTCTCTGCTGCTTCTATGTTAGATCCTACTCAAAACTGCTTAGTCTTGATGGGCTAGGCTCACCAGGGTCCTTATCTAAAGATCAAATATATTATTTAAGAGTCAAGGAAAATAAATAAATAAAAAGATATTTCTGTTTAACCAAATCAGCGAACATGACCACTCTTATTTCCACCTTAGTTGCTCTGAGCAAAGAAAGTCTTTACAGGTGATTTTGGTCTGTGTGAGACATGCTGGCTAGCAACCAGTAATACAGCAGAAATAATTTAAACTGATGTGTCTCTTTAAGCATCAAGCACCTCCATCCCATGAACTTGGCCCAAGTTAAGACCTTCTCTTGTAATACGCTAAGATTATTGAACAAAGGGAGACCTTCAAGTTTCCTGCATAGAGAGTTAGGTTATCCAGATATCCCAGTGTGTTCAATCAAGACTCTTTAGCCAATAGCCAGAGCACTGGGAAAAGGAGCATATGCTGAAGTAAATTATGCTAGAATTTAAGAAGAAGCTTTGCATTTAAGGCTACTTATATATGCATAATCATTATATATCATGTGAATGTGATGAGAAAAAAATGAAATTTAAAATGTGCAGGTAGCTGAAAATTCTCACTGTAGCTTAATTTTTATATGAATGTTGTCTTAGTCAAAACATATGTAGACTAGAAAGAAAAAGATTGGCATTTTATAAAATACTGCAACATTTTGCTTTCTTCTTAATTATTCAACACTGAAGTACCTACTTTTCCCTGTGACATTATAACACGCTTGTACCACTTATCAAAAAAGATAAATGAAAAACCAAAAACAAACCAAACCCAAAAAGCAGGAGATCCTTTCCAGACTGATCATCTCATTCAAGCAGACAATGTCAGAGGACTGCGTTTTCATTCTCTGCAGTTGTGGGTATCCTTATAATTTTAGTTCACCAACTATTTTGCAGGAATTTGAATTCTGCAGCTTAAAGAATTTATTTTTATATTTTTTAATTTTTTTTGAGCTACTCAAATATTCCTAACGGAAAAGTTCCCTGTTGTATTCTGAATTCACCAATACATATAAAGGAGCTTTGTTTGCTACTGAACACCTCTGAAACCTTTAGAGGTATGTCAGCAAATCCATAGCTTTCATACAAGCTGAGCTACTGCAAGCCTCATATGTAAAGCCTGTCCTAGTGGGTGCTGGGAAGGTTTCCTGTGCTACATTAGTGTCAATTATGTTTTTTTAACACAAAAGAGGAGTGTTTGGTTTTTTTTATATTGCATCTGCAACTATCAGATGCAAAATACAGCAAAGACTATCTATTTTAAGTAAAAGATGAGCTGGGTGTGGAATTTTGTTTTAAAGAGGCTTAACAGTAGTTCTGGTACCAGACATAGTGTGACATGCACGCTTTCATATCCACAAAGAGGTGATTCTGCCAGACATACCAATGTCAATGGGACAGGTAATATACAACAAACAGAACATCTAGGGAAAAAAGACATGTAAATGTTAAATACATCTGATCCAGCAGGAAGCAGCACCTTCTTGAAATCCTAGTCGTGAAGCTCTCAAAATTTAGTGAGAAATAGAGGTGTTCCCTTACTTCATTTATGTCAAAATCAAAATAATCGCAGCTGGTCATTTTTGTTTTGCAGAAAAAATAAAAAAAGGTTATATTTGGTAGGAGACTGAGAGAAGAAGTGTAATATCCCTTTGGTGCAGTGTGGTGAATCGTAGCTGTATTAATTAGAATCAGTAGGAAAAAGAAGAAATAGATTCTATCTTCCCAAATACTGCAGCTTTAGGACAAAATCAGCTTTCAAAGATTATATTACGCTCTTTCGTCTTTTTTTTTTTCCATTAAATGCATTAATAATATTATTGTTTAGATATTTTTAATCTCTTTTTTTTCTTTATCTCCCTAAAATTGTAGTGATTCATCACTCCAAGTTCTCTTTAAATTTAAATTAAATTGGAACTCTTAAAATTAAGTTAAATTTACACTGCATCAAAACATGAAGCTCTCATCTTTTCTTTCAGTAGTTTTTATTGACCATAAATTCAAGATGTTTCAAAGAATTAGAATGAAAAGGGGGGCGGGGGAGAGAAACACAATGTAAAACAAGCATAGCTCAGTTCTTTCTGTTATACTTGGTATTTAACAAGCTGAGTCAAAAAGGTGAGAAAACAATCACAGTGCTCAGAACCCAGGGTAGAATGCAATTGACACAGGATCAACTTTTAACATTTCAGTCAGTTCTAATCCCAGTACAGTAGACCAAGACAGAAACAACCTGAGTTCACAGACTTCAGCCTGCGGACCCTACATGCCCAAGCCATGTTTTTCTCAAGGGTTCCCGTTCTTCAGTGGGTATGTTCCAGAAGATTAAACCCTTAGCTGATCTATTGCTAGCCTTCCAGTGAACATGTTGTCCAAGCAGAAAGATCCAAGAGTACTTTGATACTAAACTCAACATACAGTTTTTCTTAAGACAGAGTGTATCTCATTTTATTTTAAAAAAGAGAATACAGAGAGGAAGAACAAATGTCTGCTGGGCCTGGTTTTAACTCAAATTAACAGAAAAATGTGAATTACAGATTGCTTTGCTGTGATCACTTCCCTGTTCAAGTGTGCAGTCTCAGTGCAGAGGAACAGGTTAATCTCAGGCACTTCATTGTTAGTGGGGTTCAGGCAAGAAATAGGGTTCTTGTATCAGGAGCATCCCTCTGCCTGGGGCCTCACAGTCCTTGTGCCTCACTTGCACCGAGTAGGTGGAATTGTGAGAAAGAGGAAAGAGGCCCTGGGGTTGGGAAGGTATCATCTGAAGAGTAGCTTGCCTCCCAGGTGAATGGCTGAGCTGAATTTGTAAGATGCTGAGACCTAGGTTTTTTGAGTCTGAAAATTAATTTCTTGTACCTGTAACCCAAATAAGACCAACCTACCACTGTAGGAGCTGACTTGCCTCTTTATTTCACTGCTCCATTTCTGTTTGGCAAAAGATCTCACCTGCAAGTACTGGAGAGACTGCAGAGGGTGTCCGGTATGCTGGAATGCCCAAATCCACTGTATAAAAAAACGTCCCAAATTTACCCTACGGTAGGGCTCAGCCAGGACAGTGCCACACTGAGACTGAATAAACACTTCAAAAGCAGCCCAGCTTTCCTCAGTAGGATCCTTAGGACACAAGGATCAATGACAATTTCAAGACGGCATTTTATTTCAGCTGTCACTTCTTTCCTGCTTTCTGTCACTCCAGTCCCTACTGGCCAGACTTAAAAATAAACTTTTTTGGCTCTGGAAAAATTAATGACATTCCTTTGGAAAGCAGGTTGGTTGAAAGAAGCACTATCAAGTCCAAGAAATAAACAGGAAAGTATTATTAAGAGAAAAATAATCTTTAAGAGAAACAGATTTAATGATTAACAGCTCTATTTTACCACAGACAGAATTCCTGCGGTGATATATGCAAACCCTCTGGGACTCTCAATTTTTACTAGATAATCCATCCTGAATGTTAAAATACTGCCTTATCCCCTGCACATCACCTTTTGAACTATTCAGGCATTTTACTAATTGACCTCAAGAATAACTCTGACCAAGATTATCTGAGGTACATGGCTGCCTGACTCCCAAAAATAAAATAAAAATTTGTAGGGTTGTTGCTTTTTTTTTTAAGTTTCTGATTTAAGTTTGTCTTGGAGGCCCTACTGTTGGAGGGAAAAAAAAAAAAAAAGAAAAAGAAAAAAAGCACTAAGAATCAATTTTGTGGACCATGAATATTCTGTTGCTCTTAATTGTTATTTTGCACATAGTGCTCAGTGACATAATTACCATTTATTCACAGTGTGTGCAGTGCACATCAAAGGAAAAACTAGGTATTTTAAACAGCATTAAACATTATTGATTACAGAAGTTCTTTTATAGTCAAAGAAAAAACAAATTTCCTCTCAAACCCATGTTTCAGAAGTAAGCCTCTTACAATGGACAGACTCAAACAGCTGTAGCCTTGAAAGAACTTTACTCCTCAGTATTTCTTGGCATAGTTCTCTACGTTTTTCTTAACAGAAGTGAAAAGTGATGAAGCTTCAGTTTTAAGTAACTTGAATCAACACCAAATTAGTCACAGGAGAAGGGCCATAAAACAGTTGTCAATACCTATAAAAGCATTTAATATACCTCCTATTAAAGAAAGTACATCAAGTTCCTTGAACCTGTCAGGGGGAGAATAAATGTACCACTCACTTGCCCCCTTGAAGAGTGGGAATAAAATACTGACAGTTAATTTTATTAGTTAAAGCCAGAAAGTACAATTATAGCAGATATGTGTGTATAACTCTACAGGTGAAGCTATTTATGCTCCTGCTACAGTTATGGGCCCAATCTGGGCCAACCACCGTACAAGCACAGTAGAAGAGAATCCCTGCCTTGATGAATTCGAGGAAGAAAAGACAGAAAGACAAAGAATGTAGGACAATTGAAATGATCCTTACTTTTTTTGCTAATAATTTAGCTGGAGAAGTCAGTACTACTGCTCATATCTGTATCCAGTGTTCAGAATTCTCAACTGTAACAAAACTAACAGAACTATCACCAAATTTCTTTACTTACTTCTTTACCTCTTGTTTAGTTTTCAAATACAACTTCTAAGAGGTATTGAAATAAATCAGAACTACATGATGACACCATGACACACGGAGCACAGTAGAGGATTAACAAAGGTGCTATACTGAGTTTGGGCAGCAAGGTTTTGGTAGTGAGGGGTACAAGGGTACCTTCTGTGAGAAGCTGCTAGAAGGTTCTCCTGTGTTCAGTAGAGCCAATGCCAATCGACTCCAAGGCAAACCCACCACTAGCCAAAGCCAAGCCAGTATGCAACATTGGTAGTGGCTCCATGAGAACATAAGCATATACATTGTATACAAAGAGAGTATATTTCGATACTGAAGTATGCACAGTTTGTGCCAGGCCATAGTACATCTCAATTTATTTTAAAAAGAGAATACTGAGAGGAAAAACAATGAGTCTGTTGGGACTGGTTCTAGCCCATTTGAACTCAACAGAAAAGCCTATTTGTGATGAATGTTGGGGTTTTTTTTTGTTGTGATTGCTTTCCTGTGCCTGTTTGAGTGTACAGTCTCAGGGCAGAGGAATGAGTTAATCTCAGACACTTCATTGCTAGTGAGGTTCAGGCAACAAATCAGGTGCTTGCATCAGGAACATCCCTCTGCCTTGGGATTCAATATCCTCCTTCCTCACTCACAGCTAAGAAGGGGGAAAAAGCCCTGTGCAATGGCAATTGCAGTCAGAGAGAAGAGTGAGAATATGAAACCAACAACTCTGTAGACAGCAAGGTCAGTGAAGAAGGAGGAGGAGGTGCTCCAGATGCTGGAACAGAGATTCCCCTGAAGCTCCTGGTGAAGAGTGGTGAGGCAGGCTGTCCCCCTGCAGTCCATGGTGATTAACAGCGGAGCAGATATCCACCTGCAGCCCATGAAGCACCCCGTGCAAGAGCAGGTGGATGCCTGAAGGAAGCTTTGATCCCAAGGGAAACCAGCGCTGGAGCAGACCCATGGAGAGAGAAGAGCTCACACTGAAACAGGTTTGCTGGCAGGACTTGTGACCCTGAGGTGGACCCATGCTGGACCAGTCTGTTCCTGAAGGACTGCACCCCGTGAACTGGAGCAGTTAATGAAGAACTGCAGGCCGTGGGAAGGACTTGAGTTGGAGAAGTTTACGGAAGAATGTCTCCTTGTGGGAGGGACCCACACTGGAGCAGGGGAAAAATGTGAGAGGTCGTCCCCCTGAGGAGGAAGGAGCGGCAAAGACAACATGTGATGAACTGACCTCAACTCCCATTGCCTGTCCCCCTGCACTACTGACAGGGAGGAAGCAGAGAATTCAGGAGTAAAGTTAAACCCATGAAGAAGGGAGGGGTGTGGGGAAAGTGTTTTTAAGATTTGGTTTTATTTCTCATTATAATAGGTTGGTAATAAGCTACTTTTTTTTTTTTTTTTTCCCTAGGTTGGGACTGTTTTGCCTGTGAAACAACAGGTGAATGATCTCTCCCTGTCCTTATTTATACTCATGAGCTTTTTATTATATTCTCCACTCCCCTGTCCAGCTGAGGAAGAAGAGTGATAAAGTGGCTTTGGTGAGCACCTGATATCCAGCCAGATTCAACCCATCACAGGTAGCAATTTACACTATTTTCTAATGGCTGGAGAGTGGTAAGTCACACTGATATCTGAGGGGTGGCTGACAACAAAAATTAAAGATGTTACTAATGTCTAAGTGTCAGCAAAGTCAATAGCTCTTTGCAAATTTGTAACTACGACCTAAAAATCCCAAAGAACTCAAGGAATGAATCAATGAATGATTTAGGCTGACCCTTACACTTCAAGACTGATCTAGAACTAAAACATTTATGCTGGAAGCATGAAAAGAGATGAGATGAGAAGAGGATGCTATTTGATTTGTGTATATTCTAACCAAACAGCAAAAGTCAGAGATAGAGAGGAGTTTGCTGCTTGTTTAGGAGAGAACTTACCTGCATACACACCTACAGGGACAATAAAAGCCTGACAAACCCATTTACAGGTAATTTTATCCTGCTTGAGGTAAGATCTGTGAGTGTGGGAAGAGGCAAGGAAGCTATGAAGGGAAATTTAAGGATGAGCCATGTGTCCTTTACCACAACGTCTGCATAGCACCAAGGTCTTTATTGCAGAGCACGTTGATCCTCTGGAGAGTCATAACCATATTTTAAAATGTTTCTCTAAGGATGCTGACAGCTCCTGAGCCCTGGCTGCTCTTTTGTGGCTTACAGATTTATGGGCATGTGACTGCATGCCTGCACAACCGCCCACCCATCCATGCTTCAACCAAGTTGCTAACCTGTCAAAGAGAAAGTCATATGACTGCTAATCGTCATGGACATTTTCCTTTCATTTTCACCATGTTTTTCTTGTCTGTTTCAGGGTGCTGTCTCCTTCTTGGAAGGTGATGCAGGCTGAAAAGGTGATGTCAGTTTCTTAACAATACAGCAGCCCTTACAACATCCCCCATCTTTGTTTTTTTGTCTATTCGTTCTTCCTCTTCACTAGAAAGAAACATACTGCAAACTTATGCTGGATTCAAATCAAGGGTTCATATTTCAAGTGTTCTGTGTACAGGGTTGCATTTTGATTGATTGCACAAACCACTGCAGTAGTAGGCTCACCCTATGGAGCTGTGGCCTTCTCCACCATCATCTGTGCTGGTTGAGCAGGCTACTTCCCTAAGCTCCCCTGCTTCCTGCTCACTACCCTGCTATGGATTTCTGCTCCCTGTGATCTGTTTAGTGAGCTGTTCCCTTGAATTCTCTCTGACAAGCCTAAGTCCAAAAAATTCAGCTCAACCTTCAGTTTAGAACATCTCCTGTTGGTTAAAACAGATTAGGGGATGCTAATGTGACTATATCACTTGAATTAGGGTGGTGGTTTTCAAGGCAGAAGGATGAGTAAAGAAAGAAAGATTAGTGAATCAGCTGATGTAGTTAGTCCTGAGACAGTCCTTGTACTCTTCAAGAGTAAGAAAGCGCTGTGGTTTACCAGTAACTTTTACTGTTAATTTAAACTGACCTTTCAGTATTTCCTAGACAAAACTATGGAACTCCACTGCTTGGGACATGTAAACTAGATGTGCATTTGTGCACAAACCTGTGTGTAATGTCTGCATGTTAAGTATGAAAAGCCTTTGACATGCAACTGCAGGTGTATGGTTTCTAACAAATCTCCACTGAGCCTCTGACTTTGCTAAATTATGCATTAGCACTCTACCCCCATCGGCCACACGACACAACATCCTCTTTTCTTTGCTGTAACCCTATATGCTGATGTACTACAACTTGGTTGATAATCCTGCCTCTAATCCCAGAACACGAAAGATGCTATAGTGTGATAGAGATGAGGCCAGTGTAGGATGTTTCTGCAGAGCATGAATTTTGATAAGTCTACTTGCTGATCCTAAGGTGTTAGTCTGAGTTTTCACCATGCATGGGAGAAAAAATATCAGTGGTTTTCTGCCACTTATAAGAGGCATAGAAAAAAAAATCTTAGAAATATTAGAAAAAAAAAAAAAGTATTCAGTTTCCCATTTCGGCTAGATACAGACAAATCTTGTGTTACAGACAGAGGTTAGTGAGGAAAATCCTTCTGTCTGAAGTGAATGTCAGTAGAAGCTCATGGGACAATGTATTTACAGCAATGACAAGGGAGTGCATTTGATTGTCTATGCCAGTGACTCCTGACTGAATGAGAAACCCTGCTAGACATACATCGTGACCTGTCCAAAACACAGGTCATGTGACAAACTACTCAATAAGTTTTAGAAAGAAAATTTGGGTTATGAAGGAGTTGTTTCTTCCAAAGAGAGCTACCAAGTCAAAACAAACATTCTCAAAGAAACACAGTGAAATGACTTCATGAAATTCTGATCCAGACCTGCATCTTCAACTGGGTAGAGCATTCAGTTCAGTGATTTTTGTTATGGAGGTACTAACATATACAAGAACTCTGTCAACTTGTACCTTAAAATGTTGATATTACATATGTGATAAAAGCATGATTTGGCAGTTTGTGACAGTTTAAATATTTCATTTGATTTAGTGTGTCAGATTCCCAAAACCCCAGACGTGAAGTTCCTTACATGATCCATTTTTTGATCATCATAAACTTACATTTTACTCTTAGCTTCCTTTTTTTCAGGTTGGGACTAGTGGCTGGGTATATTGTGATTGAAAAAAGCCAAAGTATTATTCCGCATTACTGAATCTGTTGAACTCTTTAATGTAAGATGAGCAACTACATCTCAAAGAGAAAAGACTTTCTGCCTTTCAGTTAGAAGTTCAAAGTATGCAGAGGGATTTTAAATTTCTATACACCCTGTCAAATGCTAAATCAAATGGAATAACCTTATGTATACATACTTTACAATCCTTAACAGCTTTCTGATCTCTTTCAGGATAAAGCCATAAAGCAAACAAACGTTGCTTTCTCATCTGAGACACTTTCTAGTTTGAAGAGTTTCAGCTCTGAATTCTTTTAAACACCTGTCTTCTTCCCCCTGAAGTTACTTACACCTTGAAGGTAAAAATCTGCTTGTTGAAAGTTTCTGAGCAAACACATAAATATTAGAGGACTTCAAATTATAGCTAAATCTTATAGGATTAGGAAATTGGACAAGAAATATAAAATGTGTTTGTGTTCCTTTCAGGATGTGCTCTAGTGTCCGAGATTGCAGGGTTTTTCTGTATGTGTATGGACTCAGTGATTTCAGAGGTCCTTTCCAATCATGATGATTCTGTGATTCTGTGTTTTATATATGCAGAAAAAAATTAATTAATATGTACATTTATAGACTATTTATTTATATTCTGTATAAATCACTTCTAAGTAAATAAAATACCCACATTTCCTTTTTCTCATGAAGAGCTATCACTAGAGCTTACTCCATGAAGCCAACTTATTACCCAGTTATCTCAACCTACCATTTATTTGTATCCCAGATGTACTTCTTGTACCATGTTATAAACTAAATGCCTTTGGGAACTGCTTTGTTATTTGTGTTTAGTTCAGGTACAATATGGCTTTCACCATGTGTGAGGACAGAGTCACTAATAGCAGTCCGTATCAGTAATCATAATTTTGTTATGGAAGGAAAAGGGTCTACAGATGTGTCACTGATACCTCTGTGTGCTCTAGGAGTACTGCCCTGTGGAGACCTCTGACTATAATAATGAAATTTAATAAAAATTAAAAAAAAAATTAACTGAAGTGAGATGTTTTGATTAGGGTGCACTCTTGGGCATTCTTCCCTCAGAGACTGTTGGCTTCTTGCCCTCTTACTGCAGAGGGGCAACGCAGGGACCCTTCTGCCTGCCCAGCAGCTGTCACCAGAGGTTTCACGTCCTTATCCTTGCTTTGGTGGCCCTATGACCTCCCCATGTGCTTTGACCATTGTACAAAATTTTGGGACTCCAGTGTGTGCAGAAATCCGCTGGTATGAGACATTGGTACCCATACTGGCAATATCTGCAGCAAGGCTGGAGAGAGAACAAACCATTTCCAAAATACCTCTCCTTACCTCAGCCACAAGACCATCATAACACTGTAAAACACATATATTAGCTTAAACAGTCTATATTTACTTAAGTGATATTTATAATATACGTTTTCATGTTCCCAGTGTTTTCTTTGCAGATTTTAATGAGTTTTAAGACTGTGAATATAAACTGTATAAATATGACACTCAGCCCTGACTACAGAGTTATGACCAGTAATTTTATAATATCCCACATCACATTTTGAATTAATTTGGACTTAACATGTTGTATCTCACCAACATTTGGCTGTACAGTTGATGAAAGCTGAAGTCTTTCCCACTCTGTGGGAGGTTTTGCTCTTTTGAAGGCCATTTCCACTCAGAAATAAACTGTGTTAAAATGCAAATGGATTAAACATAATTCAAGGTGGGAATGTTCTGTGGCAGAAAAAGAAAAGCTGTTTCAATCAGCGTGAAGCAGCAGTTCAATGAAACTGAAATGAAATATTTCAGCAGTTTTGTCTCATGAGAGTATGATAGCATCATGCAATAGAACTACTGCTGATGTTCTTAAACAGTAAGAAATAATATTTGATGGAAAAAATTCAAAAGATTCTGAATTAATTGCAAAATGAAGGAATTTAGAAACAATTTTTCTGATTTTAAAAACAGTCCTTTGGGATTTCCAGTGATTGAATTTTCCAGTGATTAGATTTTCATAAATTGAATTATATGAAAAAAAAAATGTCCAAGAGAACATATTTTTCTCAGGGGAAAGGAAAAAAAAAATCTTAATACTATTTTACTGTCTAAATTATATACTACTGCAAGAGGAGGATTAAACAGTAAACAACTTATAATTCCATCTCAAATACAATAATAATTTGTCACCCTCAGCTTCTTTCTTCTTGTAATTATCAACTGTCTTTACCTGGGGGCACCTTAAACCTGCCCACATATTTTAATTTGATGTACTTCAGAAGTGCAACCACTGTTCTATTTATTTCTTTAATTAAATTTGGTGCAAAATAAAAATTCTGCTTTTGTTTAATTGCTCAAAATTTCATGTTTTTCTGAAATATTCAAAGGGATTTTTTTTTTAAATTAGTTTCTGTGTGTTTTCATAGGCCTTTTTTTTCTTTAGTCGGCATTGTTAAACTGGTTTATGAAACTTTTTCATAGAAACTTATTAATAGATTTATTTGATTTACAAGACAAAAATATTAAAATTTTTCATATCATGAAATAAACGTTTCATGAAATAAACATAGCTATTTAACAATCTTCTGGTCACATAATATGTTTTATTATGAAAGGCAACATTTTTATGAAAACTGAATACTTTGAGGAATAACATATCTTTGGAAAGGACCCTCTTAGTCCTTTCCACTTGCAAAATATAAAATGTCGAAACAAAAAAAACCAATGGTCTGTAATCCTAACATTTCATACAAAGGTTTCCTGTGGTATTTCTACCATGTGAGAATGGAAATTTGTTTCTATAGAGAATATCTCTGTTTAACTAGAGAAAAGTAAATATATAGGAGAAAAGGTGACAGAATTATAAAAGATGGAATAATTTATAAATTTCCACATATAAACATTGAAGAGAAATTAAATCATCCATGGAATTATATTTAATGTTAAATATGAAGATAAATTACACTTGAAAATGTGAGAGAGGTGTGAAATTTCATGTTGCTCTAACTTCAGTTGCCCTTTAAAAAACAGTGCATCCTGAAGTAGAAGGATGAGAGGCCATTAATCGGCTTCTAGGAGTCATTTTGAGTTTGTTAAGTACGTTGGAAAGACTAAATAGGTTTGCATTACATATACGGTATTCATAAAATGCATGTCTATGAAATTATATATCTGGTCTTGTAATGTTCCATGACCACATAAGCAAGCAGTCGCCAAAGTCATTGTTTGCTGCTTAATTCCAAATAAGAGAACAGTGGAAAGGGACCATAACACTGAGTTAGAGTAGCAAGGATTCTCTTCCATTCCTGTCACAAGAGGCAAAGGAGGGACAGGGGAAATTTTAAGGGNGGCACCATCCTTGGAGGTATTCAAGAGAGGAGTTGACATGGTGCTCGGGGATATGGATTAGTGTTGGATGTATTTTTGTGTGGTGTGTTGGGTTTGCTAGTGTTGTGTTTTGTGGTGGTTTGTGGGGCTTTTTTGTTGTTGTTGTTGTTGTTGTTGTTGTTGGTTTTTGGTGGGTTTTTTGTGTAGGTTTTTTTTGTTTTGTTTGTGGGTTTTTTTGTTTGTTTTTTTTTTGTTCCCCCCCCATTGGTTGGACTTGATGATCTTAAAAGGTCCCTTCCAACCTAGGTGATTCTGTGATTCTGTGATTCTGTGATTCTGTAAACTTCAAACTAAGCAGCACACTAAATTGCAACTGAGCTGTCATTAGCTGTTGGAAGTATCTCAGCCAGGCTCTATTTGTGGGTGGTTTATATACGTGCAGAATAAAGGAGACATGGAAGCATAAACTTCTCTCATGAAGTAGAACACCATCTACTGCAGATGTATCTCATTAGTTACAGGTACTGATACCCAAAATTTATCAACTAGAATTAAAAATTTGAAATCAATCTCTTACCCAAACCTCAAACCAAATGAGAACAGTGGTCCCATTAGAGTAAATACACAGAATTCATTGTAACTATGCTGATTAACATAAGTCGACTTCTTCAACCAGTGTTCTTTTTTCTTCTTTATTGGGAGTTGGTGTGGGTTTTTTGGAGTCATAAAAAAAAAGGCGGGGGGGGGGTTACATTTCAAGTGCAATTCTCTTTTTAAAGGTTATTGAAATACATAATATACAGATTTCAGTAACTTTTATCAAATTTCCAACTAAGAATCCCTAAAATCATACAGGAAAAATTTACATACTCCTGAACCCCACGTTGTAATTTATGCTGATATGATACAAATACAATGTTATCATGAACAGCCACTAAATGAAAACACTATCTCCTTTGTATGTTTACGTTGGCATATATACAAATATCACTAAGATGAAGAACAAGTTTGCTTAAAAAAATTCACAAAAAGGTATGACTGAAAACATGGCCATTTCTAAGCAAGTCTGGAGTCATAAAATGTGTGAAATTTGTATGAATTGATGTCTAGTGGTTAAATCATCAGTGACCCCTTTGGGTACAGTTGGCTGCTAAAAGCAAAATGATACTGTTATGGTGAGAGCTTCTTCTGCCTGCATGCTTAGAGGCACCAGAGATATCACAGAACTTTGGCAAGGGGGCAACCCAATCAGCAGTGAAATCAAATTCAAGTAGGTGTGCCAGCACAGGGGAGAAAACTCAGTCTCAGCCACTTAAACTTTTAGGCTGACAGGACAGGATTAATTAGCTGACTTTGAAATATCTAGCCTCAGCTAGTCCACTAAGCTCTCTCTATGACAGAGGAGACACAAAGAGGCATTTTATCAGGACTCAGACATTTAAACATAAGAAAGGGTAGAAAGCCCTTGGCAGGTGTCCACCTCTCCCTTTCACCTCAGGAGTACAGGGAAGTGGCTTTGACTAGATGCCTATGTCTTTGGTCAGTGAAAGTTGGGTGAGTTCAGTCCCACCATCATTCACGTTTGTCATGTATACCCTATTATGTGCCATAAAGGAACATGAGAATATTATAGCTGTCTGAAAAAATGCCGATTATTACCTGAAGGATGACAAATGGCTGGTTAGTGTGTTTTCAAAATAAAAAAAATAAATTTCTAATCTGTGGTAAGGGTGTTTTGTTTTTTTTTTTTTCTTTTCTGAAAATCTGGAGAGTATTACTCCCAAAATTTACTACATACTGTTCAGTTCTGCAGAAGGATTCTCTTAAATCAAATACAATGACTTTTTTAATGCCATGGAATTTTTTTTAGGGTCTCTTTCATTTGATAGGTTCTTCCCATATTGAGTATCTCAGAAAAATGAAGAGGGCCAAATCTTGCGGTATTTGAAATTATGCAGGCACATTCCCATTGAATTCAGCCAGGGCTGACACAGGCTGTGGGAACTGGATGAAAGTGACGATCATTCAAGCAGCTGTTACTGATGAAAGTATTTGCCAACACCTTGATCTATTCTGTTTTGCATATTGCAAATTGTAACCATTGCAAGGAGCAACTTGCTGAACAGAGAAAAGCAACGGGACGGCAGCCACCTCACAGGCAGGTACATGAAGGCTACTACAGAAGTGTTTTCTAGCCAGCCAAATTGTGCTTATTTCAATGTGAGTAACAGTATTTCAGAGATATGATCCTAATTGTTCCTTGCAGACTCTTTTGATTCCTTTACACACGTGATGATGATCCCCTTTCCCTTGAAATTCCTTTATTCATAAATTTTTATGACTGTTTCCATTCTCAGAGATAAGAAAATTGAAAAAAAACAGCCATAAACTTTTTCCAAGTGGGCTTTTTCAAGCTGAAGTGTACTGTCTTGTTCACGAAGTGAAAGGAACTTGCCATCTTTCAAACTGTTACTAGAGGCTAGCCATTTTTATTAGGCTGAATTCATATTTAGAAGATGCAAAGTGTACAAACATACTCAAAAAGTCTGCAAAACTATTCAGCTATCCCAAGAGATTATGCCACCCCTCACATTTAAGTTTTCATCTGCAGGAGATGCAGATATGAAAGTGATTATTGTATCACATTGTGTAGGAATTCAGAAACTAGTGTCAGAACTGAAAAATGGTCAGTTATATATATATAGAGTTATTCACAGATTTCAGTGAGATTTATAAAATAAAGGAAGTTAAGAAAGGAAGTTATGATTCTAAATAATACATAGTTCTATATAATGCAGCATTTTATTGTATTCAAGCAGAACATTTTTTTATGCCTTTAATTATGAACCATTAGTTACATTATTTCGATTCCACATAGTTTAGGATAAAAAAGGCAGGTTTTGCCTTTTTTTTTTTTTATTGAATTTAATAGTTGAATGTTCTGCATATAAGGAATTAGAGCTACCAAATCATGCAATCTTTTCCAAAACCAATGTTACATTTCAACACTTTTTCAAACAGTATCATTCTCTTGATAACTTTTCTGGTGCTGCGATAAACATTTTTGTTCATACACTGAAGCTCTCAGAACTTTGGCAGTTTCAAATCCCCAAGGTTCTATATATTGTCTTGGTTTGTTTTGTTTTGTTTTTTACTACGGGTTAACACAGTCACTGAGTTTAACTTTGGGTTTCTGGGCTCACACAAACCCAAAGATTCAAAGTAATACTCAACCATAATCATGAGTTTTCCACGGTTTGGAACAAAACAGTAAACTTTCTGTGGAGCTCAGAGAGAGGATTAACTTGACAGTCAGTCTATACTTTGTAAATTCAGCCTGAGTTCATTTCAAGGGTCGGCAAAACTAGAAAAATCTTTTTTGACAAATCTGGGACAAATTGAGGATTATGAAGATAACTCAAAACATACCCGTCTCAAAAAAGGCAAGTAATCCCTCCTGTATTTCCTTTGTGCCCCACAAAAGCTTCTGAAAAACCAGTTGCTAAAGAAAGAAGGGCATATCACATGGCTGCAAACTTCATAAAAATATTTACACAATTCATTCAGATGAGAAAGGCTTAACTATTGTTATGCTCTTTAGAATTTAACTGTTGCATCTGTCCCATATTCAACTGAACTACTTCTAATTTATGCTTACTTACATTAAAGGAAATTCAGGCCTATAATTCAATGTCAGTCAAATTGTATAAAAACCCTCCCTTTCAAACAAATGGGTCTTTATTTTTTTCATGTGTGAAGGCATCTACCTACATCTGATCCCATTCAAGTAATTTGATATTTAAGTCCAGATCTCAGAAAAACTAACCTAAGCTAAAAGAACCCTGAAAAGAAATGTCCAGTCTTTCATTATTTACATACTTAATGTTGTTTGGTTCAGAAACCGCAATATAAATATTTTCTTTTAAAAAAATCTGTAAGTATCAAGATATATATAAATATTCTACAAAATGATCAGTGTGTTCTCACTAGAAACAGATGCCTTGAAAATATTTGGCTTGTTTTTAAGAAAAACACTTAAATCATTTTTTGAGGTCTAGCCATCTATACATCGAAAGAGCAAGTGCTTTCAGAAGAAATACTTTTAAAATATATATTTATACATATTTCATATGTATACATAAATAGAGAGTATTTACTTAATATTCAGAAAATCCACTCTGGTGCAGGTGTACAGGACTTTCCTTAAAAGACTTAGGAACGAGACGAATTTACCCAAATGGCCCCTTTACACTGAAGTTTATTCTGCCATTTGCAGAGTCCCAGCAGCACAGCCAATGCCTTCAAGCTCCCAGCTCCTTCCAAGAAACAAAATATCCAAGCCCACAGGTCTGGACGTGCCTGCAGCCTCCATGCTCTCACACTGCTGGAGGAGCTTGATCCCAAGGGGTGACTGGCAGTGTGTCCTTTCAGCACAGGGTACGATGCTCAGGCAGCTGGACAGGGAGGCCAGCCCTTATTGCAGCCAGTCCTTCCACATCTCGGGGAGAAGCGGTTTTTGTCACAGTGCTTGGCCAATATAGCAGGTGCCAGAAGGAAAAAATGCATACAAGTAAGCCTTCTGTTTGTTAATTGTTTATCTGGGTCAGCTGCTCACTGAGGAGTACAGACTTGAACTTGGCACCTGTCCTCAGAACAGCATGATTCTATCCCATGCAGTTTGGCTTTTTACTGGGATGAAGCACAGTACCGGTATTCCAGTAATGTAAGCATGAGTTTTTTTCTTCCTCTGTCTTAGCTTTCCTTAGTTTCCTAAGTTTTCCATGCTTTGGGAGCACTCACTGATCTACACTGGAATGTGGTCGTTTAATTTTATTATTTACTATGTTTATTTTTGAGGTAGCCGTTTCAGGTCTCCTGTCGCTAAGCTACAGCACAACTAACAGGGCCTTTTCGAGAAATATTCACCGACTGCGTTAGGAAATAAGTGGAAAAATTATATACAAGTAACTGTAAACAGATGAGGCAGGATACATCCCTCCTTAATTTGAGAGCCTAAAATTTAGTTATCTGGTCTAAACTAGCCCATCTAAATCCTTCTGTCATCAGAGGAGAGACTTAGCCTTCTCCAAAGAATAGTTTGTTTCACCAAAAATTGGGCAGCTAAAATTCATAATCCTTATAAGGTGCATACGACTCCCCTTCATTTTTGTCAGACACCTAAATAACTAACTGAAATTAGATGGTCCTCTTCGGTGAAATGAACCCTGACATTGGTATCTGCATCTAACATGAACTGGGCACACTCAAAATTATTTCACTGAAGGGTTTCTTAATAGCTCTGCAAGGAACAAATACTCTGAGCCGGCTAACAGCAAGCAGCCCCCACTACACAGAGATTTTCAGCATAGTTTTTGTTACATGTCTCCTCAACTGTTGTGAAATATATGACTATACAACAGAGCAATTATAAAATGGTTTTCATGCACAAATACAAATGTGTAAAGAAGAGATGTTAAAATCAAAGACAAATGAATACATGATGAAGTAATTAGAAACAGATCACACTATAGTACTGTTCGGAAGGAGTGTTTTTCACTTGGTTCTATTGACGTACTGAGGCCTGCAAAACACTTAAATGCAGAAAAGAAACAATTTTTAAAAAGTCATCCATTGCTGCTTCAACTGAATACAGTGTTCTTTTTCTATAATTCTAACTTAAATCAAATTACAAAGCATCAACAATACAATTTACATAAAACCTAATATTATTTTTACAGTGGAAGACAATGTGCCAGTATTTTCAGTGTAAGATTTAGAAGATTTTTCTTATAGTTTTGTTATCAAAAGTAGTATTTGGCATGTAACAGGATCTAACCACATAAAGTTGAAATACTCTTTGACTCAACTGCACTGAAGTCAGTGGAGATTATACATTAGGCTCCTTTATTCTCAAGGTCCTTTGACATTCCAGAGGGCACTTTACTGCTCATATATCCTCTTCCAGAAATCAAAATTTTTTTTTCTATTTCTCTATCAAACATGATAGTAAGTCCCAGATTTGCTTTTGTTAGCATTCAAGGATATGTGTGGAAAGATCCCCTGCAAGTGGTTTTGTCTATGGCTGGCTTTTGCCCACTGCTTTTATAAAACATCAATTTCTAACCAGTAAACAATCATGTACATTTAATTCTAGCTTTTGAGTAGAAGTCAAACGTAAGAGTTTCTAGTCAGAAAAAAGGGAGGATTGTTTCCTGGCAACCTAATGCCATTTGGATTTATATTTAAAGTTCATAATATGTAAAAAGACTCTTCAGCAATCTTAATTACATTCTGAGCAAGGAAAGAAAACAATCTCAAATACTTGGGTTAAATCCTGGAAATAGACAGTTCTAGCAACATGCTATATAATCTCCCAAAGTGGGTAAACTGTTGAACAGAACAGTGCAAAGAATATTGTAATTTATTTGGCCACGATCCGTTACCAGAAATTGTGATGTGTTACATGAAGAGCACAAACCGCATGTCACACGCAGTCATTTGTAGAAAACTTTCCACTTCTTTGTGTTCTGAGACTAATGCTGGGCTGAATTCTCATGGATTTCAGGAGGAAGTGACAGCTGACCACGGACTTGGCTCAGAGATCAACTCTGTTTTTACACTAGGGGCCATTCTTTTCCAGAGGGCAAGTAAACATTTTCACAGGCATGAATGGAACTGGACAGAAGAATCTCTGTGCCATCACTCAAAACTAAATGACCTCTTAAGTGAGATATGGAAAGAAGACTATTTTCCTCATTGCTAATATTACAATGCATTCTTGTTGAACTGGAAGGAACTCTTTGCAGGAGAGAAGGACCATCCTGCAGAGAACATAGAATCTAAGTGACAAGAACGACTAAAGGTAGAAAAACTGCATTTACTCTCCAGTGTCAGCTGCAACAGGATGAAGAATGAAGGTCTGTCAAGAGTAAAAAAAAAAATTGTGTTGTGTATGACTCCAGTGAAGTTAGCACCTCATTCTCTTCATAAAAATTTGAAAAGGTCGTCTTCCTTTTTGACCTCAACCTTCTTCACCATATCCCAAAAGAGAGCTTACTGTACTCAGAAACTTGAGATGAAACAGCAATGCCACGGGGATTCACAAACCTTTACAGGTTTCGTTAATATCACTCTAGTTAAAACAACACTTGTTTTAAAATTATGTACATAGGTTGCTTATAACATTATAAGCAACTACCTAAATTTTTTTTAAAGTGTTAGCTCAATATTTGTGTCAGCATATTGTACTATGTGGATTTGCTTGCTTTAGGCTTTTCTGCCTCTTTTGTCAAATCTTGTAATTCAGAATTTTCTATGTAAAATTAGTTCTGACATGCCTAAGGCTTGACATTTACATTTCCAGATTCAGACATGGTCAGATGTATTTCACTGCATCCTATTAAATGTTAGCCACTCATTTAGCAAAGGCAGCTATCTAACATGAACTTTGGATTTATTTTCTTACAGAAGATCCAAATACTGCAATGTTTATCTAGAAAATGTTGTATATAAATTAGAGGTAATTTTGGCCTTGCATTTCCAATAAGAAGTGAAAACTTATATCTGAGACTTGCAAAGTGCAGTATAAAAACGTGAAGAATTTTCGAAATGTAATCATTCTGTCTTCTTTTTAACCCAAATTCATACCAGAAAAAAACATAATTTATGATTGTGTATATATATATGTGCTTCAGTCTTAAAAGCTTTTAAACCCATGGAATAGTTTAATAAGTTGTAAATCTACTCACAGTTAACTCTGTCAAAACAGGTTGTAGACTACCCGGAGACTAATGGAATCCTACAGATTTTATGAAAATAGGTGCCTCCATAAATATTTAAGGAATCATTAATACAGCCAAAAGAGAGACGGAAGATATAAAATAAAAATTAATTGATGACAATGGTCCCCAAGGTGGTATATGGGTGTTGACTGGCTGGAATACTGTGATATACTGTGAATACTCATGGGCCACGAAGATGATCAGAGGGCTGGACCTTCTCTCCTATGAGGATAGGCTGAGAGACCTGGGGTTATTCAGCCTGGAGAAGAGAAGGCTCTGAGGAGACCCTTATAACAGCCTCCCAGTACCTGAAGGGAGCCTGCAGGAGAGCTGGAGAGGGACTACCAGGAAGTCACAGGTGCTGAGGCACTGGAACAGGTTTCCCAGAGAAGCTGTGGATGTCCTATCCCTGGAAGTGTGTAAGGTCAGGCTGGATGGGGCTTTGAGCAACCTGCTCTAGTGAGAGGTGTCCCTGCCCATGGCAGGGGGGTTGGAACTCTTTAAGATCCCTTCCAACTCTAACCACGCTATGATTCTGTGATTCTGTTAAAAACTACTGGAGTTCATTTGGTCTGTCATGTGTGAGTTGAAAGCCAAGGTGTTCCTTTAAATAGTCATTCCTTTGATTCATGGATTTTGACTTTACTGGTAACTGTCCCTCAGCATCATAAGTTGAGTTTATTGCTGTGATTGTTTTCAAGGCATTCATGATCCCAACAGAAATGGGAGAAGTCAGTCCAGACCTAACAGACCTTCAGGCTAGGTCGTTTTGTTGCTGGCATTATGCTGACTTTATGCTAAGCATGAGGAAATTTTACCTAACTTGTATTTTTCTTGAGGATATTAATTCTTCTGTGGGCATGGAAGGATGCTCAAATTTGCAAGCTTTACAGCTGCTAAGAAACATCAGATTCAAGACATGTCCTTAAAATACTGAAGAAAATGTCCTCTTCTTATAATACAAAGTTTACACAATTTTCTTCCTCCCTTGTTTGTGTGATTCAGACTCAGCTGCTGCTCCTACTAGCTGCCTTTATGGGTGGCATATCCACGAACTGTGTGGGAAACAATCCCACGCAAGCAGAGGATAGACAAGATGACCTAGTACTTTAAGGCTTTTTTTTCTAGCTGACATCATTTGTGGTATGACTCTGAATTCCAGACTCTCTACATATGAGAGATAAGTGAGTGTACAAAATGTTTAGTGCACAAAACACAAAACCTCATAGTAACTGAAGTCTGCCTCCTTAGGACTCTTTGCAGTCCATGGAGAAGGAGAAAGGCTCCTTTAGGGATTATCCTTTTGGTTTTCTCTGGAAGTGTCAGTGCCCTCAGCGAGTAAATCTAAGTAGACGATGTTCCCAGGACTAAGTTTAGATTTCGAGAATACCTACCCCAATTGTAGTTTTCAGTTCTTTTGAGATACAGGAATATTTTAGTCCAGAGAAAACCAGGACATCTGACCTTCAAAACATTGCTGGTTAAAGGACTCTGAGTGGGGGCAGCCTGTATGGTCCGAAGTTAGAGGGTGGCTCTCTGGCAGACGAATGCTGTATATCCCATGGAACTTCCCAGAGCACCGTGCAGGAAATGTATTCATCATAAACATGTGAAAAGGTTAGTTATTTTCATTCTTTAAAAGAAGTAAAAACTGCAACAACCTAATGCAGAGACTGACCTGTTAAATACAGCTTCTGGAGGAGCAGGTGTAAAGGGTCCTAATTCAGAAATTTTGAGATTCATTGTGACAATGCAGTTCCAGTTGCTTGGAATAAGGAACTTCTACACAAGACTGTGAGAGGTAGTGCATTAGAATCATCCCCAGTCTCATAGGCAACTTGCTGTTTCAGATCAGAAGCATCATATACCATATCAGCTGGCCAGCTGGGAGACAGAGCATCACCAGTTGTAACTTTCTATAAAAACTAATTGAGTTCAAGCAATTGTTTCTTCCAACTGATGCATGCAGACAGCTCACAACACAATATTTGTGTGGGCAGTTCTGAATGAAATTCTGCATCTTTAACTTATTTCTAACAACAATGTTAAGGCACGTCTGTCTGCCTCAGCAAGTGTGAAACTGGAGACACACAGAGGCACATGTCTCGGTGTTTCTCTCATGCACATACGTATCAATTGAGCACCACAATAATAAAGCCAGTGGAGTAGTACATATATAAAATCCCTCTCTCCGGCAGTGGAAGGAGAATTAAATCTTGTATAAATGTGCCAATTTCAATGTACATGTGAAACACGCAAGCTTATTCATAGGGCTGCATCTGCTTATATAGCTATCTGTTCATGTTTACCACGTGCAGCTTTGTGTTACCTGGTTTGGAAAGCTCAGGAGAACAAGCTGCATTAAGCAATCACAATTTTTTCTTCCTTCAGTTTTGAGGAGTATTGGCGGAACAGGATAACTCCTAGGAATGTAGCACATCTGAGCTCTCCGGTGCTGGAAATAACAAAAGTAAAAGTCCTCAACAAAATAAAATATTATTTTGGAAGTAAAGTGACCAGGATTTTTTTGGATGGTGTTGGATGAAAGTGAGCTGCCATTTTTGCCTTTGTCTAAATCCATCTCTACCACAAATCAGAGTAAAAGGAAGCATGAAAACATATTTTATCTGCACATCTTTTATCTGGCACTTTGAATGTATTTCTCTGTACTGTGGCTTGGTTGAACAAGTACTTTTCATTGTAAACACTTTCGATTGTTTATACAAACTAAATGTCAGCCAGGGCTAAATGCATTTGCAACAAGAAATATACCAAATCAAAATAATGGCAGATGTATCTCAGGCAATATCAAACCACTATAAACTGCAACTGTATCCAAAACAAAAAATCTACATCAAAGATGGAAACACATGGTTAATCTGTCACATCTGTTTAGTTAAGTGATGGCCTGAATTACTTTTAGTCACCCATGACTCTCATGAATAGCTTCTACTTTAAATTTAGATTCAGACGTTCTTCTATTTCTTTAATTAAGATTTATTCATGTGTAAACAAGCTCAACATTGGCTTACCCACACACATTTACATTTTTTGACTGTGTGGCCTTGCAGAGAAAATTATGCACGTTTTATGCATATTCATAGTGTTGGTCTCCTTGTCTGACATACAAACTGCAGTAATAGCTTGTTGATCAGAGATTTTTATCTTTTTTTCCCCATAAATAGGCTTCAAAAGGAATATTCATAACTGAAACCTTGATTTGCAAAAACATCTTTCTGGTGCAGACAGTTGTTCTTTCTCACGCATCCCTTCTTCTGAGTATCCAGGATGGAAATATGTCTGGGTTATTTTTTCCCTCCTCTTTTCCACATCACACTGGTAGTGGAAGGAGTATGGAGAGATTTCAGCAAGCAAATGAAACTTCCAAATAAAATTTCCCATGTGACTGTGGCTGACCACTGACATAATAATCAGCACGAATTTCATTAAGGGTTACACATTTGTGGATATGGTCTTTTATTCAGCCATGACTGGAGTGATTTCTCTCAATCATAGAATAATTCAGGCTGAGGACATTCCTTCAGGTTTAACCGTTAAATTAACTAGATTAGACACTGCACAATTATTTGCTGGAGTTAATGCTTCTGAGGGTCCTTAAAAATAACATATTCTAGGTACTGAAAAAGGGATTTAAGCATGTTGCAAGAGTTTCTCCCTTTAAAGCGTTATCTCAGTGCCCTTTGCTAACAGGTCGGAAAGTTTTTTCATGAACACCCATGTTCTTTGAGTATCCCAGAAATGTGATTTACCAAGTGTTCGTGACCACCATTAATGATTTACAGAGGAAAGGATTAAAAAATTTAAGTGGCTGTGCTACAAACTCTCATCTGTGTCAAGGGCTATGCAACATTCCATCACAACAGACAGAAGCTGATATGTTCAGGCTGATGTTACACCTCATATGACACTTGACAGTTGTAAGCAAATGTTGTAACCAAAGAAATTCAGAATCCTTTCTTGTAATTTTCTCATTTTGTTTTACAAAACTGAAATTTTATCCTCTTTCTATTTGCTGGAGCATTATCTACATTTATGCACACATTAGTATAATGTAGTATACGGTTTACTTATTGTATAAACTGTACCGTTGCATGCAATTTTAAGTAAGCTAACAAATCATAATTAGAATAATTTTCCTGATAAAAAGCTTACATTTTTCTATTTAAAAAATAAACTTTATTTGACAAAAAACTGCTTTATACCTTGCTAAATAATCTCTCTTCCCTTCTGTCTTTCAAATAGAATCTCTATGGGCTACCTGTAATTGCAGTTTAGCCAGGTGGTATCTGATTGTTACAGCCAAGCATTTTTTCAACAAAATCGTAACTGCTCAAAACTAATTCTATTGAAAATAAGCGCATTATATGCATGTCAAATTGATACAATCAGGTTGAGACAGTTTTCTATATAAACTAAATTTATTTTTACCTAGAGTCCCTCCATTGTGACTGGGCTTACACAGTATTTAGGAAGTGGAAATTTGCAATTTAAATTCAGACACTATGTTATTATTGAACTATTGCTAGAAAATAATTTCCATGCCATTACTGCCTGTTGATGCAGTTCTTAAATTTGACCTAGGTCCTTCAGTCTGTTCTAACAGTTTTCAAATCCAAATGTATGTATGCAGCTGGAGCAGACTGTGAACATTGTTGCTCTATGAAACTATTAACGGAAGGCAGCCTTGGTTTCTGAGATCAGAAAAAAAAACAGGTTATAAGAAACTTACACATTCATTGAACATATGGTGGTCATTTTATCTGACTACAGACTCTTTATAATTTAAAATTCTTGAGGAATGAAAATGAAGTGACAATTTACATTTTACTAGCTCTGCCCAAAGTAGTACCAAAAGAATCCCTGTGAGAGAAAGGGAGAAGCAAGTATAGTGCTTGTGGTTGTGGTTATCTTAGTGTCAGGATCTGTGATGCGAGCACTAAATGTGGTTAAGTTTTGCAAGGTGGCAAAAGAAGCTGAGGAGGGCTTCTAAAAACACAAAATTCAAAAGGTGTTAGAAAGACCTAAAATGGGAGAAGAGAAAGCACTTAAAGGGCTGAGACTCAGAAGAAATGTGAGCATGATCCCACTGAAACTTTTTATTTTTTGGCAAGGAAGGGGCCAAAAGCCTTTTGACAGAAGATTTTAAAGTCACTTATAAACTAGCTTAGCCCATATCATACTACTGTGGCCTTCAAATTAACATCTTTATCTTTGCACTCCAATAGAGTTTTTCTTAACCATGCAGAAAAGACAGCTCACAAACATTAAATGCTCGTATTGGGTGTTGGACCGTGGAAGGAACAGGATGCAAATGCCTGGTTTTTGGCTGCGGGGGAAGCAAGCCAACATACTGTCAGAAATCACTTAACAAATAAGTGAAAAAATTAAAAAAAAAATAAAAAAATAAAAAATAAAAAAAAAAAAAACAACTAAAGTCATTTAGTCATTTAGATTTTTTTGTCTTCCAGACACAATTAATACTGCCCTTCTATGTCAAAACAAAAGAAACTCCTCATTCTCTACCCAATAGCTATTACCAAACCCATCTTCTATATTGAAGTGCAAAGATGCTCAGTTTGTGCTAGTAGCTTCCATGTATCCACCCCTCCTCTCCAATTTTGGCTATAATTTTAGATGAAAATTGTTCCAATATCCACTTCTGAGGGAAGAAGTTAAGGCTATACTTGCTGGGTAATGATTAACAAGCTGCCTTATTTCTCAGTTTCTTCTGCAGATTTGCATGCATTTACCCAGGACATTTTTGCTTATTAGCTCTCAGATGGCTATTCCCTTCGATATGTCCTAATAGAAGCGTACAATGATACTTTTAAACTTCCTGTGATTTTTATGTGCATGTGACCTTTATCCTCAATTTTCTTCTTTCTCTGATGTGGCATTTATACTACAGGGGTTTTATTTGTTTGTTTAGTTTAGGTCAGAAGTCTGGCTCCTCCAAAAGTGGCTCTGAGCATCTGGCCTTGCTTTTCTACAGCTTTTTTTCCTGATCAAATCATCATGTGTATAGACCTGAGTGTACTCTATGCAATCAAAAACGTGTTTCATTTTCTGATCAATCACTGTGGCTGCCAAATACAACCCAAATGGCAGTCTGAGGAACAATGTCTCCTAACGGGAATAGAGAATGTGTAGAAATGTTTCCCTAAGGCACCTGCCAGAAACCTGCTGATGAGGCACATGCAGAAAAATTTTTGGTAACAGTCATTTCTTGGGTAGTGAGAAACGCTGCCTTTACAGATTAATTTCTTTGGTCTGTCTATAAAAAATGTCTCAGTCTTTTTGTATCATGACCAGTTAGTGCACCTACTCAGTTAATTGTTCTGGTCATTTTAGTGACTATTCAACAAGGCTTGGTCATTTATTTTACATTTGTTTAAAAACAAAATTGTCTTATACAAGGCAGAAGTCACAGGCTCCTAATAACAGTTGGGCTACTAAATAATTTGCTGAAAGCTTCCTTAGTAATTCAAAGACATCCTGGCATTTTTAGTTGCTTTGTTTTGTTTTGTTTTCCCTTCCTCTTTCAGTGAGTGTATCTTCAGATAAAATCTTCAGGTGAATATATCTTTAGCTCATTAATGGATAAATTTTTCTCAATAACTAACAGTGAAAATAAAACAAAATACAACATGCCACAGTATACTTCTTTGGGTGAGAGCGCTCTATCCTGAATAGGCTTGATTTATTTACATAGGTACAGGTTGTGCAGGGGAACATCTCAGCACTCATGGCACCACCTGCTACCCTGGCTGATGGCATCTCTCAGGCTGTGGTTATCTATTGCAACTTCCAGACAGTAGTTAAGAGCTAACCTGAGCCAATATCTCCTCTCCTACCTATCCTGTCTGAACTCAGTGGCCTTAATGGAACATGACAAACGTGACTGATGGCAGAATGTGTTGATGAAATGTAGATAGGAACAGAAGCCAAATTATTGAACCTCAGTTCAATAATCACCTCAGTTCTTAGCTCACTACAGATAGATTCAGTTTCATACTGATAGAATGAGCTTCTTTGGTCCATGGCAAGATATAGCTTGGATGCATTTCTAAATGACGTAGTATCTTCTGCCACTTAAGGTCATAGATTACTACAAGTAAAAGCACTGAGGAAGGTTCAGAGCAGAACTATCCATCGATCTGGGTAAGAATGGTGTCTATAATTACTCATGCTGGGACAAAAGTCACAAGAACCATTAATCCTCATGCTTCAGGACATAATTGAGCAACAGCTGGAGTCAGGAATAATTTTCCTCTATGACAGAGCATTGCACAATTTTGTGTGCTAAGGGGTTTTATGTCTACATTTGAGATGGCTGGCACCAGCTCAGTTGAAGACAGAAGGTCAAATTAGATGGTCCTCTGGTTTGTTCTGAAGCAGTTATTATGTTTGTATGCTGATACAGTCACTGTAACAATCCCAAGCTGTCTCGGGCGTCATGTAGGCGTTAATGGTTGCTTCTTCATTCTCTGTTTTCCATCTGTTTTGGATAACCTGGAGATTAACACCAGCTGAGTCTGTGGCAAACAACAAGTGGCAAAATGAGGATATGGAAGTGCAAGGAACCACGCAAAAAATAAATGTCTTCCACATCAGCCTGTATAACTTTACCAGCATTCACTAATTATCAAACACCCCCTATTAGGAAGATCCCTCTGCAAAATAAATAAAAAAGTTTGAATGGCTTTAGCATCACTTCAATGTCTTGCTATGAATAGTTGAATCTCAGGTGAAGTGCTAGCAGGATTTTGATGAACCACAAAATGAAAAAGATGGAAATGACAATTCAGATAAGAGTGAGTGAATAATTCAGTTATAACTGTTATGGAGATTCAGTCCTGCACTTTGCTTTTCTCAAATGAAAATCTTGATGATACTGATTGTTCATCTATTCAGTATACAACCTCGTGTGAGTTAGTGTCGTGTTTTCAATTGGGATGGAGTTGACTTTCTTACTAGCAGCTGGTGCAGTGCTGTGTTTTGGATTTGGGATATGTTGATAAGGCACTGATGGTTCTGGTTTTTGCTAAGCAGCCAAGGTCTTTTCTGCTTCTCACCCCATCCCACCGCCAAATATGCTGTGAGTGCACAAAAAATTAGGACATCTGACCCCAACTGACCAAAGGAATATTCCATGCTGTGTGACATCATACTCAGCATATAAAGGTGAGGGAAGAAGAAGTGTGTGTGTATGTGTGTGTGTTGGTGTTTGTCTTCCCAATTATTAAACTGTCTTTACCTTAACTTATGAGTTTTCTCACTTTTACATTTCTGATTCTCTCATCCATGCCATCGAGGGGAGTGAGTGAATGTCTGTATGGCCCTGGTTGCTGACTGAGGTTAAACCACAATGGTTAGAAATGCAAATTTAATGCTAGATAATTTGATTCATACTGATAATGCCAGGAAATCAGGGAAAAGGGAATTCAACCTCTGCCAGGTATTTTCGGTCTTGCAAGTGTGTGTGGTTTTAGGATTTATATTGCCACTCTCATTAAGGCAAGAGACCTACAGCCTGTTCTGAACACTATCAGACATTAAAGACATTTATGAACTTTCCTTCTATTTGACTATCGCTTTTTGGTGATTGCAGTGAAAAGAAACAGAAGCAAAGAAATTAAAAGAAACTGCAAATAATATAGATAGTTTAGTCATAAATCAAGTCACTTCACATTTATATAAGGCACTTTGTTCAGAGTATTTACAGGAAAACTGTTCTGAAACTCTGGAAACAGACAATTTATATGCTATTCTTCACATTTCCAGGTTTATGGGTTTTAGAATTGACTAGTTGATTGCTGGATGAAAAGCATTGAGAAATTAATTTTAGTAAGCTATAAAATACCTTATAGAAGACATGTAATATGAATTATAAAATGATCTATGCTGTAAATTAGAGTTTCCAAGCAAGTAATCTGCAGAGAAAGATCAACCAAACATAATTAAGTTTACATGAAAATATCCTCCCGATTTCTTTCTGTGTATCAGACACGGAGAAGAGGAAAACTAAGAGAAAAACTCAATAGCAATTTTTTTTTGGTCTCCTCCTGCCCTCGTGTTTTTTTATCATTGTGAGTATTCACGTCATCTGTTCTACATTAGGTGCAAACCTCTTAGTATGTTTTCTAACCAGTTCTTGTGAGAGATAAAGGGAAATTGAAAGGAATTGAGAAAGATAAAGGCACTGGGTGGGACATGAAGTAAAAAACGGACACATCGTAAATCAGAAATGATAGATTTCGGAACTGTGGAAGAACAAGCTCAATATATGGGACGTGCATTCTAACTGAAGTCTTACTGTTTAATATCTGCACTATCTTCCACAGAAAGTGGCACATAGAAAGACGCCAACCTTATCTTCCATTAATTTATTTTATATTTTGCTTATACTTTGTCATTTACATATGTTGACTTTATAACATCACACCACATAAGCCTTGACACTTTCCATAGTACTTGATTTGCTCCAAGAATATTTCATTGCCTCCATGTATTTTCTAATTATAAGCTTCTGATTATAAGGCTAAGTGGCATCTCCTTAAGCTGAGTTCTGATGAATAACTAACTGCATTAAGTGACATCAGCTGTTTTTATTTAATTTATTCATCACAGATTTTTATGTTGAAAGGCAGCTTAAGCAGCTTGTATACAAAAAGACTGGAGTTTTCAAGGAAGAATATTAAAAAATTTGTAATGACATATGTTTTCAGGTTTTTCAGAGAACTTAAATGAAAATGATTTCTTGAAGTATTCTGAAACCCAAGTCAGAGACAGTTGTTCTAGTACTTGAGTGTCAGTTTCTCAAACTGACCAACACCAGCTTATTACATCCATATCTATTTACTTTAACCACTTGCATCACATTATTGACACTATTTGGAACACTTCATAATTAACCCAAATAAGCACATACTTTTATAAAATCAGGGACATATTACACATGCAAATAACTATTCTGATTTAACTCTCAAGATATCTAAAGTGAAAAAGTGAACCAGGAGTAACAGAAAATAAATTATTATTATTATTTTAATCAATTTTAATTATCATTAACATTATTCATCCCATTCTGTAAGCAGTTAAAAATAATTATATCATTCAAACAGAAAACATAACTTTATCGAGTCCCATGCTGAAACAAATGTCTTGAAAATAATTTGCAACTATGAAGAAGCATCCCTGTACATACAGGGATGGCGAACTTTTTCTTCCTCCTCTTGGCCTTGCTCAGTAGTATATTCCCTATAAGGCTGGCTCTTAACTAAACCTGTACCGATGCTCAGCTTTGTAATTCTTCCACTCTTGAATTGGAACTCTTGACCATGGTAGCCAATACAAATAACGTTCACTGGGAAAGTTCATCTGGCTTTAGCACCTGCAAATCTCTCCTTCAAGAGGTGATTAGTGCTGTACTATGACCAGAAAACTTTCTTGAAGGAATTTAGAGAAAAAAACATAATATATTAACTATCACGTACCCAGGGTTGTATATATCTACCTTCCTTTTTTTTATCTAGGTCATAGGTCCTAGGTCCTAGGTTTTCCTAGGTTTCTTACTTTACCTCTCCCTGCTCTATAGTTTGGCTTCTCCTTAGACATGTGACATGTATTCTGCATGTCAGAAAAGGCATCTCACTGCTAAAATCAAACAGCTCTTCTGTTGTGACTTCAAGCCTGCTTGGACTGGTTTGAGTAGACCACCGGTGACTGAAAGCCGGGGTATAAACCAGTTGAGACAGTATTCTTCTGCTTCCTGCATACCAACCCCTTCTTGAATTAATCCTAACTGAATAAAAAAAGTCATACAAACATATGGAGCACATGATACTACTAACTTAGAGCAGATTCAGAACTAACCCGATACACATAAACAAGATGTTTTTTGGAACATGGTAAGTAAACAGAAAACCACTATATGGAAATTATTTATTCATATGACATTGAAAAATAGCCTCATTTGGAATGGCTAATAGATATGAGAGTTGTGTTAGGCCTCATTCAGATTACATAAAATCAATCAATTAAAAAAAAAGAAAAAAAAAAGTATAGTCTTCACAACAGAGATGATTGGGCTTTTCTGTGTTAGGAAGTCAGAAATGTATTTCAGGAGAAATACTTGTTCTTGCTTGAACTAAAACACGTGAACCACACTAAGAAAATAGTCTAAAATTAATTGATTCAGACTGAATGTATGTGCTTCTTTACAAAAAATATAAGGCAAGCCTGAAAAAAGTATGTAAAGAGAATTCTGGAGTCATGTACACGCTGGGCATTTTTCTTAAACTGTTTTGACATTGAAACCACTTCTACAGCAGCCATGGTGATAGTCACGGTGGAGACATTGGTATGCAAAAGGCAACTGGACTTTTATCACCTCTTCATTTTACCCTACACTGAAAAGGGTGGATGACATAGTGGGAAGGAGGGACAAAGATGACAGTTTTCATGTCTTTGCCCGTATACCCACCATTGCTTCTGCATGGAGTGTTGTATTTCTAAATTGGAGAGACAACTAAAAGCAAACAAGGATATTCAGGCATAAGGGCACTATCATTTTCTGTACCTCTGAGCTGGCTGTGTGTGAACCATTCCTGAACTGGGAACCATACGGCCTCATTACAGTGGTACTGTTACCGTTAGCCATTATGAGTCAGGCAATTACACAGCACGGAGGGTGGAGTTTACGTATGCCCTCATACTTCTAGAATTTGCAGAAGGTTTAGCATATAAATTTAAATTTTGTGGCAGAGTAACCTGCTTTGATCTTAGTCAAATTCTTGACTCTGAATGTATTTGTTCAAAGAAACTAAGACCTGGAATCATATCTTAATTTTTCTGCAAGACCCATTTCTAATCTTTGCAAAAGGGACAGAATAACCAAGGATTTTGATGGAGATAAATAAGTATATCCATTTATTTCTTGGCCTCAATTCTTGGGATTAGCATGTAATGTGCACACATTGATTCCAAGTAATGGGATAAGAGAAAAATAAATAAATAAATAAAACTGTACTCTCTTTTACAACCACCTGGCATAAATGTCACAGTTTCCAAAAGTAATATAAGTTACGGATGCATAAACATATTGAGAATAGTCTGTGCTCTGTTAATTTCTGGTGGAATGATGAAAACCATTGAGTGAAGGCCAAGTATCAATCTTAGTCAGCCACACTGTGGTGAAATAATTGCAGCTTCGTTGATCCAACTCAATCCATCAGTCACGTGTACTGTCCTGGTAATTAAGTGTTTAACAACCTTTGTTCTTCTGCCACAAAATGTTGTGGCAAAGCAAAATTTGGATCATGCTGTCTTGAAACCGAATAGAAAACTGGTTTTGTGATTATTTGCAAAAATGAGTTCCTTATTTTTGCAAAACTCAGTGAAGCAATTATGTATTTCTGTGCCACTGCCAAAAATGCAGCACTTCATTTTCCTCTGCTCAGTGGCTGTTTTTTCTATACAGGCACTTATAAGGGAGAAAATCTGCATAAGGGCTCTTTGTGTCTGTTGTGTCAGTGATTTTTAAAAAATGTAGAGTATGCAGGGTGGGCATAAGATGATTGCTGTGGCAAAGATATCTATTAGACAGCAATACTGTCTACTCAAAGAAGTGACCGAAACCCCAGCATTTAAGATTGTAAAACTGAAATGGACATAAGGTCAAAAATATTCAAATGGGAGCAATCCTTCATTCCAGGTGTCTGGGTTATAAGACTATTTTCTTCTTGAGTGATTTTGTTTCAAGGAGATATCTCATAAAACTCTATTTGAAAATATTCTTATTCAAAAGGGCTAGTATAACCTCAGCAGAAAAGAATTTTTTTATTTGTTTGTTTCCTTTGTATTTCCTGTCTTTATTTGCTGCCATTTCTAATGAAAAAAGAAAAAAAACAAGAAAAAAAAAAAAACAAATGAAATGGTGAAATCTGCTTCAAATGCACTCCACCCTCCTGCAGATAAAAGTGCAAGATTTTCTCCCATGTATGAATCTCATGTGACCTCAAACCATTTGTTTCTTTGGGCATCAGGTTAGTGCCTTTATTTAGACAGTTCTAACAGAGTTTGTATATAATGTATCATCCTTAAAGCTTGTGGCTTGAAAACCCAAAGATGGCTTGATTTTTCAGTCAATGTAACATCATTTTCATAAACCCAGCAATGTCTTCCCATTTTTTTAATTTTTTTTTGTTTGTTTGTTTATTCTGGTGGTCTCCTTTCCTTTCCTTTCCTTTCCTTTCCTTTCCTTTCCTTTCCTTTTTTGTCAAAACTACAAAATTTTTGATCACAGGAAAGATATAAAGCTATTTTTGCCTCCACTCACTGTCCTTGCAGTACACTACAGAAAGACACAAGGGGATTTGATGAAGCATAGAGGTGGACTATTTACAGGATTATGTCAGTTAAACAGATTTGTCAAATCCTGTTGATTCAGTAGATTTTTATAGAATCGTATAATTGTCTAGGCTGGAAGAGACCTTTATGTCATTGAGTCCAACCATTAACCTAACACTGCCAAAACCACCACTAAACCATGTCCCTTAGCACCACATCTACCCATCTTTTAAATGCATCCAAGAATGGTGACTCAACCACTTCCTGCGCAGCCTGTTCCAATGCTGGACAACTCTTTCTGTGAAGAAATTTTTCCTAATATCTGTCCTAAACCTCCCCTGGTGCAACTCAAAGCCATTTCCTCTAGTCCTATCTCTTATTACCTGAGAGAAGCCACAGACTGCTACTTCTCTACAACCTCCTTTCAGGCAGTTGTGGAGAGTGATAAGGTCTCACCTCAGCCTTCTTTTCTCCAGACTAAACAAACCCAGTTCCTTCACCAGCTTTGTTGCCCTTCTTTGGACACATTCCATCATTTCAGTATCTGTTTTGTAGTGATAAGCCCGAAAATTAAGAGTATTTGAGGTGGGACCTCACCAGTGCTGAGTACAGGGGGACGATCACTTCCCTAGTCCTGCTGACCACACTTCCTGATGCAAGACACGATGCTGTTGGTGTTCTTGGCCACCTGGGAACACTGCTGGCTCATATTCAGCCAAGTGTTGATCAATACCCCCAGGTCCTTTTCTGTCAGGCAACTTCCCAGCCACTCTTCCCCAAGCCTGTAACATAGGATTATTCTGGCCCAAGAGCAGGACCTGGCACTTGGCCTTGTTGAACCTCATACCATTGGCCTTGACCTGTTGATCCAGCCTTTTCAGGTCCTTTGTAGAGCCTTCCTACCCTCAAGCATGCCAACACCCCCACTCTAACTTGGTGTCATCTGCAAACTGACTGAAGTTGCATTTGTTCCCCTTGTCCAGATTATTGATAAAGATATTAAACAGAACCAGATCCAATACTGAGCCTTGGGTAACACCACTCATGACTGGCTGCCAACTGGATTTAACTCTATTCACCACCACTGTGACTATATACTGTCTTATCAGAGACAGTAAGAGCTTAACAGTTAATGCTGATGACACATAGGCTGACTGCAGAGCCACCCACTTTCTCGGTTCTGTGGAATATGAACAAGCCCAGGGTAGTTTTACACTTCTAAACCTTGGCAGGTGGTTTTGAATAGGATTTAGTATGGTTACATCTCTTTTCCTGTGTGCAATGAACAAAAATGGAAATGGAAGGTAAATGGTTCATTGATGAACATGCTGATGTTTGGGACAGAATACTGAAAATTATCCAGCAATATAATCAGCTTTAAATACCCATGAGCATCTTGTCACCTCCAGTACAGAATGTCCTTGTATGAGTACCATGTTATTTAATACACAAGGATTAACTTGCTAAGACATAAATGGGCATTGAATGGAATAAAACGCCTTTGATAGAGGAGGAGATGCTGAGAAGCTGTGCAGTTGCAAGACACTTCAACACTTATGTATGGCTGTCATTCACCAGCACTCTTTGAGCCTAGCTACCTAGCTATATTTTTACCCAGCAGAGCATATACCCATCCAAGCTATGGACATCCAGTTTCTCCACAAGAATGCTGTGGAAAATTGTATCAAAGGCTTCACTAAAGCCCAGGTAAACAACATCTACAACCTTTCCCTCATCCACTAAGTGGGTTATAGGTGGAGATATCATAGAAGGAGATATCATAGAAGGAGATATCACAGGAGATCAGGCTAGACAAGCAGGACCTGCCTTTCATGAATCCATACTGACTGGGCCAGATCACCTAATTGTCCTGTAGGTCCTGTGTAATGGCAGTCAAGATGATGCACTCCATAACTTTCCCAGGCATCAAGGTCTGTCTAATAGGCCAGTAGTTCCCCAGATTCTCCTTCTAGCCCTTCTTGTGGAAAGGCATCTCATTTGCTAACCTCCAGTCAAATGGGACCTTCCCCCGTTATCCAGGATTGCTGAGAAACATTGGAAAGAAGCTTGGTGAGCACTTTTGCCAGCTCCCTCAGTACCTTTGGGTGTGTCCCATCCAGCCCCATGGACTTGCGTGCACCTAAGTGCTGCAGTAGGTCCTGTTTTTCTTCTGGACATAAAAAAGCACATTTTAGTATTGAGGTCCATTTTTTCCCTTTTGTTTTTTGCTAGTGTCAAACCTGTGCTATTGGTTTGAACAGCAATGATTCTCCTCATGCTTCATTTGCTTGGGAAATACCTAAAAGAGATAATATGTTCTTCCATAGGTGCAAAGGAATCTTGTGTCAGTTTCACATACACTGATGCTCTAGATATCTCCCACTGGCTGACTCACCTAATGTTCAAAATGAACCTACAGTAATATAAACCTACTCCAGAATCCCCTAGATAAACGAAGGTAAGCAACCCATGTACTTACTTAGCATGGTTCTTCTTTTAGGAAAGGGTGGGTAGATAGGTCCTTCAACTCTGATGCTCAAATTCAATAAAATACACATTTATCTCAATTTCCATTTCATGCAAAGGGAGTTAATTGCTTCATTCCTTTCTCCTGGAACACAACCAGGATTTGTTTCCTGTATTACTGAGTTACAATATCCTCTTCTGTCTAGGAACAAGACTAAGGGCAATACTTGTAATATAAAGATACTCTATTCGGTGGGAAAGAAGTATGGAAAGCACCTTTAATTAGGATATTTCTCACTTGCTGTATTTAAAGTGGCAATATGGCACTACGTTAGTTCTCACTTGCTATCTCTGTAAAACAGCGACTCTAAATAAATGGTTATAAAATTTTTTATTTCACCACATCATTATAATCTGTCTATATTTCTTATTTATATGGATGGACGTGCATATGTACTTATGTATGCCCATACTTTCAGGATTTGACCAGTATGTTATCAAATAACCACTTATTTGCGGAGCTGAATTTATGACACTTTCCACATACCTAACTTTCTGAAATTGCTGAGCATCCAGTGTTTAAGGCTATAGGGTGCTATATAAATTCAGCACTCAGAAATGCCAGTCACCTCTAAAGATCTTAGCCATACATTGCTAAAAGAAAGGGGGGTTTGTCGGGTTTTGTTTTGTTTTTTCTGAAAGAGTGCAAATAAATAATGTCAGGTGTAAAAGCCCATTGCAGAGTGATTCCAGGGAGGAAATGAATACATTCACTTAAGTTTTGAAAACATAAGGATGTGAAAACTGATACTTATGAGGGATTTCTTGAAATAGACTGATATTTAGAAAATGACTGGAGTGTCTCTATCATAGTTAGCAAAGGAGGTTTTTGGAAGTCTGGGGTTTTATTCAGAATGAGAAAATGTAGAAAGAGAAGTACTGGCACAGTGGTTCATGTACCCTGTTGTATAGTTGTCTTTTGGTTTTTTTCCAGACACATTTTCTTGCTGGAGAAATAAAGATCTGGGTTTAAGGTGGCACTTAAACATATGTACTGACAAGAGTTGCACACTACCTCTTTCTCTTGTCTTTGAAACAGGTTTTAAATTGGTCTTAACCTCGTTGTGGCCCTTTTGCTGTAAGAAATACTTTGATGAAGTTGTGCATCTTGATAGGAACACACAAGACAGCTTTCCAGGATCTAAGACAGAATTCAGAGTTCAAACTTATTTCTTTGCCTCTTCGTATCGCACTAGACATTCAATCAGACCCATAAATCTATGAGGTCATATATATATGTGCCTCCCATGTCCCACCAAAGAAATTGTGATTTGACCTGATTTGGTCTAAGTGGGACATCAGTAATTGGAGGACAGGTTTGACAGTAAGGTTGGTTCCGTATCTAACTAGGAATATCTCTTCATGTACAGCAAGTGTGTTCAATCCGTGCCTGTACCTGCTCACATGTGGATTCCATCTCCACAATAAACTACTCTTGAAAGCAACAGGAAGAGTGAGGCCAAGGGAGTGATTGACTGGGTAGAGAAAAATATCACAGCTGAAGATCTCTGCAATGGAAGATGGTGGGGTCACCATTTGGCCTGCTTTTATTTCACTTGTACTTTTTGCCGGGCAGGTGAGCTTCCCCAGGCTCACAGACCCCCACAGACCCCCCCCTCTGGCATTGAGGGCTTGATCTCAGACTGAGTCATACTCCTTGTGTTCAGTCTTGAGGTCTAGCCCAAGCATCACATAGCTACAGAGCTGGCCAAAGTGCGTAAATATAAATAATTGCTAGCTCAGTGCACCTATGGGGATGCTTCTGAGCCCTTGGACAACAGAAGAAAAAAATTTCCAACGCTGCTTCTCCATATATTGTATGTGTATCCTGGCAATAACTGCAGTACTGTGACTGTTTTGATGGCTGAATGGGGTATTACAACAACTAAAAAGTAGCCTTAAAATTCTCTGCATGACTCTATTACAGTAACTATTAAAGAGTTGACAACATCTGTAGGAACAGACTGTACTGGGGCAAAGGTTCCAGCATGCAGCAGGGAAAGTATGCAAATGTGTTCATTCCTGCATTTAATTTGTATATAACTCTTTTCAGGACTATTGTAGGCTATCTGCTTTAGATTTATTTTCTGATCGACACATGTTATTTACTGCGTATCAGTTGAGTTGCGCACTACAGACAGAAGTTCTTCAAGCAGCAATACCAGTGCATTCAGGTAGCTTCTTCCAGTCTTTCAATCTAAAGCCAGCTTGCCTGCAGTTGCATTGGAATTAAATTACAGGGTCAACTTTAATTTCTGTTGCTTTCGGGTCTGGCCACAGTGTTCTTGCATTCCTCTCTTCAGCAAAATTCAGTGTAACCTGAGGGTCATTTTGGTGCTGCTCTCGGCACACATTCACTCATGGCGTTTTCACAGTGTATCCCCAGATTCTGGTTCTCTACTCTGCAATGGAGCTTGTTTCCTTCAGTCACTTGCAGCTACTGTTGCCCAAAGAGATAGTCTTTTCTAGTGATACCAGTACTTAAAGGACAACTATGTACTGTGAAGGAAAAAGAGGTTCTATTAAAAGTAGGAGGACGATTATTGATTTAAGCCACATGGTGAAATTGCTCATTCAGCTATTAACACAGCATCCGCAGAAGTTCCACCACACCTATCACAATTCCCACGCCAAAATTTTACAGAAAAAAATTCTAGAGATAAATTATTCTCACAGTAGTAACAGTGCTAACTCAAGCACTCAATACCTCAGAGATACAAACAGAGTAACATCCCAATTAGTGCCACATGGGGCTTTAACACTACCAATTTCAGAAAGCTCAAAGCAGTTTTGAACAAGATCAGGTTGTGGGAAACATTTTAAGCAGAAAAATATGAACAATAACTGGGAATTGCTTAAGAATATTGTCACTAGTTAGTTAAGAAGCTGTAATCCCATAATCGAAAAGGAAAGCCACATGAAATAGAAAAACAGCCTGACCGAGAGTCAGCTGTTTAAAATGTATTTAGCTATTGGAAAATAGCTATGGATAGAAATTAAAGTAAAACAGAAATTAAGACTTAAAATCGATTAGGGTATCTAAACATTGGAAAGAACAAATATAATCCTGGAGTATTAATGCTTTTCTAGTTGTTGCCAATAGTAGAATTGCTAGTTATAGCACAGAAAGTGTAGAGCTGTTCAGGAAATATGTTATCAGATAAAGCTTGAAATAGAGCATATTAAAATGAGAAGTTCAACATTTTCCACATTCAGTACATAGAGGAAAAACAGCGGCTGTTATCATACTTTGTAGCTATCATAGAAAAAATATAGAAAAACATCTTGATGTGGTATTAAGAGGTTATCTAGTCCATTTCTTGACCCTCAAAATACCTTCGTCTTTCATGATAGCTGTTTGCATAATATGTTTTTACAGACTCTGTAAAACTGTAATTTCCTTTGGCAATTTGTTCTAGTTTTCTACTGTTCTTGCCCATATAAAGTTGTTTCCTTTCTAACCTTTCTCAATATCTTTTATTTCTTGCTTCAGATTAAGCCCACTGTTTATTGTCTAATCCACCACGGTCATTGGGAACAGATTATTCCTTGCAAAATTCTTTTACACACTTGAACACTCATTTATGCCCTCTTCAGTCTTCTTTTTGTTGGGTGAGACAAATCCAGTTATTTCATTGTCTCATCATTGGTCATGTTTTCTAGACCTCTGATCATTTTTGTTGCTCTTATTTGGAATACCTCCGTTATTTTAACATCTTTCTTGAAATGCACTGCTCAAAACGGAACTCCAGCTGAGACTTTAGTGGTGCTAAGCAAGGCAGGAGGATTATTTCATATGTCTCATCTTGTTTACACATCCCACTGTGGCGCCTTTCCACAACATCAGAACATTTCTGACTTGAGTTCAATTTATGACTAATTCAAACCCCCAGATGAGCTTCGAAAAAATGGCCACCATCCTGGGGTCTGGTCCTTTTATCTTTCCCCTCATCCTCTCATCCTGTGTCTCTGAGGCTGACTTTTTTCTTACACTTGTTACTACTGAATTTCATCCAGTCTTTTTTTCAAACCATTTCTTCAGTTTGCTAAGATTATTTTGATTTATCTTCCTACCCTTCTGGCCTCCAATCAACTGTAAATTTAATCAGTGTGTTTTCTCTTCCCTCCTGAAGGTCAGTCAGTCATGCAAGTACTGAGCACACCTAGATCCAAGGCAGCACATGACTGGATATTTCCTGTCACTAACCATGGATTATAACAACTGTCTGGAACTTCTATCCATCTTATTTTTGTGTGCAGTTAATAGACAGCACAAGATTTCCCTAAGATCATCATAAGATGGTCAAAGGCTTTATTAGCGGCATCTTCTGTGTGTTCTCTGCTCTGTGTTAGAGAAAAAAATTATGCATGATTTATTCTTGGCAAATCCCTATTAGCTCTTACTCTGGTGAAATAGTTTCCACTTTGACAGAAGATACTAAACAAAAACTACTAAAACTTGACATTTCAACCAGTGAATAAAGGTTAACATGCATCCAAGATTTTAAAAAGAGCTGGTTGAGTGTCTGTTTAAATTGCAAATATTATTTTCCAGTAAGTTTGGAAAGAGTAGGGAAGTCCCAATAGGATAGAAAAATCCTAATGTTATGCCAATATTCATAAAATATAAATAGGATGAACCAGTTATAGTCCTGGTCTTCCCAAACACTACCCCAGTTAACTAAACAGCTGATGAACGAGTTTATTCGTAAAGACTGAGATAGTGATAAAATACAAGTCATTTAATATGGCTTTTATGAGAAACTGTATTTTCACAAACGACTTTTTATTTTAACCACAGTAGCATTTTGATTAATAAAAATGCAACAATTCAGACAATATTGCCAAACATTTACAAAATGTTTTAAACGCTAATGTGTTCCACTTTATTAAAGAAAACACCAGCAGCAACAATAACAACAGAAGAAAACCATAATAGAAAACTAGATAATTTAGTATTAACTAAAATGTAATTGTTCACAGGAATTAATCTCTGAGTGGGTAGGTTTCTGTGTGAGTCCAGCACTAAATAGCTCTCCATTTGTATTGCATTTTGGGAGAAGCATGTGAAGTCCTTTGTGATAAATTTTCAGGTGGCATAATGATATGGAATACTGATAAGAAAGATTGGATTGACTATGAACTGAGTACAAGAAAACCATAAGAGTTTTTAAAGATACTGCATATAAAATAATGCATTTAAGAGTAAACATGTATCTCAGAATTATATGAATGCATCAAGTGTCTCATAAAGTCCTGACTTTGATCAGCTGGAAGCCACGGTGGTGAGCAGATCATATTGCAGGACTTAGAGTAAAGACTAGTGTGTTCCATAAACACATGAATAAGGATATATTGAGTTAAAATAAGGAGGGTTTTATTTCTGTTTAAGGAATTCCTGGTTTTGCACAGTTCTAAAAATAGTATATCTGATCCTGGTCATTACAATGCTGGTTAAAGTATGGGGAAACATGCCTTGTTCAGAGTGTCAAGAATTCTTGATACTTACTTTTGCTAAGAGATAGTGAAGAAATCTCTTGACTGGAGCAAAATGTTAAAAAAACGCACCCTACCTGCATACAGTGGGGACTGTAAGATTATTTTTCTTTGAACAACTTTGTCATGTTTCAGTGATTGCAAATGGCAGAAGGAAAAAATGAAAACATGTAAGTATAAAATGCAAATATATAAATAGTTTGTCTGTATGCTAAGGGGAGACTGGCCAAACTTTTCATAGGTTTACAAAAATGGAAAAAAGTGGAGAAGATGAAAAGTTATAATTCTGTATTTTGTTATATAATGTGTCATAAGAAAAACCTGAATTTCACTCTCTGCAAAATGGAAATAATATTTTCTTTTTTTCTCCTTATTGCCTTCCCTTTTTTCAATGAGTTGTGCTACAGATTTTTGCCCACTTTCTTTTTTTCTCTTTTATTTTGCACATAAATTAATTAGCATAGAATTTTTGTTTTGTTTCTACAGTTTCTCAGATGTGCCTGTAGAGAAAGGAACAAGCTGACCAAGACAAAACCCCACATTGTGTAGAATTTGTATGTCACTAACACATCTTGCACAGTCTCACATAGGGTGAGCAGTCAATTTGAAACTGATTTCTGAGGTCTCTCAGAAATTAAATCCGTGTCTACCTGTGGAAAAATAACTATAAGGATGAATAGCGATGGTATTTGCACTTTATGTGTTAGCTCTTCCAGATGAGAATGCACAATAGCACCATCCCTGATGAAACCACAAATAGTGCAGTCCATTTGTTTAAACGCAACACAGTAACTCCTGTAGAGAAGTACATTCTTTGGAAACATAATTGAGCTTGCATTTTTTCTAACATTTTGCAGACATAAACATTAGTCACTTTTGAGATTCTTCTGTAGTGTGTCCTAATTATATGTATATAATATATTTCCATCATTAAGGATTTGAACTAAACTTGCATCGGTTTTTAACTGCCAGGATTGAAACAACTCCACATTTATATACTTCAAGTGTTTTCTCTTTTGAATTCTACTTCAATGTTTTATTTGTGAGTGGAATATTTTTATGAACACTTACAATGTGCACAGAATTTTTGGTGTTCATTGTACTTTTTCCTTTCGATAATTTAGAAAGGTATCAGTTGTCAATTTTTACAGCTTCCATATAATCTGTTTTCTTATAAGACACCCAAAAGATACTTGTCTCATTTACAAAGAGCTTTAAAACCAATAGATGAAAAACACTGGTTCTCTTAGAAATCCCAAAGACTCCTGAATCAACTACAGGTCTGGGAACAGGAGGTATCATTGACTGATTAATCCAAAACACCAGTGATACATTTTCACAGAAGATAATCCATTTCTGTGAATCATGAAAGAGGTATTAGGTTTTGTTTTCAAAGACAGCTGCAAAGGAGATGAAAAGAAAATGCAGGGTTGGGTTGACTGACAAGATGACAGTATTTCCTATGCTGCTTGAATAGCATCTCATAGATGTAATGTTAATCTTGGGAGATGCCTCTAGTAATAAGTTCACAGTAGAGATGACAACAGAGTGCCAAATACATACCTTAAGTTAGGTGAAGCCTGCTGAAGCTAGTCATTCATGGTACCTTTTTTAACAGTTGATCATCTTTAAAAACTGAAATCCATCAGCACAGAAGCCCTAAAACAGACAAGAAGATTTGACAGGAAATTTCTTCATTTTCACCACATCCGGGAGCTAAAATTCACCACAAAGTAATAGAAAATGATAAAAAAATGCTGGTCTGGGCTTTGGTACAACTGAATATTTCCAAATATTTTGAATGGAAGTGAACAAATCAGCACCCAGGTCAGTTAAACATACTTTTCATTCTGGAATGCCAGGATTAGTTATTCCCAAAGGGATGCCTATATGTTTTAGCAGATGAGAGGTCACAGGACATATTAACTGGGGAAATAGTGCACCTTTAATACATGTCTGTCCTGAGACATCTGATATACACTTTATTAGATTTTAAAAAAAAAAAAAAAAAAAAAAAAAAAAAAGTTATTGCCAGCAGGTTATGAGTTAGTTTAAAAAGTTAAATGCTAAAAGCCAGGAAAAAGTAGATTTACAGATCTATGGAATTTGATTCGCTTCACTTGCATAGTGAGGCATAGAAATGTGTTTCCATGTAATTAAAACCAACGTGTAATATATATGCCTATGGCAGTACTGTTAACTTGACCATGCTGCTTTTGGTGCCTAGAGTCATACCTCCGCATTATGCCATATGGATATATCACTTGCAGCTGTTGCTGGACTGTGCCACTCTTTACTACTCTCCATTCAATTCAGCAATTTTGGATTGTCATTCTTTTGCTGTTGGTACTTCTGCCTTAAACCTCTGTAAAACACAATCCTGTGTTGTGCTCTCTGGCACTGCTCAGAAAACAAGTTGGCATTGGGGAATTTAAGTTCAGTCTTATACATAACAACAGCCAGGTTAACAAATCCGAACAGTGAAAGGGATACAGAATACATCTATGTCACAGATAACTCACTATGTTAACTCACTATGTTAACCAAGTCCAGTGTTCATCAGACTCCGAACCTGATTAATATCAGAAAGCAGGTCACCCATCTGTACAATGAATTTATAACCCACCCCTGTAAGCCCTTTCTCTTTTCAGAGAAATATTTTCATTTTTATACAAAGCTGTTAGCCTATTCTATCCTCTCTAATAAACAGCAATAAAACAAGACAAAGATTTGCCTTATGAATAAAGAAAACATTTGCCTTTAGCTGTATGTCACCCTCTCTACTTCTGAAAGATTTTTTGTAAACCAGAGCAAACAATGAACAGATTTTACAGAAAGTCCTTTCACGCCTACCCAGAGGGCGACACAACTAGAACAAATTTATCAGAATGGTATTGTAAAGTGCATTCTTGGAAGCTGCTGGGCCCCTAATCCCACCATTTAAAAGTACCAAACTGCAGAGCTGAAAGACTCGAATATGACAGTTTTAAAGTGGCAAGGTTTTAAATTGCTACAAACTAAAGTCCAGCTGAAGAGACAAAGAATCATCCAACCCTCCCTGTTCTGTTTACAGCCTTCTTCATGCCCATCTGTGTCTCTCATCCACTACAACCTCCACATCTGTTGAAAAGATTTTCTGAAAATGTCTGCACTGAATGACTTCCTACTGTAGCAAGATATTGAAAAGGTATTTCTGATTTGAGCTAATCATATACATGCACATTTTCTGGAATGAACTTAAATATTGGCTATGTTTCTGTTAAACTTTTTTCTTTCCAGATGCCTTTTTTATGCAAGATAGATTTTATTTAATTTTTTACAAATAATTAACCGTTTTCAATATCTTCTCTCCTTAAAAGCATAAAAACTTAGAACTACTAGATCAAATTTAATATGCATATAAAAATTATCCTTTAGTCAAAGAAAAAGCAGATGGGAGAGGTAGGATTAGCATGGAAATCTGAAAAGGGGGTAGAGAGGAAGGGAGATGCAAGTTGGAGATCAACTCTGATTATTTTCCTTTCCTTGCATTTGAATACTTTGAGATTTTGGCTGGGAACAAAGTGCTGAAATGCCATGACCAAAACTGAAATTGTGGTATTTTTGGACAGAGTGGAAACAGGAAGGATTAATAACATTACAAAACAGCCCTTTTCTCTTGAGACTTCCAGCTTAATTTTGTAGTTCCAAGTTGCTATATCCTTTTCAGCTTGAAGATATATAACAAGGCTATCAAAAAACTATTTCATATTGCAAGTTAAACCAATGCATTTTGCAAATGACCAATCCAAACTTTTTCTTACATGCCAGAGAGATATGGCTGTTGTATGGCAAATCTCTGAGAAGTTACATTTCAGCTCAAACTTGAGAACAGATGGCTGCAGAGACATATTCAGGGCTGTAAAAAGATGGGTGAGTTTTACAGGGTCCTCAATGACTTATCACAAGAAGAAAAACTCTGCAAGAATTTTACCTTTTCAAGTTTGGGAGAATTTCTGGATGTTCTCTGGAGCAATACTTGCTTGATTCAGTTGCTTCTTTTAATCCATGGGTCATGCCTGTACCATACAGCACTGAGTTGTTGGAAGAACTGTTTGGAAAAGAATGAATTTCAAGGATATACACATAAAAGTTTTCCTGAGCACACGCCTTCCTAAGATGTATTGAAATCCACAACTGAGGTTCCAGTTTTCATACACTTCTTTCACTCTTCTGGTCTCAATTTCTTGATTGGCTTTGTCCTTACAGCTCAGCTGCTGCGTTACCAGCCATTTTGCCTGGAGAATCTCCTGGTTTGAAACAGCCTGGTTTGATATGTTTTGATACATTTAGATGAACAGGGATTTGAATATCGTTCTTGTCTCTGGATACACAAAACCTTTGCGGTTACATGTGTATTAAAAAGCTAAAAACAGCTAAGGCCCATTTTGTGTCCCGGAGACAAGTAGTTTAGACTAGCCACTCCTATACTTCCACAAACAGACTGGGCCTATCCAACCTGTTTATTGCTAATGGTTGCTGGCCTGCTTCTTACTGTGCCTAGCTATGTCCCAGGAATTGTTCTAACAATTTCACAGCCCAGTTGATCAAGATTCAGAGCTATCTGGATGTAGCCACGTGATTTGCAGAACTTTGGGGCAGTGTGAGAAACCAACTCATTAATGTTAGGAGGTTTATTTGTTTGTTTCTTTGGCTTTAGATATCTGGGAAGATCAGAGGAAAAAAAGTTACCCACACATATTGTTTAATTCCTTTGGAAACAAAACGCTTTAGTTTCTGGGCACAATTAGTGAAAACTAAAGATAAAGACATGAGCTGCAAGATAACTGACGCACTGCTTACAGAATAGGTGTGCTCTCCCATTCTTTTCTATATGGACCCAGTTAAGGAACCCAGTTCAGGTTCATCTTTCTTTGTTCTGTGATCAAGAACAATGGTATTTTTGAATTAAGGCTTGTCATGTGCTAGCAGAGAGCCTTTATCCCAGACTGCCGAAGCTATTCCACTTGTATACATCACCGAGACATTTTGTTTAGGTCAGGGTGACTATAAGCAACTGCGTTCTGGTTGTTAGGATAGTCTGTGCTGTTAGGATGGGTCAGTTACGAGTCCTTGTTGCAGCTGGATATTTGACATTTCGAAACGGTTATTTTTACAGCTCTAAACCCTGTGAATATGGGTAATCAGTAATCCTTTAATGCAGAAAGTTTCCATTTGCATGATACTACTTTTCTGGATTGAATACATTTCTTCTTATCCCAGTTTTATCCAAAGAGAGTACATGCAGTAAAAGCCCTCCTTCTTGCTGTCTTGGAGATCACTTCTCCTCACTCAACAGGTCATACAGCATCCCTGAAGCCATTGGAGCACTTGCCCACGTGAGATCAGTTTGGGTTCACTGTGGCAGTTAAGAGGAGTTGTGCCGTGCCCAGGCTAAAGGGGCCCAGGTGCTGAGCTAAAAACGTAGTGTCAAAAACATAGCTATTTGGCAGCTGGCCCCAGATCATTCTTTGTACCAGGATTGCTGTCTACTACTCATCACTGAATTAAACATATATGTATCTGTCTTTAATGCACTGCCGAGGCGAGTACTCAACAGGATGAGGCAACAGCCCTCTGCAGACCACTCCCAGTGCATGGACACTAGCTTGAGAACCACTGAACCAGCCAATGGTTGCAAAGGGCTCTGAAGGGGTAATTGCTATGTCAGTGCTAAGTATTATTGTTATTACCATTTTGCTAGCTAGCAAAACCCAAAAGATAATGACATGATACACAATACATGATACAATACCGGAAGATGTACTTGTCCTTGGTTTTTGGTTACAGTTTTGTGGAATCAAAAATTGAAGAGTGCTGTATCTTTCACCACCCTTAAAATGAGAATAGCAGAAAAAGGGTTCAGATCTAATAGACAGCTGATAAGGAAACACACATGGAAACGTCAGGAGGAAGAATGCATGTGAACAGAACCCGGCCAAGATTTGGATCCTACTGACCCTGGCTTGTCCTTTAACAGCACAGGACCTGAACATCCCCGACTCCCTCACATGCAGAAGCCCTTGCAGAGAGAAAACATGTATGGAGAAATGCAGAATCTCTGTCTGCTCACATGACTGCTCCTCACACTGGAGACAGCAACCTTCACATTTGCAAACGTATGATGGTGAAAGCTTTTTTGCCATTTAATTTAAAAACTTTTGGATTTCTATCCGTTGCATATAATTTCTATTCCTAGAGGATTCCTGCGCTGTTAGCCTTCACACCTCAACCGTCCCCTGAGGTGTGTGAAACATGAATGGCTTACAGTCTTCACTTCGCAGGAAAGTAATTGCACCACAGAAACAAAACCCAGATTTTCAAAGTGGACTAAGCATCTCATTTTTTGCTGGATTTCAGTGGGTGTTATGTGCTTACATATCTCTGAAACTTGAGTGATGGGCTGAGGATCACATAGAAAGCTACCGGGACCCCTTGGAATAGTTGCCAGCTTCCCTAAATCCAGCAATGTTCACTGTTCCCAGTTTGTGATCTTTTAAAATCATATTAGTAGGCTTTTATTTGCAAGCAGTAAGGCAAAGGAACTCACTGTTTTTTAAGGCTGACAGCAATGATTTTACTGTAATCACAGAGCTGCATGCCCCGGTGCTGTAAGGAATACATAAAAAAAGGTATGACCTGTGATGAAGTTATTATTGTTGGCTCTGTGGTTCATATACAGGGCAATATCAAAAATGCTGGTTGAATGTTGTTTGCATACTGCACTCCTCCCTTAACCTCTAATAATATATCACAAGACAGCAAGTCAGCATACGGATGTCTGATAATCAGTTATTTTGTGGTTTGTGTATGGCCGTGCTGAAAGTGGGTCCAATCCCACACAGGCAATACTAATCCTTGCAAATACAGTCAGAATCTGTTTGCAGATAAGGGCAGGAGCAGTCAGTACCAGTTCAGGGTTTTATGGTTATTTAAATACCCAACACAGAATCTGTAATCCCAGTCCTGCAATTAGCCTCACATGAATGGAATTCTGTAATAATGCTTCATTCCTAAAAGATACTTTCCAGGAGTGCATCCTGAGTGGCTTTACAAAGGGAGACACATATCTTCACCCTTTTTTACGAGCTGGGAAACAAATGTACACAGAGATGCATTACTACAAAATGAAAATCCAGTAATCCAGACAGGAATAAATCCTAGGCAATCTCAGCCTGATGTGCAGTTCTCCAGTGTGTTGGAGGAGCTTTGAAGACCTAGTCAGGAGTGGAGTCATGGCATCTGCCTTCAAATCTATCATAACCCATTGTACCCATAATCATTTCATTCTGTATATCATATGGGTTCATTTATGTCACCAGGAATTGTTTTTCAATCAGCAGCTGTGAATGTATTTTACCTATTTTTTTCAAAATTTGCCTGTGAAAGAAAACAACATTTACATTTACAAAGACACTCAAAGTGTAAAGATGTGAGTTATGGTTTCCCTTACTCTTAGTCCCTGACCTTCCCACGTATGAATAAGCTCATACATGAGGAGTCACAAACACTTTATTAAAGTTTTTCATACTTCAAGTTAAATGGGTGTATAAATGAGGAATATTATTCTTATAACTCTGCTTACAGCAGTGTTCAAATATTTCTGAAGTGACTCAGTTTGAGGTACAAGATCTACTGGAATTTGGAAGCTGTGCTCATTAATGGTTTTCTGACATTTCTGTGTAAAAAAAAAAAAAGTACCTATGATTGAGAACAAGGTGGAAGAGCTTGAATCATTTACTGGAATTATGTTGTTTTGGGTGAGTAGAGTTTGTTTTGTCAAAGAGGTACGAAACAGTAACTCCTGAAAATCACATTCCCCTCCCCCGCCCCTCCTCAATGTTATTAGGATTTCTTCCAATTGTCGTTGTAATGTCTGAATGCTCAGTCTGGGTAAAAAAATCCGCTTAGTCTTGGCTAGGGTTTTCAATGGGAGCTGGGTGGCTCAGACTCCAGGGAAAATTTAAGCTCCTATTAAAGTACTTAAATTGTAATCTTTTCAAGGACTTGGCAGCATTAACTCTGACCCATTTCCCGTGAAACTGGGATGAAGAGTCAGCTTTGTCTCACACTTCTCCAGTGCCATCTAGTCATCCCTTGTCTCTTTGCTGCCCAGTACTGCAGATACAATTTTTTGGTGATGGGCATCCTTCCACATCTGGCTGCCTCTGTATCAGCTACATGGGTCAACTCATCTCACTCAGAGCTGTCAGATCACTCCACTCACCCCACTTCTCCAGCCCTTCCCATACTACACACTCCCAGAAGGAGGTTAGTGCTGTATCTAACCTGTTTCCCTGAACTGCTTCAAAAAGGAATGACTTTTTCAAGGAAAATGAACAGTTCTGGTTCAGATGTACATTGCTGTTCTTTGCATAGGACATTTACAGTCGTAAGCTCAGCACAACTGTGATGTAATGGACTGGAGGTGACAACATTTTGGCCTGCACAAAATCACCTGCAGGTCACCTTTCCCTTAATACTTCACTAGCCTGGTTGGTTGTGTATCTCATATGTATATGGTTTACATATATGTAGTTCACATACATATATATGTACATCATACATGTATATAAAAGACATAGAAGTGTGTGTGTGTGTATATACACAGATATATAAAAAATGTGTATATTGTTGTTTGTTCAATATAGCAGTAAGGAAAATTAGCCACAACAGAATTGCCTTTGCTTGATGAAAGGAAAAAAAAAATAAAATTGAAAGAGCTCAAAATTGCCAGGCAGAATGGAAAATCTTTTCAGAAGGCAACACAAGTGTAAGCCTCTAAATAAAATGATGTGTTGCCAGGAAAAATTACCTTTGAGCCAATGTAACAATGACAACAACATGCAGAAATGAATAAGAAAACAAATACAGAGGGAGTAAAAGAAAAGCTCTGAAGACTCAGAAAGAATAGAACTTACAAGCTAACTGCTATTTTGTAAACCTCTGAGATGAATAATTCAGAGGTAAAACTGCAGAGGTTTTAACATCAGTTCATTAACTTCTCTTTCCACATACTCTTACAAAGGATACAGAACTGAAACTGGTTCCCTAAATAACATGAATATCATCAACTGTAGGGAGTATCTCAGGAAGACACAGATAAAGAATAGAGCTACAGTCAGTTTCACTGACTTCTCCATAGTCTGGAGGCAGCTACTGCATGGGACTTTACAAGAAAGTCACGCTTCCGTCGTCTTTGAAAGAAGGATATCCGGTGTTATGATGCCTGAAGGAGTCCATTGAAAAGGGGGAAAGTTCCCACAAGTCCCACCGGGCTTATCCCCAGCTGGACACTGGGGATAAGAGAGACATCTCTCTACAGGCATCTGAGCTTCAGTACCAGTGGACATTGAGGAATTGATCTGGTAGCAGAGGATAAAGTGGCAGCACTGGCAAAGAAATTAAGAGCTCCTCTTACCATAGTACGCTCCCTTCTCCTCGCAGACAGGCTGCAGAGAGTTTGCTAAGCATCCTTATTGGCATGCTAACCTGACCAGCATGCTTAGACCTGCAAGATCCTGTACACTCTCGAGGGTGTGTTTAAGCTTCTGCTTGCACAGACTATGAGTCTGGCCAAGGTGACGCTGACCTATCCCCGGTATAGTCCCTCTTACATTTTTTTTTTTTTTTCCCCTTTTTTATGTGCTCTGAAGTCTCCCCTGAGGGGCCACACAGAGGCTCAAAAGTGCAGAAATACTGAGGGAATCTCCTAGAGAATCTTCTCTACTGAGGGATGGAGAAACTCAGGGGGTAAGCATATTCCTCAGGCACCAAACAGTGCCAGTGAGGCCCAGCAGCTGGTGTCTATCCCCATGGACTCCTGAACTCCAGCAATGGCTCTTGTAGAATTTCTGGCTTCTTCTATGCTAAAACAAATACCCACTCCCAAAGAAAATGGGGAATAAGGCAGTTTTTGAATGTTCTCCATAGGGAAGAATAGAAGATTTGGTATCATCTTTAGTCTGGATAATTTTATCCTTATCTGAAACTCTCCTGAAGGGTCTAAATCTTTCGTGTCTGCACAAATCGTCTGGAAAGCTCATCACCTGTTTTTTCCTGAAAGTCTGAGGCATTCTTGCTTCTCTCAGGCCTGCATATAACATGATGTTTCCCCACAAAACCGTACCCTTGCATATATTGAATGCCTCCAAGCCTCAAGAGCTACTATTGGTTTGGGGCAAAATTCTTAGGCATGAGGGGTAGCAAACCTCCAGTTTTCAACCTGAATTATCTCCCCACCAAATCTATTCAGCAATTCAGCTATTTGCTAAGCACAACTTGCCTGCATCAATGCCCAGTTCATCCAGATTATTGTTATTTTCTGTTTGCTTTTTTTCCAGGCTGGTTTAGATTCTCCCCTTCTCTTAACCATACAAGCAGACTCTTTTTCCTTCATGTTTTGGTTGGCAAGTGATGTGGAAATCTTACACGTACAGCTGCTTTTGAGCAAGCCTCCAGGATAGGTTGTCATTGCCACTGGTATTTAACCATCAGTGGCAAGTACTATGGCAATACCTGAGGGACAGTAAATACTTACTTGACATAGAACTTAACTCCAGAAAGGTGCTTGACATTCTGGCCCCTGTTAAATGCCTGTGTTTGTGCCCTAGTAGATGAAGGCCCTGCGGAATTCTGTATTTTCCTTGGAGTCATATTTAGGAGACACGTCTGGCTCATAGGCTGAATCAGGCTTGTTTTCCAAAGTTAACTTCATGTCATTTGGAATATATTATTCAAAAAATCACTAGTCTGAAAGAAAGAGAGCCTGAGAATGATTAAATACTTTAAATAAAAGAAGACAAATAATGTGAGAAACTACAACTAGCCTAAATTTTACTATCCATTACATTTCATTTTGGATGATTTAATTAATGAACTTGTCTGCAGCTAGTTCCATACAGAAAACGTAATGTGCTTCATTATTTATTTGCTCATTGGTGTGGTTTCATTGTTTTGATTTTTTGTTTTGTTTAATATTCTTCTGTACCCGCAGCCCACTGAAGGCGAAGCATGATGTTCAAAAGGCTGTTTATATTAAAAAACAACAACAAAGCAACAGACCAAAACCACAGTCCTGTGCTCATCTATAGCTAACAGTTAATAACAGATAAACAAGGTATAATAAAATAAAAGCCTACGTGGCCATTTGCCCAAAACACAGAACAAGTCAGATTTGGAGGTTTGGAAATGTTGAGTTGTTTATTCTCCTGTGCACACCTCTGGAACTAATATAGTCACTAAGGAAGGGAAGTCACAGACCATGTTTTGTGAAGAAGGTTGTCCCACAGGATTCATGAATCAACCAGGCAAAAGCAAAACTTAGAATCAACCATACAAAAAGACAGAATCAACCATACAAAATGGCAGATATATATTTCTGTTGTATGGCTTTGTATATACCTTTTAGTTAAAAAATATTTTCAGAAGCACCTAAGTGATGTCTTAATTACAGATAAATAAACCATTAGAGCAAATTAAAGATGAAATGTATGCAGGCTCCAGGCCAATCTAATCTCTTCAGTCTGTTGTTTTTGTTTTTTTTTTTCCTCAATATATTATACTTTGAGAACAGAAGCCTGGGATTTGGATTGCATAAAGTCTGAATACTGATTTAACTAAGTTAGTCTAGAATTCAGATGAGAAGAGTTACTCAAATAGATATTGTAAAATAACTTATTCTGGAATAATTTTCATTAGAAATAGTATTCTGAAATAAAAGCCTGTATTCCACAATCATGTGGATGCTGTTGAAGTGGAGGATTCTGGTCACATTCCTCAGTGCCAAAAAGCACTTAAAAACCTTACTGTGTAATGTGCAAGAGATGTGAATTTAGAGAAGTGGTTTATTGCTGAAGATCCAAGACAAATTGCAGACATCATTTTTTATTTACTTGTTAACAGTTAATTGTCTATAAAATAATCAAAATAATGAAAAATATGCTATAAGTTAATAGCTGTAGCTGCATGGAATTGATGTTCAGATGCAAGTTTATGCTTCTCAGTCTTTAATACTGAACCTAACCTGCTTCAATTCTAACATAAAATCATGACAAGAGAGTCACGAGATGCAAATCCACAACAGCGAACAGCTTAAACTATCTCCATCAATATAATTAAAGCTATGCACAAGGAAGGCTGCTGCTGTGCCGGGCAATATATGTTCTATTCTCAATTGCTCCTGACTCTCTCTTGCTGCTTCCACTGACTCGTTCTTCAACTTTGGACTTTGTATCTCAGTTTTCCTGTTTTATAAAAATGTATTTAACTGTGTGAAATGGTTTTAAATTGTTATAGGAAAGATATTGCATTAGGACATGGTAGTCTATATTATAAAATCTTCTCTTAGTAATAGCCTAGCCAGATGTCCTGAGAGCACTAACATTATTATTGTTAGACGGGGATGTTGGGGCAGACCAAAATGTTTCTTAGCTCTGCTTACCTCATCGTTTCTGTTTCAATGCTACCTTGAAACAAAACAAAGCTGGCTGTGAGCCCAGGGAAAAAGAAAGCCAGACACAGACCATGGACAGTAGGTCAAGTCTTGTCAAAGACCAGATAATAATAAATTCAAGAGAGAAGGAAGAGAATTTAACCTATCTGCAATCTAATGCTAGGCATACATACTTTTGTCCCTGCAATGTGAACTACTGGGACACACATTCACATCACCTCTATGCACAGTTTCCTGTTATTGATGCATTTACAGGGGTGGGTTCTGAATGGCAGAAACTACCACAGAAATTAGAGAGGAAAAGAGAAAAAGGTCATGCCCTGACCTTCCCCATCAGATGATCTTTCCACTATTCTGATATAGATATACTGCCTTTCTGTTAATTCACTTGTTTTTTTCATGTATAGATATTAAGGAACAGATTTTTGTAGACAGTAACATGATGAATTCATGGAAAAGTGATACTGTGTAATGCAGAGCCTGTATTTAAAACTGAGGGAGAAATATCTTGTGCATAGTTTTTGGAGCAAAGGTACACTTAGTCCACCCTCATTGCCCAAGACTTCATTTGTCTCCTAAGTCACAAAAAATAGGTCAAAAAAGACACTGCCATCTTTTGCAGTGGCACCAGAACTACTCAGGGAAATACAACGAAATAGTGTAATTGTAGTAAAAGATTGAAATATATTGTGCTGGAAAACTAGGAGAGAAAATCTGTGAGGAAGAGAGAGAGGCACATCTTACTCCTTATTCAGTGTATCATGGTAAAAAGCAACATTCAGAAAAAATAGAGCTAATCTAAGATTATTAATTTGTATTAGGAGATACAACTTAAGTAAGTAAGAGGGAACTAAGCATGATTTGGACAAACAACAATAACTTTGACTATTGAAATCAATTGCAAGACTCTCATTGTCTTCCATGGGCTTGCATTTCATCCAGAGCAGTCTTCCAAATCTGACAATGTGCAAACCACTTGGGCAGGCAAACAATACCAAATTGTCAGCCTCTCTTTTAGTTTTACAAAACATAATAGGCAGATAAGATGAGGGGAAATGTCAAGTAGTTTTGGGGGAGGGACTAGTTAGAAGCAAAGAAGAAGCCAAGGCAAAGCAGAAAATTAATATCTAGTTATGATTTATGACAGTACCACAGCTACCAGAAGTAAATAAACAGCTCACAATGATGGTAAATAAAAAAGGTGGCTGGGAATACACAAAGCCCTCACTGAGAACAGAAATGTCATGTGTGTGTCCAAGTGAGCTTGGAGGTCAGTATGTACAGTATCTGGTGTCCATGGTTTAAAACTGGTTTATCCATTGTGCTTCATTTTGCTAAATTTAAAAAAATGCTAAGGTGACATTTCTCACATGGCCCCAGCAGAAACAACTTAAGCAGTCATACAGGCTTATATATAGTCATATAAGCATTTTTTCAGGTTTGAGATTAGAAGGTGAGTAGGATGCTGCAAATTGTTGCGAGCCATGTAAAAAATTGTGGCAACGTCTACCAGTTTTAAACATGGAGTGGGTTTATGTCATCTAAAGGCATCAAAATGCAATCAGATCTTAGTTCTGAGTCCTTATCTTCATATGCTTCTCTAACAGCTCATAAATACTGGCTTGTATATGTGGGTCTTCCTTGGAGGGCAGGCTAGGGATTGAGGTGAAGGAGTGAAATGAATGCACCTGGCTAATTTGCAATAGTCTTTGGGATCAGAGAGCTGGCTGTGATGGACATGCCACAATTCCCAAACCAAGTGTGAATTCTGTCTCTCACTGCCTCTCAAAAAAATTCAAGTTCACTAAAAGAGCCAGACCTATTTTGTGTAAAGCCAGAGTGCTGTCACAGTTTCCATAATTCCGGATAAGATTTTCCCAGTAAATTTCCCTGACATAGACAAGTTCCCAAAGCACAAAGGCCACACATTAAAATACCATCTGAAAAGTTAATATTGGACAAAGCAAGGGACAAAAACATCAGACACTCCCATTTGTCCTAAATGTTTCCAAGGATGGCTTTGGGGGTTTTGGGGGTTTGGTTTGGGTTTTTTGTGGGCTGGGGTTTTTTTGATTAGGTTGTGGGTTTTTTTGGTGAGTTTGTAGTTTGGATTTTTGGGCAGGGGGGTAGGGGTAGGGAGATGGTGATGGGGTGGGGCACAGGATGCATTTTATCTGTTCAGAAAAGTCCAATTACAACTCAAGTAACAAGTAAAAAGGCCGTAATTATAGCAGCTGTTGTGATGAACTTATAACTCTCTTCCCTGAGGTTTTTTCCATCATTACTGCTGATGGTCCAGCTCCTCTGATAGGAGCTCTGCCACAAATATAATCGCAGGTTGCACTATCTGAAATATTATCTTGGTATGCTTAGAGGAAGCAAGAACAGAAAAGATATTAAATCTTCAACCCCAGTTGTCTACACTAGCACTCTAATAGCAGCACAGTTATAGGAAATAAAAAGAATTATTGGCATAAAAACCCCTTTGTTAAGCTCTTAGAGACATGCAGATGTTGTTCTGGAGATGAAGTCAACAATGTCATTCTAGAACAGAACCGTATACCAATAGGCAGTAAGATGCAGAACCTGGAGACCAGGGTTAGAGTTAGATATGTTTGTTTGGGGACAGGCAGAAAAAAGTCTGTGCAGACCCCAAAAGCTAAACACTTTGAAAGACTGAATAAAAAGGATTCATAAAGGGACAGGAGACGATATTTACTCCATTGAGTTGCCTAGGTGAGAATCATTCATGTTGGATTCTTGTCTACAAGACGTACAGTTCGTTTTTTAAGACCCTAGGCACTAGTTTCTCCTGCAATCTTTAGTACTTTGCTGTTCCTACTAACAGAGAAGTTTTTGGGGTGTCAAACCTGCATCTTTCCTGCTACAGTTCAAGTTTATGGTTTCTGCTTGTTTCCTCGTTAGCAGACAAGAACAATACTTTCCTCCACAGCAACATCTTAAGCGTCTGAACTTCATTGCAGTGTCTCCCTTCATTTTTTTCTAGTCTTACAGACACTAAATACACATAATTCTCTGCATCTTGCAGTCAGTTTACCATCTAATCACTTTCATTTAATGAACTATGAGTAATTGCAGGTACTACACTGATATGGTATTCTAGTTTTTTTCTGCTAGTTTCACATTCACATTTTTCCTATTGAAAAATAATAAACTCCCTCTCATTGTAGTTTGAAGGACCCACATAAACAAAAGAAAGAAATGACGAACTGATTACTCACCAAAAAAACTCAGTTCAGCTGACTCATTAAGTACTTTTGAGATGTTGAAAACAGGGTAAAACTCTTTAAAAGCCTTTTGAATCAGTTGACTGTTTCAAGTGGTCTTCAAATACCGACTTCCCAGGTCTCCCATGCACAAGCCTGGATGGCTGTAGCCCTGTTGCCTCCAAGTCTGACTGCGTTGCAATGGTCAGACTGGTCACTGTCAGACACAGCAGATGGAGATGTCCTTCCTTTGATGGTTCAAGCTAGATATGCCCAGGGCATGAAGATGAAATTTTGAACTCTGGAGTGGAGCAGAATCCCTGGACCATGAGAAAAACATGCTGCCACTGTGGTATTTCAACTGTCTGGGTCTCATACACTACTCTGGTACCATATGAATTACTGAAATCACTATTTCAGGCCTTTAAAAATCTAATTTTCAAAACCTGCTTTCTCCCTCGGGGTCCATATGTACCCTCACAGTATGTGTGTGGCTTTTTACTCTATTTTGTGATTCCTCATTCCCAGGTCTTTGCAGGCTGCTTCTGTCCTGATTTTTGACATGAATTTTCCATTTTCCTTTGAACAACCCAGGCTGAAAGGAACCTCAAAGGATCATTTGGTCTAACCTTTAAACAACTTTTCCTATTCCTCACTTTACCATTTAACAGTATTTATCTGCCATTTTGCAATTTGTCAAAAGATTATGTAAATCATAAAACTCCCAAAACAAATTCTGAAGCCTTTGTGGAATTGTAAAATAAATGTTAACAGGTAGTGGAAAATTTGTGGCTACATGACTATTCACCACTGCAAAAGGCAGTGACAATTCCAGCTTTAATGATTGCTGCAGGAAGACTGGCCAAAAAGCTTTCAAGTCTTCCAGCTCCTGATCCCATTAACCCAGTTGGCAGTCTGTTAACACAGTCAGTTGAAGAACAGCTTCTGGCAAGTGCCAGCGCCTTTGCTACGGTACAGTAATTGTGCTTACCAGCTCTCAGAAATACTTGGCTTTGTAAACATGTGCCTCACTAAATGCTTATAATTTCTCTATCCGAACTTGGGCAGGAATGCACACAAACTGTCTCATCTCACATGACAGGTCAGAGTCCCACATCATACAGGAGAGGGCTTCATTTGGAAAGTCTTATCCACCGTATCATGCTCTGGTCAGGGTCAACTTGCAATGAAGTGGTCAAGAGGAAGATCCACTGTTAATCTCCCCCACCTCTATTTCTGTCGAAGATTCCACCAGACCTCTTGCAGGCAATTGATCATTGTCGTTGCTTGATTTCCTTGTTTAGATCATTCCAGTAAAGCACACAGCAGACATAACCTTGTCCTTTATGACCATTCAGCTCAAACTCTTTTCTGCATCTTCTCTGGTTTTGGAAAGTTTTTCCAAAGCTGTGAATACTCCTATATATCCCTGCCTTCCTACAAACAACAAAAGCAGAGATAGTATTACATCTTTGCTCCTCTTCACAGGTAAGAAGTCAAAGGTCCTTTTGGAAAAGGCTTCACCCAGAGGCTCATATTTGCCTGGAAGGCCGATGTAATAAATGCCCATTCTGACATTCGCGTATGCTTGAGTGGTGTGGTTTGAAAGCCATATTTTTACTTTTAAAAAGGTGCCTTTTGCTGTGGAGACAAGGTCCAGACTGAGTTTTCAAGTCCGTTTTATTCTGATGATGCCTTTGTTACTTTAATGGTGATAGCCTGAGGCTCTTAGACCTGGCAAACATGAACAGCTTTTCATCTTCATAAAAATGAGCTGAGATTGTTCACTGAATTTTCCATTGTTTATCAGCCCTAGTAAATATTTGCGGGTGTCCCTATTCATAAACTATTTCATATTTGCAAAGGAGTCTTTACAAAAAAAGAGAGGGGAAAAAATGGGGGGGAATATTAGGAATGCGAGCAGTAGCAGCAGCCACTACAGTGAACACCAAGGCAACTGTAATGTTCTCTGTGGTGGGTCTTTGAGTCTTCCTATCCCATTCACATTGTCTTTTCTGTATTAAGGACAACACTATCAATTAAAATAAAACCTTTACCTTGCATCTCTCTTTGCCAACAGGTTGAACGAAGTTTACTTCTGGAATACTTAAAATAGCCAAGAAACAGACAGACAATTCCAGCTGTAGTACATACTCTTTGAAGAAAGGCTCAGAGACATTTTTTCTTGGTCATGATCTTACCATCAAGTAAAGAAGAGCTGAGCTGTTTTTTCAAGAATATGCTCTTGTTCCGTGTGGATATTCTGGGAAAATGTCTTCCAGTGCCTCATGGAGATTTTAATGACACTGCCTTTACTGAGAAATTGTCTGAAGAGTCCCTCAAGTATATGCTCATTTCTAAGGCCATTTAGATACAAGTGTTATGCTATAGGTGGAAAAAGACAAAAAATAAGTGCTAATGAAGACTTTGATGATCAGTTTGGGGCAAAAAAAAAAACCCATAACAAACCTGAATATTGTTGAGAAATGTCATCTTCATGTATTATTTTCCACTTCTCATTTGTTTTCATCATTACTGTCCAGATTTTTTTATTATTCTGCATTCCTACCTACAAGATAGTTCTAATGGAGGGGTCTCACAAGAGATTATAAAACTAAATTGGCTATGCCAGTCATCTTAAATCTTGGGTAGGCAAATTACTATTACTAAAATTTTATTTTAATTAATTTTACTAAAAATTAATCCCCCTTATGGAAAGCCAAACTGCTAAACCAAAACTAAACAGAATGAGCTAGAAAGACCTACCAAGAAGCAAGAATAGAAACTATTATTTCTTTTTTTCCTCTTATTCTTCTGATGCTCAACAAAACCCCCAAGATGTGCTGTTCTGGTCCACATTGTAAGAATAAACACACCACTGCTACCAACTACTTGGTAGTTCAAGTGGTTTAGGTTTATGCTACAGATTGAAAGGTTTTACATTCTTCCTTCTCATATTGTTCAAGTTGGATTGAGTGTATTTTTATTAGGTGGAAGTGCCTTTTTCAACTTGCTTTTACTGAATAGAAAGAAAAAGTAGGAGATCCAGGTGAAAACAAAATAAAATATACTCAAAGGATATAGCAAGTGTCAATCCCAATGCACTCAGAATTAATTACTATCATGTCTTGACTATGAGACTAAACCATACCGTTCTGTGCATACATGCACAGTTATGTGGTTTTACGTGACAACACGCATGCTGCTGGAAATCTGGTTTTATTCACTGCACAGACAGCAGGGCAGAGGAGAACTTATTAAATATATGTGTTTACATCTAAATAATAATTTTCATATAGTGTATAAGTATTTGTGTTTTAAAGTACTGCTCCAGGACTCAGAGGAATTGGGTTCTCTTTCTGGCACTCTCATGAATTTCCTGTTTAGCAAGGCTATAATAATGCCAGCATTTGAGGACATCAGAGTAACAGGTTACATAACAACCTCAACCACAATATTTCCTGTTTTTTGCCATCCGTACATGGTAGTAATGCTTGGTATTTTGTATGATTTGGGGGAAGGTGGGAAGGACGAAGTGATACTGGGAGACAGAATTTTGGCAATAGGTGTGCAAACTCAAATTCAGGAAGGTAAAAATGAGCAGCCCTGAGTCCCACTGCAGGTCCAAATGGGAATAAACCACATGCATCTTAGTCATTTCATTCCTTTCCTATTTACGAAACAAATCTGTCTCACCTCTAGCTACATACTTTGTCTACTTGGGAATATAAATTATTGTAACAGCTTATGTTGGCTTAATATATTTTAGTTGCTTATGATGAAAGGAGTCCTTTTAAAGAAGCCTAAGTAATAATGTTCTTGTTCATTATGTTCTCTTCCAGTCTCTTTCCCAAGATGATAATATTTGTAATAAAACAGTTGTCATTCTGAGTTTTTCATTACTTCCCTTGAGATAGCCGTCAATGGAAATGGCCAAAGTCATGTAGCAGAAACTGCGTTGCTGTTCTCCAAGAGATCCCAAGTTACCAGCATGTGGTTCTCATTTGGACAGACTGAAAAGGAGTAGTGTTCTCGTAATAGCTCCAAACAAAAAACACTTACTTGAAACTGAAATGTACAGTAAGAGGTGATGTCCTCAGGAATACCTTTTTTCATTTATAAGCCAAAAGTGGTAATAAAAAGATGAATTAATTTGCCAGCCTTAATACCTGCCAAGATACAGAGAAAAGTTGTCCAAATAACCTCAATTAACTGAAGAAGTACAACTGAAAATAGGAGCATTTGGATCAGTACATTGTAGTATCAGATTTGAATGCATACACAGATTGAAAGTGAAGTCTATCTAAAGGTTGATGAATTCTAGATCATTGTTTAACTTCAGTATTTTCCAGGCTACTCCCACATACAACAACATTAAAACTACATTCATCTAATTGCCTTACCTACAGACATAAAGCCACTTATAACCTCTCCTGGTGTTTAAGCACGATGATAAAATCATACTCAATTTTACCATTCCAATATGATTGATTGTTTTGTTCATCTTTACTTCTTTTGCGTGAAATGTCAGCTATAATTCTGAAATGTTGGCAATGTTAGTTTAGTATAAATGTGAATTCTGTTAAATGTAACCCTGCTACAGAATATCATACATACAAGTTTTATGTGTCCAATCATTTTCTAGAACAGTAAATATACACCACCTGAGTTAAAAGGATTTTACTGGCCAGTTTTAACACCTGAAAGATTCAGGACCCAGACCTAACTTATCTTTGGGTTCGTCCTATGTTATAGCACTCAGAAAGCAGAAATGATCTGACAAAGCAAGAAGGCAGAGAAGTTTATACCATATCGAGCCTACCTGTAACAGAAAGAAAATCAATGGCTATGAAGTCTTTTAAGGAAGGTCATCTAAATAAAACCAAGTAGAGATCAGGACAGAAATCATGGGAATTAGGTCTAGTACAGACTGCTTTCTTAAGTTTATAGCACGGGAATATGTGAAAGAGATTGTCTTGCTAGATATGACATTATGATGTTCTGATAGCAAACACAGAATCAGGGACATATCTGTGGTATAAAAAGAAATATTTATAACACATGGCAAACAGCTCAGTAACTTATGGAAAAAAAAAAAAAAAAAAAAAAAAAAAGGAAAGCCCCAAGGTAAGTAGAAGCAAGCCATATCATTTTTTTAAAGAGCCAAATTTTCTGCTTAAAATATTTGGAAATTAAAAAAAGTCTAACTTTTGTAATGAAAGCTTGTGGTTTTGCATAAATTTCTACACTGAAATTAAGTTCTGTTTTAATAAAATCTTTTAATAATAATGAAAAATGTTAAAAAGATTTTTCCTAAATGAATTAACAATTTTTTCTCTTTTGAAATTTCTCCCAGTTGGGCTAAATAAGGACAAGATTTCATTTTTTTTCCTCTAAAAAAAAATTGTTTCCTATGCCACTTGTCTTCTTCCATGTTTTTATTTTAATTTGAATACTTTTTAAATCTTTGATTATCCTGAAAATGGAAGATTTTTGGCTTGCACAGAGGTCAGAGGTTGAAGTGACCATGTTGTTATTTTTGTTAACAATATTGTTGATTACTCAAGCAATTAATCCCTTTTGGCACTAGTATAAATTATTTACCAGGGCCATAGCTTGAGATGCAAAGTCAGAGAAAATCATAATATGCTCTATGATAGCACGTGAGAAGCCTATTTTTCTTATGTGGAGTTCCTAAAAGTGGGGATAAAAAACAGTTTCCAAAAGGTTTGCTGAACATGCTGAAGCAGGGTGCAGATTCAAGGACATCCCACACAACTCAGATTGTTGAGCCAACCACACAGAATCCAACTTAAAGTCATCAGACTTGTAGAGGTTTCTGGGAAGTTAAATGAGGGAAACAAGGCTGGAGATGCAAATTACAGCAGATCTGTAGGTAGTATGCCTACTCTGTGTTTGAATTAACTATAAGAAACCTCTAAACACTACAGAACAAATGTGCAAGAAATAACTTTGAATATGAGAAAGTCCAAAATTTCATCCTTTAGATGGATTCAGTAGCGTATTTCTTCATCATTCAGGTAATTTTGTTATTCAGGAATGTTATAAACTATGATGAACATGCAAATAAAACATGGGTTTATTATTAATTTTTTCTCAGTGTCTCAATGCAATGTATCATTATGATTTTACTGTATTTCTAACACTCCATGAGGCATTATAAATCCAGTTACCCCAAGGGCGTACAAGGATGGGTACAGACCACACCTTCAGACTACTAGGCAGGTATTTAGAGGCAGAAGGAGGAAGTACATATAACAAATTACACTAATGATAAAAATCCAACCCTCTGCATAGGTTCCACTGGGAGGTAGAATAGGATGGGGTGGGAGTGGCAGCAGGAATTTCTACCAGATGTGGAAAACATAGAAAGAACAATGCTGGCTCATTGCAGGATGCCTGTTTTCCTCCTACCAGTTTGGAATGACTGCCAGGGAAAGAGTATACTCAAGAATATCTCTCCCTTGAGTGCCTGTGTTCCTGACAAGTATAAAATATGGACAGGAGGGCTTGGCTATACCTTCAAAATTTGGGGCAGAGCTAGTCAAAAAGCTTGAGTGCAATCCTTCTGCTAGTAAAGGGGATTTTGTGCAACAGTTATAATGAAAAATTATCTAGTTATTTTGGTTTTAGGTTTCCAGCAGAAAAACAAAATACTGAATTAGGTTTTAAAGATTCAAAAAGCAAAAAATTTTTATTATTATTTTCTTGCCTAGTAAAATGTTTGATATATTTTCTCCCCATCTTTTACTTTCTGTACTTCTCCAGTGTGATTCCTCCTTTCTTTTATTCTAATAGTTACAACAGCAAAAGGGTACATAATTCAGTTTCCAGTCAGAAAGACTTTTCACATCACCTCCACCACCCAGAAAACTTCAGATTAGAAAATAATCCACCGTTTTATTATTTGTAACATTTCAAGCAGAGAAAAACAACTCCCTGAGATGGCAGTACTCTGTGTTTCTACTCAGAGAGGAGAACCAGAGGAGTTAGATTGTCTGACTCTTCCTAATATGTAGAGAGACCTCTCATGATACCGGTGCTGTTGTGCCATTGCACTGAAGAAGAAACTAGGAAAACAACTGCAGCCTCTTCCCTCTCTCACACTCCTGCCACCCATGGTGTAGAGTCAGGCATCTTCAAAGAGAAAAGGTTTAGATAGAGGGACCATAAATCTATCTGAAATTGTTCTCGTGGTGGTAGATTGTTAGCCTGCTGGCACACCACTGGGTTTGGCTCTGTTTAACAGCTTAGCATTCTACAAAAAATAAATCAGGCCTTTAATTTAGACACCAAATTTATGCCTTCAAGTTTCAATATTTTCATCCAAGGCATTTAGAATGTAGCCATTATTTTTACAGATCACATAATCAGATAGTACTAATAAAAATACTACCTAACCGGCTTTTCATTTGGCTAGAGCATATTTCTCTAGTACTAATGATAATAATAAAATATAATATGCGTCAATAGTTACACAAGAAAATAATCAAAGAACCTTAATATTGCAATAGAATTTTATTCCTTCTTAGATATGAAATTACTTATTCTGACATAAGTTTGTGGAGTTGGAGTTCAGTGTTGTCCCAATTAAATGAAACCTGCCATAACTCCAGCAGAGCAGTGTTTGCAAGTGAATGGCTTTTCTCCTTTGAGAGCAAATGTGGAGCAATATTTCTCTCATACTCAAAGTCTGGATTTGACTCACTACAGATCTGGTTTCTGTGGCTGTTGTATCAAACAGGAGCCTGACTGTAGTGAAAAATGTCAGTGAAAAATGCTAGATGTGAATCATAGGTCTCAGATTAGACAGGATCTCTGTTCCTCACATAAGTATATTGCATCTCCATAATAACATAACAGTTCTTGGCACCGTGCATCTACCCCTCTCTAAAAGTCTCCTGTGAGAAGATCTGGTAGTTAAGGGAAAACACAAACAAGAAAAGATCACCATTAGTATAACACGAATGCAGCTGGCATCTTTTCTTTGAGAAAACGCTACGGTCTTCACAGCACAAATGCAAACAAGCTCCTGAGCAGTTAATTTATGGTATTAAAAAAAAAATGAAAAAAAAAAAATTAGCAGATTCCAAACAAAACAGCAACAGAGGAATCAGGGTAACGTTCAAAATAAGATGTGGTAAGAAAGTATGGAGATGTCTATGACAGAGCACTGGAACAGGCCGCCCAGGGAGGTTGTACAGTCCCCTTCTCTGGAGATTTTCAAGGCTGACTAGATGCAGTCCTGAGTAATGTGCTCTAGGCAATCCTGCTTTAGCAGGGGAGTTGGACTACATGATCTCTCCTTCTCTCTGGACTAGAGGTCCCTTCCAATCTGACAATTCCATGATTCCGTGATCTTGGAAAGAATCATTTTGTTCATCAGTCTTAGCGTGAAATTTCTTGAAACTTATTTTGACTGGGAAAGAATAATTGTACTGTGTTCTCCATAAGCTAATTATGGTTTCAAATTAATTTTCACGTTATACTGCTCCCTAAGAAAATCTATTCACAAGAATTAAGCAAGCCACATACAAAATATATTAATTAGAATTTCTGCAAAAATAAAGGTGATATTTTCTAGCACCACCTACTTATTGAAACATAGGCATAGGCAGGTGGGGACTAAGTCAAACTTGACAAGCGAAAGACAGGCTTCCATTTCATGGTGTCAGATTTACTCCTTGGGTAAATTCCATGACTATTTATTCATTGCTTCTGTACAGAATGTAACTGTTCTTTTCACTGAATTCTGCTGAAGTGCAGCAGGGATTCATTTGATTCAAAATGCATTAATATTTTCTGATGGTATTGCAGAATGGCATGCATTAAACTTGGTTTAAAAGTACATACAAATACACACTCTGAGGTAATGTGCTCTCAACTGCCTTAAAACTGAGCAAAATTTGGGAATGAAGTTGACCCACCTCTTGGCAGAGTCCGGTTAAATTGTGCCAGTTAATATCATGTCTGAATTTAGTCCACTGTATGAGGAGACTTTCAATACCCTTGGTTAATTGTATTGCAAAATCATAAGAACAGCACCTTCTGTGCAATGCAGAATAGGCCCATCCTTTCCATATTGGTGGATGTTCAACCCTACTATTAAATTTTGTTAGAGGCCTGGCCAGACTCACCTGACACAGATAAACAGGTCTCACTAGGAATTACAACTTGTTCTCTCTTTCCTCTGGGTCAAACTTGTTCCTCTTCTCCTACACAAACCTGGCAGCCTTGTGGGATAAATTGTCCTGAGCATTCAATGATGGAATGAAGCTTGGAAAGAAAAGGAAGGACAAAAACATGATTTATTTTTTAGCAAGGAAACCATCATTAGACAACTCAAGCACTAAAGTAGATTTATTCCAAATTGTTATAAAATATTCAGCTTTGGAACCCAAATTTACATATCCTTGTCCAGGTGATAAATCTCATGTCATGAAACGACTTGAAATTGTTACTGCTGTCTAGCTTCATCTCATTTTCTAGCAAAGTATGTTCTCAGATAGTCCTTACTGAAGGGACAAATATAAAGCACATGTTGTAATTTAAGAGAAACGTCTAATTGCTATGGAGAGGATTGTGTCTCCACTGGAATGGGTGTGTTGTTAGAATAGATACCAGGCATAGTATCTATTCTTAACAGTGAAGGAGGGTTGAGACTTCTTCTTCACAAATTATATTAGATACAGAAGAGTGACCAAGGCACTGTAAAACTAAAGCAAACCTAGCCCAGTAGGACTTAAATCATGGAAGGGCTTAGCTGAACAGCTAAGTTCTGCTGCCTTCCAGTGGGTAGAAGACCATAGATCATTTCAAGCGAAAAAGTTTCTCATTTCACTAGCTCGGTCTCTTTAAACAAAACTATAGTCATATTGGGTGAATATTTCTTAGAAGTTAGCCGAGCAGATTCTCTTCATTCTGGTTTGACAAACATCTTTCAACTACTGGGAAAGGTAACTGTGGTAGTGGTGTTCTGGAAATGCTGTTATATTCTAGATGCTCATTGATTTTTCAGGTCTGTGGGATGGTAGGAAAACAGTCATTTTCACTAGACAAAGAGGATGTGGGAAGTGTCTAGAACTGTTTATAGATTAACATACCAGAAGTAAGCATGGAAGCTGCCTGTGAGATACGGTAGCTGAAGTACAAATATACTACATCCAGCCAAGTCCCTGAAGAATTCATTTCATAATTAACACAGGCAGGATTAGAAGCTAGCTCTCACTCCCACTGAAACCAGTAATAATTTTTTTCTCCACTGAGCAAGACAATTAGACCAAGATTAAAGCACTCTGTGCACAAGCTGAAACTCAGTTCTCTACCGGGCCAAGCAGAAGAGATATGTTTTAAGTCCTCACTAAACCCTTATGGATTTTCATGAGGTTGAAGTTGTTATTTAACTCCTGTCAGTCCTGAAATTCTTAAGTCTCAGATAGAGAATCATTCTGACTTTCCTGGGTGTAACACAGCATAACTTTGTAGGTATGAACAAAAGATTTGGCTCCACGGAAATTCCATCTAATGGTCCTTATATATAATTCTTTGCAGTATGACAATAACATAATGCTGCTGAGGTGGCTAAAGCCTCTCCAAGGAAGCCCTGTGCCATGGCCCTACTGCTGCCATGGGATGGGAATGGGAATGGGATATTGCATCAAACAGTTTGCTATAAAGATACTCCTTCAGGTGATGTATGTAGAGAGTACACACCTTGGACACATCCGTCGTTGGAGTTTTAACACCAAACATACACATACTACTGACAGTTTCTCTGGTTTTAAGGAAAAAGAAACGTGGAGGCTCCAAAATAACTGTTGAATGAATTTGCAAATGCATTGAACAAAGCTATGAAGAAATGCTTTACTAATCTAAATCAATCATCTGGCATCAGATGATGGGAAAGGAAAAGAGAAGAGCATAAAATAAACTGTTTGATTTATCTTTTTAAGTTGAAAGATTAGATATAGTATGATAACATTGCTTAGGAAAAACACAGAGCCACTTGAACAGCATCTGAATGCTCCTATCCAGAAACCAGTAAGAAATTTTTTCTTTGGAGCAACATTTTTCTTCCAGTGTTGCTAAGTAATCATTACAAACACCTCTGCAATTCTGAGATTTTAAAATAATAAGATCCTAAGCAGCTTGAACACAGACTGCATTCTGAAGAACTGCTGTGTTATTATCCCCCTACAGCACTAACTGAAGGCTCAGATACAGTGCACAAGCCAGCTCTCATTTAATAGTCCTGTTTGGGAAATTATACTTAATATTAATAAATTAAACAATAATCTAAACCACAACAGAGTTCTGGTTTCATTTTACACAATAAAGATCCTTTGTGAGTTAGTGGTGTTGCATTTTATAGGCACTGGGATAGCAGCGGGGGGACAGATGCTTCATCTGGAGGAAAGCTTTGAAAGATGCTATTATCAGCACACTATGGCTAGCTGAGCTTTGATATTTTGCTATAAAATCAATCAGTGAATGCAAGTTATGCTTTGGGACAAAGGATTCCTATCTGGGGTGCAAGGCACCAAAATAATAGTTCTGATTTTTTTTAGAGTACTCAATCATGGCTTCTGTAGAAATGAATTGAAAACCTGAGGGTCACAGCATGTCTTTAGATAGTTGTTTTCAAGTGTCTAAGATATAAAACTTTTGTTCCTTCCTATGAATTGTTAGCCAGGTTTCGTAAGCAAATACGGTGTGTTTATATGTATTCCTAATAAATTTTGGACTCCTCAGACAATTTCAGGACAAAGGAGTGAGCATCTTCAACACATTGTTTCTACACATCTTTTTAAAATTGTATCTTACTAGATATGAGAAAATTCAGTCACACATGTCAAGCTATCAGAAATCAGGTCGTATCTGCTGCTCATAGAAATACTGATTTTTTAATGTCTTCTTCCAGTACTTACCTGGTTCTATGTCTATTTATATAATTAACTTCATGAAACTTGTTTAAACTTCTCTGTCAAATGTCAGGACCTCTTTGCATTCCTGGCAAATGCATAAACAAGTTAATATAAGATGTGGGGTGAGATTCCCAGCTGGCCACACATGGGTGAGTCCAGATGTAGGATCTTGACTGTTTAAACCTGCAAGCCCTTCCCAGAATGTCTCACTTAACTAGTGCTTCAGTGAATTTCTGTTTGGTTTGCAGAGCTGCAGTGATGGGTAGCTCTCAATAGGAACCAGGGAAAATTTGACTGCTTACTGGGAGGGAGCAGGGGAATAAGGGAAGTTTCTTTGGCCAACTCCATCCCTGTCAGTCAGTGGGTCCAATGCCAGTCTCCCAAAGGTTTCGTCCCAACATAGTTACATTTCATTGCAGAAAGGCAGATAAAATGGGAAGCAAATCTAAGAGTCACAGTATTGGTCAGAACAAGAATGGCTACTGTTTGTTTTTCCCACCTCTAGTTTTCAGCTAATAAGAAAAGAGTGCCATTGGGCTTTGGTAACAACCAAATGGCACAGTATTGTACAAACTTCTAATCTTTATTCACCTTAAAAAGAGGATAAAACAAGCATGAAATCTGAAGTAGCTTGCTTGAAACTAAATGTTGAAGCCAGTATTTCCCTCTGGAAAACAAACATCATTAAAGTTTGGCAAACCAAGTCCTAGAAGTTAATCTTACCTCAAATTAAAAGTTATGTTGAGGAGTTCATTTTGAATGAGTAGCATTAAAAGTAATTTACCCTTCTTCCTCTGTATTATACGTTTATTTTGAAATTCACAAGCTGTGAAAGCCGGGAAGAACCACATAATCCACAGTGACTTCCTGCCATAGGGAACTACATAGACCCTTGCTCAGTCACTAATGCTCCAGGCTCAGCATTCTGGCTGAGTCAGTGAATATCTTCAGGGATACAAGAACCTTGATTTAAGAAGTGAAATTCTGTCCCCACAGAAGCATATGGAAAGTCTCTCCCACATCCTGCCTATACAATTACTACCTAAATATTTGGCTATAAAAAACTTGCAGCAAATATGAAGAAATACAGGGGAAGCCGGTGATATTTGCTTTGCACATCTCTGTGTTTGGGATCTGCAGTGATGTTATTTGATGAAGTGGTTGGTCTCTAGGGCTCTGAGTAATCCTCTGTTGCATTAGATGTGACCAGAGACAGATTCAAAATTACGTACAAGCACATTGCGACCTAGGCTATCAGCAGGGCTGCTACAGATACCAAAATACAAATCAGCAAATTTACCAGGCTACAGCACCAGTTAATTTCCAAACTAGGAGAAATCAGATTTTCAGATGTAGTAGACTACATGGCAGAAATTATTCTTTTCCAAGGTGCAAGAGTAAACATTAATGGATGAAAATGAGTTGTAGAGGATTCATGAGTAGTATCATCCGTACTACCAGTATTCTGAAAGGATAGAAACTACTATTTCAGTCTGTTTTCCTGTTCCCTGCGTTAAAAATTAATGGGACACTTAACTCCTGAAAATGAAGACAAGCTGAAACAAATGGAAGAAAAACTGGTGTAGATCTAATAAAAAAATTCAAAAATACCTACATAAAAGGATTATGAAAAATTACATTTGTCTTAAGAATGTTAAAATGAAATTAAATTTCATTCACTATTTTTCTATGATGAATGGTACTCCCTGAGACCATATTTGAGTTACCAATCTGTTGAAGCAGATGGAATTCCTTACTATAAAGTCACAAAAGCATAACATGCTTTCATATCTACTGGAGCAAGGGCATTAGACTTCAATCTAGTGAATCCTCTATGCAATGTTGGAAGTGTTCGACTTATCTATACTGTGTCCCATGCTTGATGGCTCTAGTGACTGCAGCAGGTAAGAGTTTCTGTACGTCTGAAAATGTAGATTATAGCCTTAAATTAGAAATACAATAGATTAGCAGTGGGGTTGTCAGTCCATTGCCTAGAGCAATAGAAATGGCAGGTGTAACTTGTAAACCTGCTAAGAAAATGCATTTTCACTGCAATGTCTCTGCTTCACTTTTCTTTTTCAATGTGTTTCTTACACTTCCGGTCCTGTCTGAAATAATTTCTAGTGTTTTGCACAACATGTCAGGTTTTATCCTCATTCATGACCTGGAAAGTTATCTAGAAGTTGCTGTTCTACCTCTTGTATTCTACCTGTTCCTAAGCCACAAGAGGAAAATATAATCAAACACCAATCTATCTCCTGTGTGAGTTATGTTCTTGTCAGGCAGAAAAAACAAACAAAACTTGCTTCAAGTCAGCTGAGACATAAATTAATGTTCTTTTGTTTTCTGAAAATATTTCTACTGTCTTCTAGTGGAAAACACTCTTTATCAAACCTAACCAGAACTTGTGCAGAGCTTATTGGGTGACAAATTTGCTAGTCACCACAAACTTCACCATAACTCTATGCAATTAAAAAGCTCTATGGCAAGCCTTCAGTCTCTCTACTTTTGCTGAGAATTTCAGTATGAAACTGTTTTCAGAGTAACTAACTAAATTAAAGCTGAAAACCATTATAAAACAACCCATGTTATATTTTTTTTTCTTCAGAATCTGTGCCCAAGGCTTTCTAGAACATGTGCAATCCAGTTTGTGATGCAAACTGCAGATTTGCCATGCTCCTAGAAACAGATGTGCCTATAGCCTGTGCTGCTAACCCTATTCTTTCACTGGAAATACATTCTCAGAAAATTTGTACAAGGATGGTGAAACTCAACTAAGATATACAGGCTGCATATAACTTCTGTTACTCTGTTCAACAAGACAGGTTTTATCCACTATTAGAAACAATGCATAAACATAATTTGCTGATTGAGTCTAATTTTAGATTAGGCGCTTGCTCCAAACTCAACTTTCTTAAGGTCCCTCACTCTAAAACTTAAAATTTGCTGACTTCTCACAATACATGGATCAACATTTTTTCCTTCTGATGATGGTCTAAACCATTACATCAGTACAGATGTCTGGATTACACATTAGATCCTAGCTTCACCCATGAGAAAAAATAAAATTAAACTTAAAAAAACCATATCTGGTCCATAAAACTAACATTGCCTTGTTCTTGAAATCCCTATCTTGGATTCACATACTCCTCATTACTCAGAAAGTCAGCCAATAAGCACAGACACATTCCTTTGTATCTAGGGCCAACTATGCCCTTGTCTGAGGTCTTAGTGTGAATTAAAGTCAAACTAATAGTTGCCCTAGTTTTGTGCTGGCAAACCACCATTTCTCCTCCCTGAGCATGGCAGCCAGTCCTTGCACGCTTTTGCAATACAGAGTAGGTCCCATCTGCTTCATCTGTTTGTTCATGCCTGTGCTTATTAAGACTGTTGGAAAGGTTGCTCTGAGCCTGGCATCATTGGTAGGGGTGGTTCATGCTGGGACTTGTCCGGAGTCTTCTTCAGTGTCTGAGCTCACAAAGCCATGATCTGAAGTGACTGTGCTGCAGCCTTGCTTTGAAATGGACCCAAGCACCGCATTTAAACCTGGCGCCTAACCAGATGTGCATTTAGCCCATCCAGCAACACCCTCCTGACATGATTCTAGGGCAAAGAGCATAAGGAGGAACTCCGCAGTGTGTGGAGCATCACAGAGTGTTGCTGCACTGTAGGCTGAGGTGGAAGGGGAAATGGTAGCAGCACTTTGCAAGCAGGGTAGCTTACAGCCTGCACCCATAGCACTGCCAGCCTCTGGTTCCAGAGAACTGGGCATCTGCATGTTTCAGATCACCTTAGCTCACTGCCTGGGAGAGCATTTGTATCTTGACCCTCACATATGACAAGATGTGATAAAGTGATGCTTCCATTCCCCTCTCAAATCTAGCTTACTCTTTAAATCCACACTGTGCTCATTAAGAGTCCCACGCTCTGGTCTTGAACACTGGCTTAATGTTCCCAAGGAACCAGAACGCAGCTGGTCTGCACAGTGATTCAGAGAAAGGTAGGGATCTTTATGTGGGAACAGAAATCTGCCTGCATGTTAGGTTGTCTGAATAAACATAGGTTTCACTATTAACCACAGCACCGAGTGTTTATTGGAGGCAATTCACAAATGATATTAGGCAAAGGGCATTATCTTTATATCCAGAAACATCTGTATGCATTTTCCTGTAGCAAATGTAACATACTTCACTATCTATTAAATGTTGTTCCTAAAAAACTGAGTTGAAAGTTCACCAGAAGGCAAGATTAAGAATAGCACAAGAAGAGGTTTTACAAGTTTCCACATGTAGTTTTGCCTTTGCACTTCCACCTGGATCATTTGTATTCCTCTCCTTGCTATCTTTGAAACAAAGACTGTCAGCCACATCCAATTATCTCATAGTTTTGTGATATACTACAACCACATGGGGATTAGGACAAAAATAGCCAACTCCCTTATATTTATGGCACACACTCAAGGAATGGGAAACTCTTTCGTGAAATCCTGTAGCATGACAGAAGTATGTAGTATATCAGCAAAAGCTGAATTTTGCTCATGGAAATATCTGCAAAAGATGATAAACATTAACAAATTTCCCTGGCAGAAACTGACTTTGCTTTTTCTAAAATAGATGGATTTTCTTTTCTTTTTTATTTTTTCTTGATGGTGGAGGCTGAATATAATCTAAATGCATGAAGACAAAAAATGTGAAAATGCCATCAGAAAAAGCACTGTCTCCACTACAACAAAGCTTTATGTGATGTGCTATAAGGTCTCTCTCAACTGTTTTCCATTGTCCAGAAGATTGACAACACTATTCAACAAAGAGAGTAACTGGTACAAGTTTGACACTTCAAGCCCACAAGAAAAAACAAAACAAAACAAAACAAAACAACCCCCAAAAGATATACTAACAGTTGCAACCAAGCAAGGCTGCTAAAGTGTCCATTACTAGTTTTTCCCTTGTGACAAAGCTTATATACTAACAATGCAAACTAAAGCAATACCTACAAGGGAAAATATCTCTGAAACTTACTGTTTCATTTCTGTGGCTCAGGCCTTAATGACTAAAATCTTAAGTAAAACCCATCAAAAGTGATGTTGAAAATTAAAAATAAAATAAAAAAGGGGGGAACAGGAAATATGATTGACCTGCTGGAAGACAGGTTGGCTGGGCACCCTCAGGGTCAGCCTCCTCTTTTTCACCTTGTCCTTACCCCTAATCCTCCTCCAAGCTGTGTGTGGGCATACAGCTGGCCCTCTCCAGCTCTGCCAGCTGCAACCCTTCCTGCCTCTCCTGACAGCTGTCAGTTTGCTACTTGCAGGGGACAGCATGTGATGAACTTGTTCTTTTACACCGTCTACTGCATCACTGAAAATCTGAAGAGTGAAGCATTCTTATCATTATCTATTTTCCAAGTCATTTTCCGGACAACTATTCAAGGCTAATGAAATCAAACTTCTTGTCACCAGGTCATCATAACATTTAATACCCTGAAAATAGTTCTAATCTGAACCTGCGATATTCTCCTAAGGTTCCAAAGTCTTCTTGAACATATTTTGTGCACCCTGTTTCTCTGCCTTTTTCTCTCTCACACACAGATACAAATCTTTAGATTAAAGACTAAAGATTTTGAGAAATATTTAAATAATTAGGTTTTAGCCACCCCAAGATTGAACATAAAGGCAACCACAAAAAAAGAGAATGAGAAGCCAGCACTCTTTTGTAATCCTTTTCCATCAATGTGTCGATTAAAGAAAATGTAAGACTGTAGGGTATCAGCCAAGTCTGTAGAGGATCTATTGGTACAACAAATGAAATAAAAAAACTTTAAAAAAAATAATCTAATTACACTTCCCCTTCATCTTTACTGAATAAGAAATACAAAAGGAAATTTATCTTTGTTGTGGTTCAGATTTCCTCATCCTGCTCAAATCTGCTCTTAATTTAGAAATATGCCGGTTTCTGCTTTCACATTTTCATTAAATGTTGCTTAGGCTTCCTGGATCTAAAGGAAGCCTTGGGATTGGCCATGAAAACAAATGTCTCTTGGAACAAAGTCCCAGAGCCACTGGGATACATAAGACCAAATTCAGACCTTATGCATGGACAGGAAAGCAATCCAAAGGCCTCCTGTATAGGTCAGAGTGATGCTGTGTGACATAGATGCTGTGTCCAGTAAGAGTAAACTTGAGGTCTCTTTTTACCTGAGTCTGTTCTGTTCTTTTTCTCTCCTGGGTGCCTCACACTTTTTCTCCCCGTGGACGTCATTCCTCTCCTTTTACCCTCTCCTCCTATTTCTATCTGCTATCTCTCCTTCCTTACTTGTTCTGTATCTTTGCCTGCTTCTTCTTCGCACCCACATGTGGTTTTAACAGAGCTCTGGCCACCCTATTCAGTTTCCCTTGTGGAGAAAGAATGGTTCTCCTTTCATTCCTCTCCTCTCTTTGTTTATCTGCTTCATTTTTTTCTTCACTCTCTCTTTTTTATTAGTCATGTTCAAACTTTCTATTCCTTCTTTTTTTTTTCTTCCGTTCACAACCTCGCCTTTCATATGCTTTGTCTTGCAAAATATTTCTTAAAACCTACATAAAGCAGCAACAATACAATTCAGGCTCTTGGGATAACAGCAAGAGATGGACTAGAACAAGCTTCCTCATTCAATGCTGAGTGTTCAACACACAAGAATACACACCTCCCATCTGCAGAGCATTAAAGAGCTGATGTGTGCAGATACTGCTCCGTCACGCAATGCTGAACAGAAAGAGGAATTGCTAGGTATGTGTTAACTGAGCATATGCATCCCTTGAGGAGTCAGAGTACTTCTCAAATTCCCCTTAGCTGAACCTCATATTAAGTCCCACTTTGTTACAGTATGATGTTCTATTGCACTGAGTATGGATTTGATGGATTAAAAAGCAAGAAGTTAGGGTTTCTCATTGATGAAACAAGGCGGTAGTTTTCAGTGGATCACAGCCCACCAGGGTAAAAATACTGAGAGGTAATAACCTGTAATTTACAGCATCTGTCATCATTATTTTTTTGTGTGTGTGTGTTCTTTGTTCCAGTTCTTGGTCTCACTGATATCCCAGTCTGGGGTCTCAGAAGACTGAGCCCAAGCTGTGGGTTCAGGAAGACTACCTGGGGAGCTACACGTCAACAGAGCTAGAGTTGCTCCTTAGGTAGTGGTCAAAGTGGGATTTGACACACTTCAGCCTTTGAGTGAAATGACTGGCAAAATATAAAGATACGCTAGAATATTATTTTAGGTTTGAGGGTGTTTGCATTCAGTCCCATGGCAGGCTTTCCTTGCAAGTTGAAAAAGTGCCCTATATATTTCTGCGGGGCACAAATTCACACTGCTTCAACTATGCTGCAGAGATACAAACTAGTGTAAATACCCTTAGCCATACTGCAGTTTTCTTCACATTCTGTGTCATACAGTGCTAAATTGATCAGTTCATCGAGTTCCAGTTCTGTTAAAGGAAAATGAAGCATTTCTTTGCCTCATAAAGGGATAGTAAGGTACTCAAAGACTGTAAAAGGAGACAGGTGAAACACGATGATGTTCAGAAACTTGACTTCTTTCAAACAAAAATGACTTTTCTAAAAAAAAAGTTGGAGAAGAGTGAGATTGCCACTACATTTCACAATATCTGATTTTGGGATAAAATTTGTGTCAAAATGCCCCTTTTTACTGTTGACACTTCATGCTTTTTAGATAAAGGAAAAGAAGTTTTGACATATAAAATAACCACAAAACCAGAAAAAAATACTTTTAAAAGTGAAATTTCATGGAAACCCTCAATCACATGAAATTGGTCAGTCATGGTTTAGTGAAAACAATACTTCTCAATGGAAACTTCATTCATCACATTTTTTTTCTTAGTTTTGTTTTTCTCTGACTGACTACTTAGAACGGACCAGATATAGCCTCTTCATGGATATTCTCCAGTATTGAGAGTGCTTTATAAATCTTTATAAAGTTTCATTTGTGGTGTAATACAAAATGACATCTTTCAACCTACAATCTCACAGACTGACAATCTTTTAAGAGTGATTTTTTTCATAAACTGCCCATCTAGCAAGGAATGGTTTCCATGCTTGTGCAAAGATATCCTATCCATTGAATGGATGTCAAGAGTAAAGAGTCTCTAGGGAAAGGAGCCTCAGATGACTGTATTTTATGGACTGTGTTTGTTCACACGCACAGAATGGACTTCATTTCAGTATCTTCCCTTCTAATGGGCTTTGTATTCCAGCAGGGACATTACTATGATGACAAAGTGTATGATAAAACAGTGAAGGTGAATGTAGGAAAGGCAAAATACAGTATATATTTCTATTGCTAACCTAGATACAAAACCAGACCTCTCTCCTTGCCACCCTCCTCATTGGATGTTCTTGAGAAATGTGTTCTGAATGCTTTCCACATGAGCTTTTGTTTAAAGAAAAAAACTAAAATGCACTGTTGATGCTTTTTAAACAAAGGGCACATTTTCACTTACAAAACTTGAACAGAAACAATTAAATAGGGCAAAAAGTACAGTTTATATGAGTAATTTGTTATAATCATTGTAATGTTTCAGATATCAATGAACTTAGTTGCTATTTAGTGTCAAAGTAGTTTTTCCAAAATGACGTCAATTTGTCATCCTAACAAAAACAAAAGTAATAAACCTTTCACTTTCTGCATTAAAAATTCTTTCACACTAGTTTGTATAACCTAGTTATATAATATGATGGTGTAAATATTTAAAAGGGACAACTAAATTATCCCTGTCAGGGAAGATTTCTTAACCTCTACTAATCCATCTTTTATTACTACTCTAAACGGAAAACATTAGTTAAATCTATGAAATCTTGAACACATTTAAATGTCTTTAATGACAAATGCTACATTTTTTTTCTCCTTCCAGCTGTCTAGTAATGCTTGCTTTCTCCATTGGCTTAGGGCACTTACAGAAGGCAAAATCCTGGTCCAAACAACAAAAGCACAATGTATTCTTTCATTATACACAGCGACTATTTAGTTTAAGTCTTTTGGCTTACTCTCATATGAACTGATGGGTTTTTTCTCTCTTATTATCTGAAATGACATTAGCAAGAAAAAAATGTCATTCTGAGCAATGATCTAGGTCCCAGTTCTGCAAAGTGTGTATCTGAAATCTTGGTATTTTGTTAGACTGAGTGAAGACTGAGACTGATGTAATTTTGGTAAAACTGGAACTATGAAACTGGCCTACTTCTGGGTCTGGGAAAAAGTTATCCAAAGTGTTGACAAAACATGGAACATTTCTCACTGTGTGGCCTGTACTAATGGACATTGCAACAGGCTGGACAAACCATTGAACACATACACATTTTTAAAACTTAATGGACTTGTACTTACAACTTTATAAAACTCTAAATAAATCTGTTCAGCAACAGATGGAACTAGAACAAATATTGGTCAACGAGAAACAGAATATAAGTTGTGCTTTTAATAAGAACAGAATTAAAATTGAAACTAAATTGTCGCACATGGAATAGGATAAAAACTAGAATTAATTAATTACTGTGGAACTAAACAAACACTGGGACTGGAGTGTGAGCTTAAGGGCCTATCCATGTGGATTCCTTTTTGGTACCATCACCATGCTTGGTTACAACTAGAAGGGCCAAGATTTATCCAAGTTTAACTAACTTATGGATATACGGGATATACAGGAACACAAGGTGAATTTAACAAGCTTTCAAGTGTGTTCCAGTTAGGTCTCCAGACTCTAACTGGAACTATGACAACTCAATAGTCCTTATAGCTATGTAGTGTAGTGGCTGGAAAGTGAAATGAACCATAAATGTGACAACACGGAAATATGTACAAAAGTGAAATACCTCATGTTTCAGTCATTGTAGAGACATTAAATGACTCTGTTGCAGAAGTCTTTGGACACCTGAGAGAATTCCCATAGTGTTTATCTGTGTTTTGGTAAGTGTTTAAAGCTACTCACTGGATAATCAACTGGCTAGTCCAAATTTGCCTCCCCATATATCCTACCAATTTAAACAGGCTGTCCTTTCAAACCATGGACATAGTAAAATATTTGATTGCCTACATTTACATTGTCTTTGAAGGTCACAGTGATGGAACTAGTTGTTTCTTACAAAATGCTCGTATTAAACACACTATGCCCAACTAACTTGGTGCTGAGTATTCTCAGGGTTTGCCTCTACTCGTCTCATTCTTTTAGTCAGGTTGAAAGTCCCTCAGCAGCTCACACTCACACTGAGGGGAGAAAGTACGATCTCTATGCATGTCACATTGCACGTTGCCGAGAAAAGGCAAGAGCTGAACCTCTTGAAGACCAAGCTGAAGCTATACAGAGATAGTAGCAACAAAGGACCTGCCCTCAAAACCACTATTTTGAGAAAGTAAAGGTATGAATAAGACATGAATGACCTTAGGAGAGAAGTCAACGATGGAGCAACGTAAGAAAAAAAGATGGACCCAATGTGAGGTCATGAGGTTTCTTGCAGACTCGACACAGTGGTGAAGTCATCACTGTGTGTAGCTTCTTCCAAACATGCCTGTCTGTGCTGCAGAAGAAAAACCACCAGCATAGTTTGATAACATACTGATCTTTAATCTATAAAGAAGATTAAATTCAAAGTTTAGCAGTATAAAAGAATAACAAATATATTTTAAAACAAAAATACAAGATAACACACTTGCATCTTGGTTCCTCCTGCTGTCAAAGCTTAGACTACACAATTTCTGGGGTACAATTCCACTGCATACAGTGCTTCCTATCACTTCAGCATATGTTGAAATTTAAATGAAAGATTTTATTTGAAAAAAAACTTTTCCAGGTACAAGCTCAAGCCAGGGTGCTATTATGATTAGCTAGTCACATGTCAGCTCCCACATATAATTTAAACAAACCAGAATGAAATCACTGCTTGTTGCATCATTCCTGCATTTTCATGTCTGTTCCTAGATGCCAGGAGACCATCTACCACTGCATTGATCAGCCCAGCTGCTTGTAACTCACAGTTGTTCAAGAGCTGAACCTTTTTCACTTGGGTCCCCTGCTCTAAATTCACATTCACAAGTTCTTACTGCCCTCAGGCACACACACAAAAAAAAGCATTGGGGCAAAAAGTGACAGAAAAGGTATGAAAACTTGTGAAAACTTTCAGACAGCAAGGAAAAAGCCTCAGGAAAGAGTGATGTGAGTATCCTCTCCTGACGGCAATTGTTCATAATTTGTTCAGCTTTACCTCCAGTGGACCCCAAGGCAAATCAGAGTTGATGGGGACAGCCAGGTGTAGGGGAAGAAAAGGCTGAACAATCTGTTTAGCCTTCCCTGTCTCTTTATAGTTAGATTTACCATTCTGACCCATACAAACTCTGTTCCTGCTTTGCACTGACCACAGAAACATGCTTTTAAGCTCATGCTGAAGCAGACTGGAGCATGGTTTTAACCCACCTTTCCCCTTGTTGAAAACAAGCTCCTTTGTGGAAACAAAGAAACAAAAAGCAAAACCCACCCAAAACAGGAAAAATTCTATACAGAAGGCACTTCAAAAATGGATAAAAGGATACATTTTTCTACAAGCATCCCAACTGTAGAATAACTGTTTTGAATCCATTAGTGGTTGCATTCTCATTTCATGATCTTTGGAAAGCATAATAATAACAATAAAAACAATATGAAATAAAATATTTCCACTAATGAAAAATCTGTTCAGTTAAAAATTGCAAAACCAAGTAAACAGCACTTCCATCAGTCCTGCAAACTTGAAACATCCAACATTGCTCGGACAAAATTGAGAATACAGTAGACTTTTCAGCATAACTCTACTTAAATGACAGTATTGATTAAGAAAAATAAGGCATACTACTGAAACCAAAATACATAGAATCAGGTTTCTATGCTACTGATTGCCAAAAAGCTATTTTTAAAAAAAATGGTTTAAATGCAAACTTTTACATCTCCAACACGTTTTACATATTTCAGACAACAAAAGAATACACATACATTGTATGTGATAAATTTTTAAAACTAGCCATTACATTTTCACAGATTAAAAACAAAAACAAAGTCTGTTTAAATATTTCATTTCTACAAAGTGAATTTACATTTTTAAGTACAAAGTGCAAATACTACAGTTGTTTTTATTGCCTTTTGGTGAGGAAACCTCCCACATGTCAGAGATCTGCCTTGGATCAGTAAGCTGTTCACCCTTGCTTCTTAGAAGCTTGCTGAAAGAAAATGATTTGGAAAAATTTGCATTATTAATGATGTTTTCAAGTAATTAAGTATAAACAGTTATCTCTATTTCTCAGTAGTGTCATGACATGCCACTATCAGAACAGAAGTTCTGCACAAACATATATAGGGAATAAAACAATCCCTGCCCTGTAGTCCTTTAAGGCATCTATGAACAAGGGTGTAAGCAACATCTTTATGATTTCTTACCTATGGCCTCTTTAAATCTATACCTGTCAAACACACAGGTTTAGCAACTGCCTGGGCAAGTCCCTGGTGCAATATACCTTTCTATGGCATGTGATGTATAAGGAATGGGCTGCTGGCCAAAGTCTGAAAAATCTACAGTTTCCTTGTAAACTTTGTTAGGCTGTAAAAGACCCTCTGGGTCTCATTGACAACTTGTGTGCATAGATGTGTGTGTTTGTTGGACAAGGTGGAGCTGAGCAAGGGAAATGTACGTACCCAGCTCTGTCAGTTCCTCTTTTATTTGACCTCTTTTAGGGCAACAGCTGAGATTCAATTAACATATTATTATATGTATCTATATGTGTTTTCTTTCAGTAAGCTTGTATGTGAGTGCACACATACAGACATGCACGTATGTAAAAAAAAATATTCAGGATTACATGCGTAAGCACACAAACATACATATAACTGAAATCCTGCAATAAATTAGCAGAAAATGAGCTCTTGAGTGCCCTTCTCCTGAGTGGTGCAAATCTGATCACTCCTTAGATGGGTGGTTTCCTTTGAGAAGCTCCTACCCATCCCAGTTGCTTTTCAATAGCTTCCTTTCAAGTGAAAACTTTTGTGATGAAAGCCACCTTCTGCATTTGCAGCCTTGTATTGTTTGTCTATGAAACTGCCAACAGATGGTTTTCTGAGCCAGCTATCATTTGTCAGCAACAGCTTTTAAAATAATTGGTGCTGAGTCAGCAAAATTATTGGACAAAATTAAAAAACATAGGACACTTTTATTACAGATTCTGCAAGTCAGGATCAGATTTCACGAAAGGGGAGAGGGCTTGTTATGCTTCAAGTGTAGTGCACGTGTGCCAGTAATTGCCATTATATAATTAAAATAACCCCTTTGAATGTTTTTCAGTTCCGACAGGATAATTGTTTTCAGGCTGCCTTGTTTAAATCGTAAGTGATTTGTGGGGGGAACTTAAAAAGTTAAGACCACAAACATTTGTTTAAACAAACAGAAACTTATCACATCCCTCTAGCTGTAAGAATATTTCATATTCCATCAAAGATATGTAGGAGGTCTCTGGTAGAACCCACAACCAATGTTGAGCTTGCCTTAGGAAGTGTGAACCTAACATCAAACAAATCGGAGATAAAGCAAGAAACAAATTGACTAGCAACAATGAGAGGAAGATTTCTCTTGGCTTGTGGGGAGGTTCACCCTGCATTCAGTTTTTAACAAATCAATCTAGCTTTCTGGTAGATGGGAAGACATTAAATTAGCCACAACTATGGTCTGGTGATATTTTTAACCAATTTCCTGTTTTCCTAGTTGCAGGGTTACCTGAGCTGTTCTTACGTTTCAATGAATATTTTTAAAACCAATTAATCATTTAAAGCTGCTTTTGTGGGAATTAATCATTTAATTCCTCTAAAACAAAAGTGAGGCAAGAATGGTATGAAGGTGATTTTTTTACTTAGACCATTCAAATGGTGGAATCATTCTGGAATTCATTGTGTGATTCATTGTGGAATCACAAGTCCTTCAGAGCCATGCAAAAGTGTCAGGAAGCTGTGCCAATGTTGTCCAGAAAACAGAATCTTTAGTATTAATGATTATAAAAATAGACACACACAAATAAGAATCCCCTTTTTAACCTTCTCCTTGAGCTTCCATTTGAATCCCTCCTTTACAATGTGTACTGTTCCTTGATTTTAAAAAAATTTGCTTTGGTACCTTTCGTAGCTCTGAATGCCTTAAGTAGCCAAAACGTTATGAATGACTGGTGTTATTCAGAAAAACAAAATCATATCTTCACAGAAAATTGATGCAAAACCAAATAATGGATTATGTTGTCAGGGTACTTGACATTTTATTTGCTGCAATCATTCTGCAGACCTAACCAATTTTAGTTTTAACACACATAAGCAGACTGATGCAAATCCTAGTTCTCCGGAATCGTTTTTCTCAGCCAGCAAAGGCATTTGAAAGTGACAGCTCTTTTCTCTACACTAAGATTTTAAAAGGTGTTTAAAACCACCATACAGTAATTCAGTGGGGCTTGTTAAATGTATAGATTTTCACAGGGCATGGGAAATACATGGCTTTTTTCACAAAGAGTAATTTCAATCAAAATTTGCGTCTGTAGTATGACTCACAGGAAAGTTAATGAAATTCAGTTAAAGCAAAAGGTAAATGAAGATAAAGCAGCACACATTTAAAAGTGTATGCAAGTGCTGACACTCAGGAATGCAGAAGATGCATATGAGGGCTCAATTACACTCATCTAATTATCACTAACCTAGATACCAATTACATTTTACTAGTAACATCCTCATGCCGGCATTTACACATATTTACCCCACACCTGTAGCTGACTAACTCAGCTTTCCTTAGAACTTAAGTCAAAATGTGTTAATCAGGATGTTGCTCTACATTTTCCTGGCAATTCTACAGAATGGCAGATGAATGCAATTTGAAACTGCTGTGATAACTGCTGAAACCCCAAGAAGTTCATTTGGGAAAGACAGTAATGGAGATCTTGCTCTCCTCAGTACTCACCTGCCTGGATGAAGTGCTCTCAGTGTTGGTTTTAGCAGCTGCAAAAGGAGGGGGGAAAAAAAACACATTAAAAATAGAGTTTGCAAGTTAAATGTAACATCTCCAAGAACTGAGGCCCTCATTCTAGTATTGTTTAGAGTAGGGAAATTGCACAGCTTTCAATCAATGTCATAAGATGTTTCAGGTCTTTTGTTGGAATGTCCACTTTTTTCTTTCCTCAATGCAGGTATAGCTTCTATCATGTTGTATGAAGGTTGAAAGACAGCATTTATGCCAATTAATACATGACATTTGCTTAGGATAGATTGCATCTAGTCAATGTTGAGCATTTCAAACTTATTACATCTTTAGTAGTAAATATAGCCTATTATCCCTGCTGGGAAAGAAGTATGGACAAGCAGACTATCTGGAAAGCCTTCCACTTGCTTAAAGACATTGTGCAGGAACAGCTCTACCAGCCAGAGACATTGGTCACATTTTATCTATAAAACCACAAGATTATCACTTTTTTTTTTTCTTTTTTTTTTAAGTTTCCTATTGGCAAAGTCCAAAAGAGTGGACTAAATGAGGAAAAATAACCCCAGCTACATGAGTCTGCTGGCCCATTCAACTTTGCAAACAAACTTGGGAGGCTAGGGAGGAACTCACCCTCTTGATTTTCCATCTGGACCTTGAAAAACACTGCAGAAACTACCATTCCCCAGAGAAAGTATGTTTTGTGGTTCTCTGGATTTTTATATTGCTTCAAATGATTCTCACAAGACACCTGGGACTCACACAGAATGATACAGAGCAGTCTCTTTATCTCAGCTTTTACACTTAAGGTGATGGGTTTCACCTATTCCTAGAATTATAACTCTAGATTTAGTGTAGCAGCAGCTGATTTCTTTCATGCAAGTAAGAGGATTATCAGAAAGGAAATTTTAATTATCTAGCAGGAGAAACAAAATAGAATGCTGCTATTCCAACAAAAGCAATTTTTATTGTCATCTTTAAAAATATGTATTTCTAGGAAAGCAACCAAATGATTTGGCTTAGAAGTTTTTTCCATTAGGATGCCATTAGGTTTTCAATGCAAAAGCTCTGAGGTATTTTTTTCATTCCAAAATTTAATGTTCTCATTATTGACGACATTTTGTTTTGAGAAGGTCTGTTAAAAAGCTCCAGATATGGTGAATATAATCTTTTCTCTAGCTAAATCTGTGTATGACCTTCATATAATGTCATGCCTTCATACAATTTTATTTTCCAAAACAGGAAGCTTACGTGGAGCAGGAGAACTTTAATCTTTGGGGTTTTTTCACTGAAATGGGCACAAGGAAAACTGGGGTTTGGTTTGAGTCTTGCTGTAGCTTTCTTTTATGTCCTGAAGCAATGAATTTGGATCCAAATTTCATCTACAGTAAGGCCAAGGAGCGCCAGCTGCAGCAGGACAGAAGTGTCTGGATGTTAACATATGGAGTGGGAGTGACCATAAAGTTCTCCACTTTAAAACACTAGTCTGCCAAATAGTGTAAATGAAAAAGGCATTACATTTCAGTTTCCACACTTATAGCGTAAAGATAGCAACAACTATCTTACTTCATTCACCTGCATACATTTTTTTTTTCACCTCTCTCACCTAGATGAAAGTTAAAAGATAGTAATACCAGGTCCATAAAACAACAAACAAACAAACAAACAAGCAAACAAACAAAACAAAAACTGAAAAAAAATCCTACATTTGATATATTTGTTTTGAGAGATTTTTTTTTGTGAGACAGAGAATTTACTTTTTTAGTACAATGCAAAACTATCCCTTATTCATGCAGTACTCCTTTTGTAGGCCTGAATACAATCAATTTTGTGGAAACCATTTTATTTCTGGCTGCATTTCCCACTTGACTTGCTTTTCATTTCCTCTGACACCTTTGTTTTACTGCCCTGGCTTCACTTTGAGATCCCAGGCAAACAAAACATTTGTCTATATTCATGTTCTACAGCTTCTTACTGTGTGGGGATCTACTGTTGTTGTTTACAATTTTATTTTTAAAAATTCTTCTTTATTTTCAGGAATAATGTGATTGAATTCTGCAGGGACTGTTACATAACAGTAAGTTATTCCTCTTTCTACCAGTTTTGCAGGAAGGTAAGATGGCTGTGTACCAGCAGTTGTTCCACCTGTTTGGCACATGACCATATTCCTTGCTGTATATCTAAACCACATTTGAGAAATGAGAAGTCATTAGAACACTCAACAATGTGCTTCCTCCCCAGCAGGAATCCAAAAAGCACAGGTGTGATACTTTCAGTCATTCATAACATAGTACTGTAATAACATTAAACTGGCTGTTTGATGACTGTTATTATTATCATTTCCTCTTAGGCTTCCTACTGTAATACATTAAATGGTCAGAATCAATGGGAAATTTCCAATTCTGTTGGATCAAAGTGATGATTTGCCTACACAGAAGCAGTTTTCCTGCCATCTGTCCTAAGCAACAGCTGTATTAGCTACAGACAGGTGTATTCTTATATTTTGTACACTTCTGGCATATGCAAATATCAGACTATGTCAGCTCTTAAGAATCTAGTGAAGAAGATTGAAAAGGTTCTCACTGTGGCGTTTCTTCGTTTCTGCTTTACCTTCTTCTTTTGTTACTCCCAAGCAGCCCATTAATTCTTGAACTGACAAGGACTTATCGTTGTTCACATCACAGTATTCCACAAACTTCTTCACACATTTTTTGGGCTTTGATTTCTTTCTTAGGAATCTCTTAAATGGCTTGATTTCTTTCTTGCCAATGTCACCACTGGAATTTTTATCTAGCTGTTTGAAATACCAGTGGACCACTCTCTCTTCCAAAGTATGATTTGGATCTGGCTCTGAAACCCTGAAACAGAAGGGAAAAAAAAAAAAAAAAAAGAAAAAAAAAAAAGAGTTTATTCTTTATTCTGATACAAACCCCTTGGTTTATACCTTTATTTCAGAATAGTTAAATCACTGACAGATACTTTGTTACATAAACCTCCCTGCTTTTGGCCACTAGCTTCTTGTAGTGAATCCCTTTTTTTTTTTTTTCTATTTGGTCAACTGTATTCTAAATTTTACACTAAGGGTTGGAATACGCTCTTAGTTAACTCTCTGAAACTGTGTTGAGGTAAGCACCATATTCAGAAAACAGTGCTTTCCCCTTCCATTTCCTGAAACAGACTAAAATGGAGAGATATAAAAGGGAAAAAGACAGTTCATAGACGACAGAGACATGAAAATGTGTAATATACCCNCAGATCCCACCTCAGTCTTTTCTTCTCTAGACCAAAAAGACTCAAGTCCCTCAGCCTTTCTTTGTAAGAGAGATGTTCTAGGCCTCTAATCATCTTTGTAACCCTGTGCTATACCCTCTCCAGCATTTCCCTGTCCTTCTTGAACTGGGGAGCCCAGAACTGGACACAGTACTCCAGATTACCCCTCACCAGGGCAGAGTAGAGGTGGGGGAAGCAGGTCAACAGTTAAACAATCAACAGTGAAGCAGGTCAACAGTTACCATCGCCAAATACCTAGGTTCCAGTTAGAACCCATGATGTTCTAAGCTGGTCTTAGAGATAAAGATACCTACATGCATTGAATTACAGGATAAGTTATAACAATAAATGCTGCCTCCTCTTCAGATGACAAGCTCCTAACCTACAGACACCCAAAGACGCCCTCATCAATCCATTCACCACTGCCAGAATGTTTTTAAAGACATACATAAAGGGTCTGAAACCTACCGGCTAGAAGACAGTGATGGGTCAGATACTGCATGCACCATATCCGTGGACAATGCATCCAAAACACTAGTCAGGAACTCATTCTTCTTGGCCCCAGGACAACCTAGAAAAACAGTAATTCTTTTTTAGTTTATTTTTTCCTCTTTTTACAACATTTAACTTCCAATAATAGTTCAAATTTAGAGATAGATGTGACTCCCTGCATACAAATTCCCATAAATTGTGGACAAGTTCAGAAGATAATTCAAAGACAAGCATCTAAATTCAGGTACATATCTATAATATAGAGCATCATGAATAAAAAAGCATCCTTTGAACTCAAGCAAGTGGGAACATGCTTTGCATGCCTTGAGTCCCTCTATTTGAATTTTGGGCACCATTTTTCCTCCTTTCAGGTATTTTTTTCATGGGTGTCAAATTTTGAAAAGAAAGCGTTGAAACTACAGAAGGTTGTAAACGACAAACACCACTTCAAACCTGGAATAGAAGCCCATAGCACAACACGTCTTTCAGATATCCACCTTTGCTTCTCTGAACTACTACTTGATTTCTCAAAACATTTCCTCTTGTTGTTTTTCTTCCCTGTAAAATGACAGTCAACTCCTTTCCTCTTTCTTTTTTCTCTTGGTCTGTGGTTAACTTGCGCTATACAGCAGCTAGCCCAATAGGATGCTGTTGGTACTTTGGCTCATACTATGGGATCCTATGAAGATGCGAGACCATCCTCCTAATTACATTCCCTATGAAACAAAGCTCTTCTCTAAAAGAAACTGACACATTTCAGACACACAATATTTCAGATAAATATACATGGAGAGATCCATTCTTAGAGCAGTGCAGCTGGAGCAGATAAAAGTCATCTGACAAGTGTTTGAATGTTGACACATGGAGGTTTGCTTATACAACACACCTGCTTCCTCTCATCTTCCCTAGAGAGGAAGAGCCCTAGCCAAACACCAGGTCTTCACCTGGCCCTGTAGTAGCTGAGTTAAACTCTAAGATGATCCACAAGCAGTGACATAAAGATCACAAGTTTGAAGCTGGAGCCCACAGCAGGTCTTCCACAATTCTGTGCTTGAGGCCCATGTACCTGCAGTTCTGTTCTTAAGTGAAAATGGAAGCGCTTTGAAGTGTTGTGGAAAAGGAAGATTAGTCAATCAGTAAGGATTTGTTATTTCATTATGCTTCTCAGTGACCTCTGGAGCAAGGCAGTAGGATTATCTGAGCCTGAAAACCCTCATCTTGCCCAGCAAATTATTTTTTAATACTTCCCATGTTGATCCAAGGAAATGAACCTGTGTTATATTAGCCCTTAGCTGTGCTGCAGTAAGAATAGCTCAGTTATTATGTGTAGCAGCAGCACCCACTACATATTATTGTCTAACACATTCATGCAGTTATGAGTCCCCTGTCTCTTATGTGTAAGTCTTCGGCACCAAGGACATTTTACTCCAGCAACTGTAGAAGATATATAACAGGAATTTACTAAAGCTAAAAGCACACATACAAAACCAGATGTCACTGTACTAGATATGTTCCTCTTCCCTTTAGTCTTTAACCAGTTATTATTTTTTCTTTTTACAACAACAACAACAAAACAAACAAACAAACAAACAAAACAAAACAAAAAAAAAACCACTCCAACCCAACAGCTATGTCTATAATCCCAAATTTGAGTTCAGTGAGACAAGCATGTGAGCTTTCTCTGTAAGGCACAGAAATGAGAAGGCTGGCAAGAGATTAATAGCTAGGGACAGGAGACTATATCAATAGGTTCCTGGCATCATACAGTGCATAATTGCAAAGTATATTCTCTAGAGCAAAGAACTTGCTGGCAAGGAAGGCTCACACACTGCAACTGTGTAAGTAAATTGTGCATTGTGACTTAAATGAAGCCAAGTAATTTTGCAAGTCACAGAAGCACAGATGTCCGGCATGGGCGAAGGTGTTTTTAAGATTTGGTTTTATTTTACTCCTACTCCAATTTGATTGGTAAAAACTAAACTAATTTTGCCAAGTCAAGCCTGTTTGGCCCTTGATGAATTGGTGAATGATCTTTCCCTGTCCTTATCTCGACCCACAAGCCTTTTGTTATATTCTTTTATCCCCTGACCAGCTAGAATCATAGAATCTAGAATCTAGAATCTAGAATTATAGAATGGTTTGGGTTGGAGGGACCTTAAAGATCATCGAGTTCCAACCCCCCTGCCCTGGGCAGGGACACCTCTCACTAGACCATGCTGCCCAAAGCCCCATCCAGCCTGGCCTCGAAAGGGGAGGAAGGCAGCTTTGGTGGGCACCTCGTCAACCCAGCAGACCATGAGACAAACGGTTATGGCCCAAGCAGATCCCATGCAGAAGGCACATCCAGCTGTGTTAGTATGGCAACCTGCCTGAATCAAGCAACTAAGTCTCCGAGCAACCCACTGAGCTCAGCACTACATCTTGCTAGCAAGGATACTTGGCCTGTGCACCACAGCCAATTGTCTTCAAAGGACAGGCAAAAAGCGGTCTGTCTGAGGTTCTCCATGTAGACCTATCTTAAATGATACAAGCTTTATCCATTTTATGTTGGGGATGCATTACTGTCATCAGGTAGAAGCCTGAATCCTTCTTCAAACATGAGCTGCAAATTCATACAGGGATCATGGGAAATGCAGACAATAGTACTTCAGCATACAGCAATGCAGCACAATATGGAGACAAGATAATTTGACTTTTTAATTTCTCTGTCCTTTTTGGGATAGATAATAATGATAATACCCAATTCCCTTTAGGAGCTCCACCTAAATTTTTCATGTTAGTTATGAGTGTATTCCTGAAACATCTGGAAGAGACAAAAATGTATGCTTGAGGCAGTTTCCACTGCTGCCCAGGGAGCTGCTCAGTGTACATATAATACAGATGTAGAGATCAAAATCATGACTTAGCTTGCTATTTATGAGATACAGCTAGGTAGGGGAAAGTATCAACTTCTAAATTCACAAAAAATCACAGGGAAAAATTCCATAGTTTAAAGCCTGTCTCTGGCAATTTTCCCTAAAATTAAGAAAGGTTTCTAAATGTGTATTGCATAAAGTTGCAATCGCAGCTGACAGCAATACAGATTTTCACATAGGAAAGAAATCTCACTGTTAAAACAAACACAATCAGTTGCTGTGAAACCCTCTAAATTATAACTCTACTACTTAATGTAAAATGACACCCTACATAATCCTCACCAGTTAAATAAGGAGAAAATATTCAGTTTCTCCCAATTATATTTTTTGCTGATGTGTGGGCAATCACACAGCAATTTACCTCACAGTGGAATGTCTGTTCTTTGCAGGTGTTATTAACTCAGAGTAATTCTCTAGAGGCTTCACGCTAAACTCTACTTTTCAACAAACCTGTGGATGAAATGGCAAGACTGGAGGAGCTTTAGCTTGATTGTAATGAATAATTCACAATTAGTGGACTAAATACAGAAAGGGAAAGACTAGTCTCTTATGGGAGCCTTATGATTCTTGCTATGGTTTATGTGCTTCGGTTTCTTCTTCTGCAGCTGCTTGTCCTGTGTGGATTTAACAGCTTACATAAATAATAATTTGTTGTTAAAGAGTTGAAGTTGAAACCACATGGAGTTAACCTACAGGTTCAGAGATGTAACACAGAGTTGAGTGTTTGCTTTAAGGATAGTTTCACCCAGAGTAAATCTTAGATCAACAAATACATACCACAAATGCTGGGAATACACAAACACCTCATTTCAGCTATAACATAAAGGTTATCAAAGAATTGTCATTATACATTATATATCTCATATGTACACATGCCTCTATAAATATATCTACCTTTAGTACTGATGCAGTGGAAAATTTTACAGTAAAACAATTGTAAGCTGTTGAGACTGTTGAGACTATTCTCCTAGCGCTGCTCTCCTAGTATATTGATAAGTCAGTAGAAGATAAAGGTGGGACCTTGTGTGGGATGTAAACAAGGCCAGAAAACAATTCCAAGCCGGCCAGGACCAGCTCTGCGGTTTGGTCAAGTTCCAGAAAAGATTTGAGCCTGCAAAGTGGGACAAAGGTCACTGACAGCGACGAAGAGGATCTCCTTACTTCATCACTGAGACCCCCAACGACCACTACCAGGAGGCACTGCGCAGATGCATGGAGGCGGAGAACTCATTTTAATACAAAGCGGGGAGACGGGGAACTGATTTTAATACAAAGCGGGGATAGTTTATGCATATATATAAGTGAGTACTATAAATGTAGAGTCCTGCTCTGAGGCAGGTGCGCACGGCTTTGGTGGAACTACTCCCTGTGCTGCCCAGCGCTGAATAAACATACCTACTTTACAACTTTACAGGTTGTGGAGTCCGTCTATCCGCGTGTCAAGTACCAAGGACGGATTTTTAGAATTAAATCTATGGGGCAGTTGTCTATAAACCTTCTAAAATATGCACCTCCGAGTGCCTTGTAGCTCCCTCCTTGGCTGACAATAATCCACTATTGCCAAATTTAGAAGATTACCTTTTATAGCACATCTGAAGTCTTGAATAGAAACATATTTTGTTCATTTCTGTAAAAATGTGAATTCAATAGATAAGATTAATCACTGTAAAAGGGGGTTTGTTAAAATGAATATCAGGCTTAGCAGTGCACTCAAATACAACGACCACTGAAATACCTCTGATGATTATAAATAAGTTTTGATCTTCCAAAAATCAGAATGATCAGAACTGTTCATGGTACTTCTGTAGCTTTGACTTGACTGAAATATAGCAGTATACAGGAGAAGAGAATTTAACGAAGTTTGTCAGTTTGTCTTTCATTTTTATTTTATGCACACATATATGTACAGTTCATAAATTTACTTCTGTTGATCCATATAAATCACAAGTTTGTCTTTGTCTAGATATGATAAGGACTCTCATTATTTTCTGGAGCACCACCTGACCTCTTCCTGAGCCTCTTTCCATTAAAAAAGCTCTTCAACAAATGAGTCTGGGAACTGAAATTTGTAGCTCTGCTACAGTCTGAAAATCATGACCTCAACAGTCAGTGGCTTGATGGTTCATTGCAGTTTTTCCCCCATTGCACCTCCTGGTAATCTCTCACAAACAATAATTATCTACCTCTTAGCTTCTGCTCTAGAGGGGTTGAAAGGTTTCCCCTCCCTTCCCCTCCCCTCCTCTCCCCTTTTCCCCTTCCCCTTTACCCTTTCCTCTCCTCTCCTCTCCTCTCCTCTCCTCTTTTATTCTTTCAAATAGTCTTACCAATCAAAAACATCAAGTTAAATTCAGAGCCAAATTCTTTTCTATCTATGCTTACCCAAACTTCAGAAATAATAAAGCGCAATAGAATTGATGTTAGCTGGAGGGGAGCTACAGATTCATTGCTTTGTATCCCTAGATCTCCATGTCTTACAGGGAAAAAGTATTATTTCTGGAGAAGGGCAGGAAGGAGATTTTAGTTTTCCACATATATGTAACTTTATTTTTGTTACTATTTTAAGATGATCCTTCTGTTCTAATTTCAGGGGTGAAAAAAACAAAAGAGTTAACAAAGTATGTTCTTTCAAGGCCCTACCCTTCAATCCCAGGCATTCATATCATACCAAAGTGCATTGAGTGGGATTTGTTGAACTTGAGCCTGCTGAAATGAGGTGTCTCACCCATAACAGTTATTTAACCTCGGTATAAAGGAACCCATTCAGAAGGCATTCGTCTCAACTACCTTAGACTTTTTTTTTTGGAATAGGACAGGATCTCCCTTAAAATGTATCTCTTCTTCCCCATTATCTACTAAGGAAGCCCAGACAGCTAACTTACACTCTCAGGTGGTATAAAATTGCCTGCGATGAATTCTATATGTATCTGTTTTGTAAATTCATTTATGCTCATACTACTTTGTTATTCTTTGGGTAAATGTGGTGGAAAGAAGGAATAATGTTAATAGCAGAAACACATACGATCCTATAAACAGTTTTCACAGGCAACTGAGAGACAAATTAGGCTGGGGCATTTGCTGATAGGAAAAGCAGTTAGTTACATTTATTTTAGTTCTTGTAATATTGTTAAACAAGAAAAGGAGAATCCAAACTTCACAGCATTAAACCGGCAACGTGAAATTACTAATTTTTCATTACCACATCTTAGTTTGTTTTTTCTTCCACAAGAATTTGAAAACCTTTTGAGAACTGCTAACAGTTCAGAGATGTCACTATGAGAACAAGCAAGGAAGAACCCCCTAGAACACTGTAATCCTCTCAGATGCCATCCAAAACTCAAAACAGAACTTGAGAAGGTCTGTAGACTTTATTTGTCTTTTTTAAACATTCTCTTGTTAACTCTTACCTTTCTAGTTTTGACTGTGAATATACAAAAGGTCTGAAAACCCATAATAAGCAGGTCTTGCTCCTTTGCTGCCTAACTGGACAGCAGGCATCTGATGTCTTTATTAGGTAGTCACTGCCTATACAATATCTACCCCAGCTTTGGAGGCCAAAGGCATTTCAGTATGTTGAGAAAAATCTGAAATTCTGAGCATTTAAGTGTGTGTTAAATGCAAGCTCCTAACCTTTAGAGGCTTGTTACCTTACGTTTAGCATGACCTGCTATATAACCATGGGGGTCCAGCTCCAATGTAAGAAACACAAGTTATTTTTCTGAAGTGTTGGCACAGGAGCACAAGTCAATCAGACCACAGATTAGGTAGGACACAGACAGAAGAGTTTCAGGATTACAAATGGGCTCAATAGAAGTCCAGAAAAGTAAAGCAGCTGGGTCCGATATTCATAAGGTTATACTTCTGCTTTACATACAATATTTCATGCCTGTCTGTCCTTAAGATATACAGCTGGTACTTCAGATTGCAGTAACACTTTCAAAAATAGTTCGTTAAATTGAAATATTTTGGAATCTAGTTTTGTATGGTACGGCAGGCATATGAATCTCCACATTGTCACTTTGAGAGTCTTAACAATTAACAACCAATATTACTTAGGGAGTCAAACTGCAGTCCTTTTTACTAAACAATTATTACTTCCAGTTCACTTGCATTTTCATTATGCTGTTATGTTTCCTCTCAGGAGATGGGTATGAAATAACCATATTTAATTACCTCCATTTAAATGTCCATTAAAAAGGAAAAGCTATTACAAAAAATGTATGTTGTTGCAATTATGGAAGTGACCTCAGAAATAAGGTGCATAATTCTAGTCTCCTGCTGGAAAAATTGAACTATGGGGACTTGCTTAGTAGATATGTTTTTTACATTACTTAATTTATCTAAGCAGCCTGCTTCTTGGAGACATGTATGAAAAGCAGTCTTTACTACAAAGTGATGTTGATTTTAACCTTTTTGGATAACTCTTACTGAGGCTTATACCATTGGAGGCATCAGCTGAAAATCCCAAGAGCATCCACTCTCCACTAAAGCCACAAGAAAGCTCTCTATTCAGACAGTAAGAATTATTAAAGGAAAACAATGAAGGAAATGCAGAGCTGAAACTGTCAGCCCAGTAGCACACACTGATGTGAGAGCTATTTTCAAAGAATCCCTGCCCACAGAGTGGTACCAGGTTTTCAGAGAAAAAGTCAGAACTTTTATGCTAGTCTGTGGTTCTTACATTGTCATAACACGGGATAGGTGGAGATGTAAGGACAGTCCTCCTTAAAGATACCTTGCAGTCCCTGAAAGGGTTTTACATACATGATTTTTAAAAATGCACCTTTGAAGCACCAGGTGCTTTTTTTGTGTGTTGTTTTGTGGTTGTTTTTTGGTTTTGTTTTGTTTTGTTTTGTTTTTTATCCAAATGTAGATGCTACAGAGCAACCTGTAGCACACAAATTGGGAGTCCCACAGATAGAGTGACTTGATGTCTCTATCCTGGAAATGAAAGCAGGGGCAGGAGCACCAATTTTGAATCCAATTCACTGCTACAAGGGCATGAAGCAGATTGTTGGATGGTGTAGGATGAGCTGGAAAAGGATATGGAGAAGAAAGGAGCAGAAAGAAAGCAAATTTAGCCAACTGATTGCGACTAGCCAGGTGAAGTATCAGAATCTTTATCCATGATTTATTTTGCTTATAGAGATATCTACAAGTATTGAATTTGGAGACAAATTTTCATCAAAGTTATCTGATTATTTTTAATCCCTTCCTCCCATAACTGGCAAACAAAAGATTTAGAAATTGGATTTCCAACATAGAGGGGAGCTTGGAATAAAGGGAGGCAGGTATGGCTATTTCTTGGAACATTAACTATATTCTGAATTTTAACTCAGAGTGAGCTTTTACAGGAGTGATTAAAAGAGGTTTATAAAATGGAAATTATGGAAGTTACTGAAGTGAAACAAGAGTCAGCAAGAACCACTAAAGAATTACTTGAACACTATGGAATGAAGCAGTTCTTGGAAACCTGGCATCAAGAAAATCTATCTCTCTCTTTATGTAGTACTTAATTTGGGATTGGCACTTGTGTCCTTCCTGGACACTTTCCATTAAACATGACAGATTTCCTCTGCAAATACCATTTCAAATCCACTGCCTCATCCTTTGGTAAATAAAAAGGCTGTAAAATTACTAATATGAAAGCATAAATGGAGCCTTACAATTGCTCAGTATGAAGCTTTTACAAGGTATGCTATTTTGCAAAAATGAAATGGCCTTAGTTCCTGCTGAAGGAAGTGGGTATACTATGGCAGGCTGAAGGCTCAGGCCTTAATAATTGGAAATTATTAATTTAATTTTAAAATGAAAGTCCACTCCTACTTCAGAATTATCTGGCTCATTTCTTCAGGGCTGATACAGAGTCATCTCTGTATCTAAAGCAGGCTTCCAAATCAACTTCCTTGGCAAATTGACCTCTGTTTGGGATGGATCTCTCAACAATAAACAAACGTGCAAGTAATGAATGATGAGCATGACTTCACCCCACAAAAGCCAGGGCAATTCAGAGCTAATCATGCCACCCTTAGCTTGTGATTTGCAATAAGCACTGACGAAATCAACACACAACACTTGGTAGCAAAGATTCTGCAATGACAGAAGCACAATGGAGTAAATTAAAGACGGAGATGAATGTAATTATGGTTCTAATGTGTCTGCCAGGAAGGACGCAATGCAGCTGACTTCATGTAAAATAGTTTACAGTGTGCGGTTTGATTACAAAGCACATTGGGTCATTTTACAGCAGGGAGATCCCATTACATGATAGCACTCCATTATGGATTATGAGGACGGTTTCCTCACTGGACCACTATGCTATGTGCTAGTTTCATTGTGTACAGTGTAGTCTGTTCCCTTCGTGTGCTGCACGTCCTGCATTTGGTCAGGAACCCAGCTAGGAATATCAACAACAAAGGGAGTTCTCATGCATCTGCTGCTGCATAAATAGAAAGAGATTAATAGATAATAATAATAATCAATAGAGAGAAATTTTATCTTTGTGTTCTGGGCATTGCAGGCGATAGGGGAAAATACAATCTGAATGTGCAACAGTAGCATCCGAAATGCTCATGCACATCAAAACTGAGTCCCTCTTGTGTATATATAATAACCTTATTTCCAGCCATGCATTTTGCAACATAAGTGCCTGCCTGTTGGTGATTGGAACTGAAATAATGACTCTGATTATAATTCACACACCTTACATTTCCACTCTAACTCTCCTGTGAATATATTTTTAGTATAAATATTCATACTCTAATGTTGGTTTAGTAAACAGCACTCATTTTCCATCTCAAGTGAATGAATGTAAAGCACTCTTATTCAAAATTAGAGGTCCATGCTCCATACCTGGAGATACGTAACAGTGAAAATTCCAACTGACACAGACTTTCAGTCCATGAACTTTATATGACTAGAGTAAACTAAGCCCTCTGCAGATGGCTATAAAAGGGTTCACATGCTAGACTGTCAAAAATCAATAGGTGGTCTACTGCTGGTTAAAATCAGAAGGCAAAAGAGAAGGTAATGAGAAAAAAAGATCCTTAAACCTTTAAAAATGCCTGGGATTAGGTTAAGAAATCCAATATGTGTGTGCGGATTACCAGGACAAGATAAACAGTTAAAACCTATCCATTTCTGTCAACTGATATAAGCACATTTACAGAGGAGTTTGCACCAGGGTTCAACTACGTGTGTCACCACAGAGACCAAATCTTAAGCTAGAACAATTTCTTTGTGGGAAGCAGAAGGACATGAATATACAATAAGGTTAGTGAAAGGAGGAGACAAGCATGGAAATTAGAGAGAACCAGGTAGAAAACCAAGGGAGAGAAGAGAGGCATGGACACCAGTGGGGAAAAATGCTGCCTGAAGTTTCAAGGAAACTCACACAGACAGCCTGTGCTCTGACACAGACACCTCCGAAAGCACTGACACTGACAGAATATTAATCATCCTCCCCCATTCTCCTCCAAACAAAACTGTAGTTCACTGAGATAGCTCTGGCGTACACATGAGTAGGCTTCTGGTGGGTTTGTTTTCTCTGCTTCTGCCAAAGCCATGTGGATAACATGGCTGAATCTCTCTGCATCTTTAGCTGCATTTGCAGAGACAGAGGATTTTTATATCTTCCTATTGCTTCTGGCGCCCTTGGTATGTGACCACGAAGTAGCTCTCTCTAGGCCTGGCCAGGAAACAACAATTCCATCATGTGGAAAGTGTCAGGATTGGGTAATTTACATTTTACTCTGGTAGAATGAGCTGCTTTTTTCTTTCTTTATTTCTTTTATAGGAACAAAACACCCCATCCCATCTTGGCCAGATAACTTGGTGATGAGGGCATGAAGCTGAAATGGGGGAGAGTGAGGTTCAGTTCTCTGATCCAAACCAGACAGAGCAGGGAGTTGAGACCTGGCTTGCTGTTATCCCAGTGGAGTACCCTAATCTCTGACACTAGAGAGTCAGGTTCAATTCCCTGCTCTGTCTGGTTTGGATCAGGGATTTGAACCGAGGTACTTTCCTCTTCAGCCAAGTGCTCTAATCATCGAGCTATTGTGTGTCCACAGAAGGGTTCCTTTTGTTGTAAGCAAACTTTTCAGAACAAAGAGAGGGTCAGAAACCACTTCTATTGCTATACTAAAACATTTTCTTCAGCAAAATAACAATAGTGTCAAACTGGACAGCATGTTCTTTAAGTTAGGGCTTAATCCTGCATGGTGAACAGTAATGCAACCAATATCTTCCAAAAGGCCTGGCAAGTAGGTCAACAGAGTACTCTCACTAGATCAAATGAATTAATGACCTTAAAGAAAACCACGGGCTTCAGCGCTTTGCTGGATCAAGGCCACTGCACTTTGCACACTGATGACTCAAATTCTTGGTAAATAAGATTTTTGCCTTGCATGTTTTGGACTCAAGGCTTTCTGCCTTACCAAACAACAGAGTTGTGGGAACTGATGCGTAAGCAGCACTTCATCATCCTGCCATACTATAAGCCATTGTTTAATTTTTTTTCAGCAGTGTAGATACACATGAGAAGACTCTTGTTTGATATAGGAACTCATTGAGTCTGTTGGATTTTGTTTTCTAACATTAAATAGCTTCTATTTAAAATTTAACTTGTCTATGATTCAAGATAAATGTTTCACTTAGGAGACATAAAGAGAGTAGGCATACAACTTCCAGTGGGGTAAAGTTGAAATCAAAGTACAGTGGAAAAAATAGGGGAGCTGGGGGGAAATCAAACATTTAGACATCACGGGAAAGAGGGTAAAAGAAGGAAAGATCATTTATAAGGGCAAAAAACCCCACAGGGCATTTCAGTGGTTCTGTCTCAATTTGACAATTATATTTTTAGTCACAACACAAAGTACCAGCTTCATTTCAGTCACCTCTTTTTTTTTCATGAAAAGGGTTTCACTCAATTATCTAAATTTTAAATGGAAAGGGAACTCATGGTTCTCACACAGTATCTCCAAAAACCACCAAACTTTATGCCTAGTGACATGACTTAGTAAAGCACTTAAGATTCTCTGTAATATTAAGTGTATCTTGGGTTGTTCTGATGTCTGTGATCTGCTGGAGCAGAATCAATACGATCTATGAGTTTCATGGATATATAAAGTTAGAAACATCTATCAAGACAAAAGGAGAGGGTGGGAGTTCCAAATTCAAGATTTAAAACAATTTTAGTAACCTTTAGTTTTGCTGGTTTATGGTTTTTCTACATGAAAAGTATCAGTTTTCTTCTCTCAAGTATTTGAGAGATTCCATTAATGCTGCTGATGTGTTTTGAAATGGTTACCAGGAAACATTGCAAAAGAATATAACTGCCTAGCTATCAAAAGATGTTTTAAGAATAAATTGCTCCTATTTTATGACAGGAATTTATCTGTAGACTCTACTGAAAATATAATGAGTATAGAATGTCCTCACTTTATCTGTCCTGTGTTACAGCATTCTGCTTTATCTGTAAACAGATAAAACATGAAGAACTCAACTGGGGGGCTGGGGAATTAATCTTTTACTGTTGAAGAAAGGAGCTTAAATTTTGGTTTTGTTACAAGCAAATTAAACTAATTAATGCGTATTTGTCTCCAAATTACAAATGTTACTAAGTGAATGTGCTGAAGCTAAACAACCGAGAGGAAAAAAAAAAATATCTGTGACAGGAAACTTGACTTCAGCCTATGCACAGGGTGTGAATCCTTACTTTAACATAAAACACATTTATAAGTAAATACTTTAAAAAAAAAAATTACTCCTCAGTATTAGGGCTGATAAAGGACCTCCTTAAGTGTGCCATCTGAGATAAGGCATACAGGGTGCTCTTCTTTTTCTGCACAGTTGAACAGTTTCTGAAATTCATTGTGGAAGGAGGAAAAACTTCAGCATCAAGACATTCACTGTACCCTACAATGAGCTTGCTTTCTGTATATCAGCCATATTTTCCTGAATTAAAAAATGGTATAGCATTACAGTTAGAGTAAGATCCAATGGGTCTAATGTGGGGGTTTTTTACCTTCCCTCCAGAATACCAGGTTTGACTTGGAACAAAGAGTCCAGGTTTAATAGACTCATTCAGGTAATAGTTCTATGATAAGAAATGCATGCCTCTCCTCTCAGGTAAACCAGATTTTTCTGACCTGCTTCCCAGGACGACTTTCCTTGGGCAGATTGTAAAGAATCAGAGCAGTGTGTATCTCTTCACATTCCTCCTTCCCCGCCAGCCCTCCACACGAAGCAACTATCATCAAGTGAAGCCTGCCCACAAGATACCCCACAGCCAGATATGAATGAGAGCTAGCAACAACAAAGCATTCACCCAAATGCTTAGCTAGGTCTCCAAGCTTAAAGCTCAAGCAGCTGAGGAATTTGACGAAACAAGGTTTCACTGTAGAATAAACCATACAGTTTTCACTCTCCCAGAAGTGTCCTGCTTTCCCAAATAAGCTTAGTTTCACCAAGCCACCTGCTCATGTCAGGGAAATTAATGAATGTCAAAAGTAAAAACAACTCATGATGAACAGTGAGCCCTGTTTTTCTAAACATCGGAAATGCCAGCACCACAGCAGCTTGCCCTCTTTTTTACCAAGACATACAGTGAAGTGTACATTAAAGCCTGATTCCTGGACCTTGCATGTCCAGCCACTGCATTGCACATTAATCTCTTTCCTTCATTCAGTTGCCAAGTTTGCAATAAGGTTGTGATCCATGCCTTGAACCACAAGCCTGGCTCCAAGAGAACTGTGGCCCCTACTAATATAGGGGTCAAAATACCTGTCTTAAGAAATACATTTTTTATAGAAACTTCAAATGAATGATTTTTTGTTAGCCCTATCGGATTAAACTTCTCTTATTGACAAACACATCTAGTGAACAAAATGTTATGTATAAATCCTGAACAGCTAATAGAATTAATGAAATGGGCTTGTAAACATGTGAGAGACAGATGATGTAATTTTTTTAATCAAGAAGCAAGAACAAGAGAAAAAGAAACACAGTAGACAAAGGATTAAATAAGAATTGTTTGAAAGAAAGTGGACAGTTATAACAGAGAACATGATTTCAAACAGGTCATAACAGATAGGCATTTTAGTGTTTGCAGAAAATTAAACTTAGCTCAACGTGCAATAGGAGAGCATTGGAATTTTGTGGGGAAAAAAAATAACACTTAAAGTAATTCAGGAAACTAAGTCTTTTTTTTTTTTTTTTTTTTTTTTTTTTTTTTTTAACAAGAGAGACTAGCTTCCTTTGATTCTGTAGAAACCAGACTAAGTCAGGGAAACATACTTCCTTTCAAAATCTGACATCAGGACTGTATCATCTAATATTAATTATTTTTATCCATGACTTTGGTTCAAATTGATATGGCAATGTCAATGACATCTAGAGCATGAATTCTCTGTAGGTGCTGTTTACATAGTTTAGATAATCCCAGCTCCTACGACCCAGCTGCTCTTCTAATTATGCTGAAGTACGCTTTGTACAAGAAGATAGGAAAATTTGGATTCCACTAAATAATTAAGGAAGAAGATATATATGTAGCAAAAGTGTTTAATTAAATAAGTAGGCAGGCTTGGCAGGGCAAAAAATGTCATACTCTACACAGAAAGTACTCCTTTGAAATATATACTGCATAAGACACATCAGTCATACTTTTAAAGAAGCAATCTTGAGATGCTGAGACACAGATGTAAGGGCTCGAACACTGCATTTTCTCTCATGCCTAAACAGACGCCAATTTGTTAATTGATCTGCGTCAGAAATCTGATAGTACTCAGAGTAGATACAAAGGGGTGAAATACGTGGCCATTTCCAGTGCTACCTACCACTCATTAGCTTTAAGATGCATGGAAATCATTGATAAATGGAGAGTGAGAATATGTTCAGGGAATCACATCATACGTGCAGTGAACCTGACATCATGTGAGGCTGTTGAGCTCATGGACACAGCAAAGAGGAACTCTTCTCCCCTGGAGGAATGTGTCCCATAACAAGCTCTAGGTAAACAATGCAGGAATCTACGTGTGCCTACAGGAAAGATGAGCTGGTCAGAGTGGTTCATCCCACTTCTGGAAAGGGAATAGTTCAAAATCCCTGCTGTATCTCACTGAGGAAAAAGATACAAAGGGCTCATTCATTAAATACTGCCCCTAGCCCAGACTCATGCCTGAGCAAGCTGGCATCTGCCACATGTGGAGAGTTGATTGTCCCAACTCATCTCAGCAGAGAGGTGCACACAGCTGTTGCCACCCCAGTCCCACCACCATGGCCATTCTAGAGTCTGGCATCTGAGATGCCTTGCTCCCAAGTAGGAGAGCAGAAGTAGGGGAATGAACCTTTGCTCAGATCTTTGGAAAGCAGAAGATATGACGCTACACTCCAGGTCCCAGCACGACTCTCCAGGAAAAGTTAGTATTTGTGAGAGATATCCAGACTATAACACAGACACTCTTTAAACCTTCTAACAACCCTTGCTACTGAACCTCGCTTATTTCTTCCCTTTTACTAATAAAAATATCAGTTCTCCACTTAATAGTGTGCTCTTTGCAGGGATCAGAAGGAATACTGCCTTAGTTATCAGTGTAATTTGTACCACTTAAACCCTAACAGAACTGTTGACAGTGAGATTATTTTCAGTTCAAGGAAATGAATCAGAATTTGAAAAGTAGTTCTACAGAATAAATAAAATAAAAATCTTCTTTAAAGCAAGTAACTGCCAAGCATACCAATAAAAAACTAAGCCAATTACAAACCTATCTGCAAGCAGCTATCTTTATAATCATCTGGATGATAACCACTAATGTTAAAGGAAGTACTGACTTAATATGCATCTACTTATTTTTCTTATTCTTAATAAAATGACACAACTTGTAAAATTCTGATAGCAAACCCACTGTTTTCTTAAATTTGAATAGTACAGTCAACTTGAGGGAGGCTAAGGAAAATTTTGTTTCTCTAAAATATGTCCCAATAGTTCATTACAGACAGCAGAAATAGGATACAGTTCACAGAATGGGTTCAGTTCAATTCAATACATGAGAAAACACTTTATTGAGCTGGCTGCAACATACTCATATAAGTAGAACCCGTTTAAGACCTTTTCATAGGAGAATGAATTGAGAGGCATAAGAGGATCCCTGTGTGTACATATGTGCATTTTAGTATAAACACAGATTTAAATTTAGGGCTGTATAAGCTGTCATATAAAAGTTTTTCATCTGCATAAATCTGAAACACATTATTCTTGTGTGGTGGAATTGCAAGTGCACATCACCCCAAACAAACATCAGTAGAAACTACACCCCAATGCACATTCACAAACCCTGTACAAGCAGGTGTTATATGGGGAAAAAAAGAATCCAAAACTGGCTTATAAAAATATTCTAGAGAGATTTAAAACATTTTATTAGGAATTTTTTTTGGATCCTTCCAGCTCTTTCATTGTTACTATGAATTCAGCTATATCAATCTCAGAGGGGGATAAAAATTCTAACTAATAAAATCCTTTTCTTAATAACTTAAAATTTACTTTCTGTATTCAAAGCCTGATCCAGTACTATATATTTAAAATAATTATTATTTTTTAATTTTAAACTTTTACATTAAAAAGGCTGGAAATACGTGCTACATATCTTCACGGAAAACCAGGAATCTTCTCTCTTCAGTGTTTCAGAGATCTTATTTTATGATCATTTAAATATTACTTCTCTGAACTGAAACTAAGGGGCTGGAAATCTCCAGCATACATGAAGGAGTAATTCTTTTTATTCACTAAAAAAAACCCTTTTATTGACTATTTAGATGCACACATGTACACATATATACACAACTAATGGATCTTTTCATGATGCATTTATCCTGAAATGTTGAAAATGAGAGATGCAGTAATAAAGCAAGTGAGATCACAGAACTGAATGTCAAATACAATTTATGTGTCAAATCCAAAATACAGCATATTCTCTTCACCACCAAATACATATAGTATATATGACACAGCTAACTACATAGTTGAATATTCCAGTCAATAACTATGCCTAGATTTTGTTTTTCTCTTCAGAGAGATAGCTAAGTTTTTCAAACTCCAAGTTTTACTGCCCAGCTCTAATAAACATTTCCTGTTATAACTGTGGATGGCTACAAAACCTACGAACATCTGGCTTATCAGTACTTTTCCCAATTATAAAGTTGAAAGCACAGAAGGGTCTGTGGCGATGAGTAAGTCATAAAACAGGCTGGTGAATGATCATTCTTATAGGAATTTGATTCAAAAACCTTTGCTTTGCATTTAACTTATTCCAAAGCAAATTTCAAGTTAGATCATTACCAGCAAATCTGGATTACGTACTCAAAGAAAACAAAACTCAGACTCGTAAGGATAGATTCTGTACCTCTCCAGTTAGGGAATAGGAATAGTACCCAGGGACTGAAAACCCTGACTTTCAACATGTTCTGGGTGCCTGCACCTCATTTTGCAATCAGAGACTATATGGCATGTAGAATATCAAGGGTTATGGAACCAACTTAGACCTTTGTCCTACAAACACTTATGCCTGGGCTTAACTTTACAACTCCATGTAAAGGTTCCTTTGATTTTAATGGGACTAATCACAAAAAGAATGTGAGTAAGTGTTTGCGGGATCAGGGTTTAGCAGGTCATGAATTATATTTTAGGAACATTTACAATAAATTGATTGTGGATGACTAACAGAGCAAGAGGCTTTATCAGAAGACTTTTCTAGATAGCAAACGAATCAAAGAACTTCACAAGTGTGAAAGGCAATATTTTTGAATAATTTATTTCCCAAAATTATTAATGGATTTTTTCCATATGCTAGTATCAGGAATCCATGAGCAGTAGCATTCCTGCTGAGCTACAGAGAAGCATATTTCTGAATCTTGTGCAGTATTCTGAACCCTTTGAAAGAACTCCTAGATCTTTGTATAGAGTAATTTCTTTTCCTCCTTGTAGGTTTTCAGTTGTGGAGGCCTACACATTGTATTGAACATGAGAAATAACATCATATATTTGAAAACCATTGAGATAGCCTTGTACACACTGTCATCTTTGTGAATAAGAATATTTGTTCTACATCTCTTCACTGAGCCCAGAGAAATCCATTCTTTGCTGTCTAAATACCTGATGCAAAAAGAGACCTGGAGGAAAGCCAGCTGGCTTAAACTCAGCTAGTGTGAAAAGGAGGTGACACATGTTGGCAGACTGAGGCACTTTGAGGAATTGGCAGGAACGTTCACCACCTCTTCAGTTGATGGCATCTGTCCACCCATTGTCCAAGTGGCTTTGCAATCGGTTAGACTGTAAATTTTCCAGGCATCATCTTGCTATTCTGTTTGCATTGCGCCCAGAACACTGTGATCCCAAACTATACAACTATAAACTATTAAACTATTGACATACAAACAATTAACTATGCTCAGTGTAGAGACTGCCCAAGCTCATCCCTGGTCCCAGGTTCTCCACATTAACAGTAACAGGTACGCCATCCTCTGTCTGTGGCTGCGCCAATGCTGAAGCACTTCCCTACCAAAACATAGCAAGCATAATCAAACTTGTCTTTGATCCCACATGACTAAGGAGCATGTAGCCTGGCATTACCTTTGAACCTCAGCTGGAAACTCTGCTTAATAATGATAATTCAGTTTCTAAAATAAAAACAACCTCAGCAGAGCATGCAACACTGATTTTGTCTCTTACACTGGTGATCAAGTGGTCACCATTCCACTGGTCTTCCCATATAAACCATGCTAGTATCTAGAAAACGTGAGCATCAAATATATTCTCTGACTGTTAGAGACAGCCGCCTTCTCAAAAGTAAGTGAATAGAAACATTAATGCAGCAGGCTAAAATCTAAATATTTATTCAGGAAACTATACCTACTTATGAGATCAGAGTATCAGCAATTTTGACTATATCTATCTTGTCAATTTTCCTTGGCAAGTGAGCTAGACTCATTCCTCGACACTTTCAGTCATTACCCAGCAGCCAGAAACTGATGTTATTTCTGTATTATGCATTAACTTACTCAAAATATTAGGGAATGGGAAGTCTTGCACTGACAATTTTTCACAAGCCCTCACCTCATAATTCTGTCTGGATTTCACAAAGTCACTGGTTGATACAAAACAAAAATTACCAGAGTGGTTCATTATCAGTACAGTATTTTCAAAGTTGCTGGGAACTGAAAATCCCAGTGAATTCACTAGGAACTAAGTGCTCATTTTATTTAAAAACTGGAATGCTTCTCCAAGTGACTACATGCAAAGAATAAATGCCTAACCAGTGTCGTTCCCTATTGAAAATATATCTGCAGATATATGTTAATTCAGAAATGAAAATATTTCTTTTTCCCAGTCCACAGATTAAACATGAGAGTTGTTTCTGACAGATAATAAAGGAGAACTTGTATCCAAGTATGAAAACACAACAAAGCATGATATCAGCTTTGCAGGGAACAGCCTTACAAATCAATGACATGTTTTCATTCAGTGTATACTCTATCAGATGAAAAAGGAGAAGCCCCATGCCATGTGTTTTAGAGGAAATAGTGTCTTATTATGCAACTCCCACTTACCGTCATGATAAAGTTCAGGTGTCATTTTTCATTATGATTACAGCCCTGGCAGACTAAAAGTTTTTTGCCTTTTCCTTTCAGTCTTATGAAATTTTCCTCCCATCTTTCAGATTGCCAGATGATAATGATTGCAGGCATTCTGGCAGAAAACACTGAGTTTATTCTACATCAACCTTCCCCTCTTCCTGTGTTCTTTTTTCTATTCCTCACCCAAGAACTGCAACCCCATTGCCCAAAGTTATTATGAGATACCTCTCCCATGTCTTCATTGTACCAGAAATTATTTCAAGATTTTTTAAATGCATTTCTTGAAGCTTAGCAGCTTTAGGAACACAGCATCAAAGTTTGTTCAATGAGGGAAAATACTTTAATCCCTTTTAGGTTCCAATGTGATCAAAGTTTCACTTTGCTTATGCTAGGATTTTGTACTGGGCACAGACAATATCTCAGTATCTACAGTCATGTGCTTACAAGTAGCACTTTTGAAAGGATCTGAGGTATTTTCATTGTAAACTTCAGACTTCTTTTAAGAGACAATAAGTATACAGATTTTTTAAAGTTCAAATATTTTCCACTGAGCCCTTGCTAAAAGAAACAAAGCTGTTTAATATGCACCATTTTACACTTTATTTTGGATTTCTTGGTTAGGCTCATCTCTGCCTCAAAACATTTCACATAAATTCATTTCCTTCTTCATCTTTTTGGTATTAGAAAAAAAAGACTGAAAATGAAAGGCGAGTAAATATAGCTTTCAGTAGAAAGGAAGGGCTCTCAGCTCTCAGTTCTAGAGCATCTCTGATTATCCCATGGGAGAGCTAAATGCTACCTGCTCCTGAGTAGCTGAACACTGACCGACAGAAATCTCTTGGAGTACAGGGTATTAGTCAACAGTAAGCAAGGCCAAGCGGTCTACGTGAAGTGCTAGTTTAAGGAGAACGAAATTTGAGATTTCATTTAACTAAATTGTTTTCAGGGAGATACTAGCCATTCCTCTCCCCCTCCCACTGACCCAATATCCACAATATTCCAAATATTTGTCTTAAGTGAGATAAGGGAGTATCTGAAAAAAACGCCCTTTTTCAAACAGATGCTCTCATACCCTATTAGTATTGACAAACTCATTTCCCTGCTGAAAGCATCTGAGTAGAACAGAGCAAGAAAAAATGTTGCTTCATGATCCAGTCTCAGCTGAGCACCATCGAGCACAGCAGAGACAAAGCCAGGCTGCATCTCACTGCTTGTGGAATACCACAGCTGTTTATTCTCATGATCTGTTTAGGTAATGTGGAAATTACACCATTTAACTTGAGTTATCAAAATATATGTAACTGCTGATGTTAGTCATACTTGCTCTCTTTGCAGTCAATGGAGACAGGCACTTCTAGGAAAAGATTCAACCCAAACCAGATGCCAGTGGGAAACAGAAACATAATTCAAGCATAAGGATCTGAATTCATCGAATATTTATATATCAAAATCTCTTTTCTACTTTCAGATATTAAAAACCTGACCGCTTCCTTGAACAGGTGAGAATGAATGCTTTGTGGGTTTTTTCCCCTCTTTGGTGTGATGACTACAGGCATAAGGCAGATTTTCCTACTCTGCCAACTGTGGTTTGTCTAGTAATGTACTTGGAGTATCATCCAGGAAGGCTGTGCACTACATCTTCTTGTTACAGACTAATCTGCCAATGCACTTCAAAGTCTATCCAAACTTTCCCCGTCTTGCACAACAGTATTTGCATTTAGGTAGCAAATTTGCTGTTTTGATGATTGCTAATGGGTGGGTTCCTTCATATAAGCAGTTCAGAGATATCCAAGCAAAATTATACCATGTAGAGGTAGAGAATTGCTAAATATAAGCAGAAATTTATAAAAGTTAGAAACTTTTCAGTAAAAGATCCAAAAATAATTAACCCTTTCTAAATCAGCTCCATGAGTTAATACTCATGATAATGAGATTGTTATCCATGATGCTGTTCTGTTTTTTTAAAGAAAATGGGGAAAAAAGGTGTTTTTGCAAAGGTTTGGGTTTTTTTATTGCTACATTCAGAACACTGTATGTATTAAACTGTGTATGGATTAAAATGTATAAATAAATTGAAGGAAGGAATAAAAATATCTTTCAAAAATGTATTCTTTGGCTTTAATGAAGTTTTATGGCGAAACAGGCTTCACAATTTCTTATTTCTCACTGAGGAGAAGACAAATATTTTAAATGCATATTTACATGCATATATTTAATGTGAAAATAGACATATATTTATATACATTGACTCCAAAATAATAATTTTCCCAGTCAAAAACGGAAGAAAACTGTTCATCTTTATTAGAATCAATAGCAAAATCATCAAATGCAGGGGGCAGCACTTGTCTTTGTATTTACATCCCCACTGAGCATAAACCAATATGGCTTCATGAGTGTCATTAAAATTTTTCTGATGGCCATTTAGACTTAGAATAGGCATTTCTGGGAGAAAGCATTCTCTCACTTAACCATTCTTTCGCTGAGAGGACAAAAAACCACAACCAGAAATCATCTGGAGAGTGCTGGTCCAGAGACAGTGACTATACAGCTGCTGGGTGACAGCCTCCAGGGAAGCCAGCTGGAAACAGAAGAAGCTTTTCCATTCCTGGGCACATGTCCCGTGGAGGTATTCCACTGCAGGGACTTTCTCAGCTCGCACTTAGAACAGGACCCAATGGCACGGAGCAGCATAGTGGGCAAGGCTGCTACACTTAACAAGGAATTTGGCTGGAAAAGGACAGCAACAAGTGAGGTGAGAAAAAATTTATATTCTTTGGCATAGCCCCCAGCATTTTTTTAATGCTGAGCAGCAAATGAACTCAGTCTTTATTACTCCTAATATAGCCTTTTAAAATAAACATAAAATTATAGGTTAATGTTAAATAGTGCAATGAATGAAATGTTATTGCTGAGCCAGTAGCATCACCTTCAGTTAGCCAGCTTCTCTCTTTTGTTAGCTGTGACACAGCTGTGTCTTTCACCGGTGCTCTACTAGTAGCTCAAATGTTTTCACTGTAAACTTTTTAGACAAATCCACACATGACTGAAAGTTACAGCACCTCTAAAGTTATGTGATTGATCTTTTTTTTTTTCTTCAGATATTAATATTTCTGTGTTAGGTTGGGGGGAAGTTACAGTTTTGTTAAGAAATTACTACAAATTGAGACAAAAATAAAGCAATATGAAAAACTGTAGCCCGACCATTAGTGGTTAAAGATAGTATGGGGAAATGGACAGAAGAGGGTGTGCAGGAAATCAGTGTGATCTGTAGAGTCTTGAAAACTAACTCACAGGCCTTCCTTTCTCTGGATCAAAAGTGAGTAATAATATTGAAGCTACTCAATCCAAAAGTCCAAGCAAAGTTGTAGATTAAAGAGACAGAGTCCTGTTTGGAGGTTGGGCTGCCCTGAAGCAGTGGTAGTGGCCTCAGGATTCACTACTGGAGACCTTCCTTGCTATATGGAGGTTTCACCAGTAGACCTATGTGCTATGAGAAGTACTGCCTTAGGCCAACATCCTTGCCAGGCCACCGTGACTCAGTACTTCAGGTAAGGCCACCAGCACAGGGTAATTTCAGGGGACTAAGATGTGTGGAAAGAGGCCTCTACTGAGTTGTCACTAACCTATATGAAGCCTATGGTATTGCAAAGGACAGCAGAGGACTGGAAAGTCAGTCTTCCTCCTGCAGACCCATACATTAGGGAAGATAGCTACTACTTTGGAAGGGGAAGCAGCCATTCCCCTGGCTCCCCCAGCATGAGGAGGCTGAGGAGGAGTAAGCCTGGCCCTCCAGCACCCCTCTGCATCTCTCTCTTGCGCCTCACCTCTCCCATCCTCCCAGCACTCCCCCTCCTTCATCCTTGCCACGCAGCTATTCGGCTTTGCCATTGCTGCTGTGAAGGTTCACACCAGCCTTGCACCAGCATTTCCTGGTCAGAGTTCAAACACTTAACTACACTAGTCTGCTCCGTATAGAGCCTTTTTGCCAAGTAACTCTTAATAAATAAAGAACTATATGGCTCAGAACAATAGTTAGAGGCTCATTCAAAAGAGCCAGGAACTTTAAATGGTTGTTTGACAACTCAAAGCTTTAAGATTGAACGGCAGGGATATTTTAAATATTAACTCATGCAGCCAAAAAGCTGGTTACATCATTAAAAGCTACACGCCAACTGACCTAACAATTTCAATCTCATGGGAAGGCAGGCATATGTATCTAATCTGTACTATGTTTAGAAATACTCAATTACTTAATTGATACTTTTAAAAACAAGCAAATTTTTAGTCATTGGAACATTTAGGAACATGTAGTAAGGTAAGATTATTTTCTACTCAGTGCCAGTTCTGAGCTCAGGAAGCAAAGAACTCAGTGAAACTACAGTAAGAAAGTCTAGCTAGACCAATGGTGGTACCTCAGCATTTTAGCTAGGCAATAGTCTGGTACCTTATGAAATCTGATGTGAAATTATAATGGAACATACCTCAAAAGAAAAAGCAGTTAAGCCTCTATTAGTTTCTTTTTTTTTAAAGATGCCTTTGAAGTAAGACTCTTTGTATGATGGTTGTTTGATTGTGGGTCTTGTACCATTGTGGTTTGAGCGTTTCCGATTATTTCTCTTTAACTTTGGAAAAAGAAGATGAACTGCCAAAACCCAAAAGCAAACTGTACTTATCCACACATAATTCACCCATAATTTAAATCATGAGTTTTGCTCCACAAAATATAAGTGGTTCAGGGTCAGTGTTAGAATATGCCACCAGAAACAAAGTAAATAAAGCCATTACAACAGGAAGAAAATTGGATAGTTAGAATATTTTTGTTACACTGAAGTAGCACCAATGTGAAATAAACAAATGAGTTAAACAGGTCTCATGCATGACTTCAAGGAGAAAACACTAACTCTTTGAATGGCAGCATTAAACTAAGTTTATGAAGATCTGTAGGACAAAACAACAGGTAGGAACAGAATCACTAGTAAACTGTGAAATCAGAAAACAACTGGTAGTTCAACACACCATATTTAAGGAGGATTTTTAAGGAATATTTTTTTTTGTTATTAAATGTTGATTGACTATACAAGGGACATGCATCAAAACATTTCCCTGGATGGAAAGCACTGGGTTTTGGTTTAGGATTGTGGGATGAGAGGGAAGTTGTCTATACTCTTGTCCAAACTGAGAATTTGAAATCTATCCCATAGAGGCTCAGCAAAGATGTCAATTATCCTAACTTCAGTTTTTCTTCTGTCACTGAATAAACCTCAGGCATTAAAAATGGAAATCTTTCAGATGTTTATTAATAGTGCTATCAAACCCCCTAAATGCTCATGTTTTTGGATAAATGCTCTAGGATCAAAAACTGTAATGAGAAGCACGTGAAGTGAGGCTTTTCAGAGAGCTGCAGGATTTCCAGGAAAGACAAAAATAAGAGTGAAATGTTAATCTTATTTCACCAGTACAAATCTGCAGTAACTTCAATGCAATTCTACTGCGTTCCTATTGGGTTAATTGAGATCAGCATCTCAGGAAAAGGAAATATTCAGTAGTAAAGAGCTATGTTATTTTGAGAAAACAGAAAAGAGAGACTTTCAGGGCTTTTAGTAGATGGACCTACTGAATCTGCACATTCACCCAAGTCAGGAGCTTGTATTAATGCTAAAACTTATAAGGCACTGTCATATCTAAACTACAATGTCCCCTCCCGGATTATCTTTTTCTGCGAGTAAGTTGCATAACTACAGGAATCTCAAAAAACATACTGTGCTAAAGAAAACAAGAAACTCAAAAAAACCAAAATGAAATGTAAACAAAATCAATGGTCTGATTTAAAGCCACAAAACCATAGAAACACAGTTAAGTCAGAAAGTCAAGCTTGACATTTGTCCCTCTCTCAAGCTTGTCTGCCTTTTACTCATTTGGACATATTTTTTCTTCACACAAGATGAGGGTATTTCGAATTAAAGAAAGTTGTGTGAGAAAAATCACATTTCCCATAACACTTTTCAAATTTTTTTACTTACTTTACAAATTTCAGGTCTTGGTAATGAAAATTATATTACAGGATAAATTCCTAGGTTAAGTTAGAATAACAAAGCTTAAACAATATAAAGGATTATCCAAAGGTTATTCAGCCCTCACACACAGTAGAGCTTAATGCAGAGCCCTCTTGCATTTGATGCATACTTTTTAAATAAGAAAAAGATTTTCCCTTGAGGCAAATTAGCTGAGTGGTGTGGCTCTGTCTCAATATCATCACATGTATTGCTCTCTTCCATATCCAAGTCCCTTTCTTCCAGGCTGCTTGGTGTAGAGGTAAGACTAGCTTTATGAACAGGTAGCTTATCCACTGTCTAAGACACTGGTCTCCAAAGTGGGGTATTATGTACCTTGGGGGGTGCACTAGCTAATCAATTGCAGTGCAGGAAAAAAATACCTTTTTGTACTATTAATAAATAAAACAAACAAACAAACAAAAGTATGTTCAATTAATCCTTATTTTATTCTTTTTTATTTCTAAATTTGAGTATGTTCTACAATGTACTTCCCAGCTTCTGTAGAAAACTAGATTTCTGTTTAACACATCAGTTATCCAAGGGTCTGAAACAAATCATTCAAGACTCTTTACTGAACATGTTAGTTCACCATATGCTTTAGTGTATAACACAGAGGAGAATAAAAGGTCAAAATATGAATGTTTGTAAACTCTGACTGTGAGGAAAGTAAAAACCCCTTCTGTTTCCCCAGTATGTGACATTCTCTAGACTTTTTTTTGGGGGGGGTTCATTTTCATTATCTTGGAATAACTAGTTTCTGAGAAGGATCAAAACCACAAGTAACCTCAGAAAAATGCTTTGGCTTTAAAGAAAGGACTAGAAATTTAATAGGAAGAATTATTATTATATAACTTCCAGCTCAATCTAACAGATACAGGTGGCTTGGATCGTTCTTAGAAACATTAGATTAGCCTGCAATTTCAGATGCTTTATATTAAGTTACCCTTAGGATGTGAGGATACATTCTTAGCTCACTTTAAATCAGTGGGAATTTTGCCATAGACTCCAAGGGGCCCTTACCTTCTACAATTTCGCCTTAACAAGATATCAATGTTTGCCAAAAACTGCATCTTGATTTATTTGCAAATTATTGCTAAAAATATTTGGCTTAACATGTAATGGGTTCAAATTTTCAGGTGGTATAAATCAGCACAGCTGCAGAACTATGCCAATTTAATCCACCTGAGGATGCACCAGTGGGTTTTATCCTATTTGAGATCATTTGCAGTAGTAAAGCAATTGTTTTTAAATTCTTCCTGGTTTTACACGGCAGGCGGTCACAATGGTTTCATCCAGGGCTACTGCATTTTTGTGGGCATAAGTTGCAAACCATGCAAACCCATCTTTTCAAAAATGTATTAATCAAAAATGTACACACCTACATTTTTTATTCAGACCTGACACGACCCAACAATCAGATGCTGTATTAAACTTAGGCAATACAAATGCAAACATGTCTTTGCCACATTGTTTTACAATAGAGAAACTTGAGCAACAGTGGCTCCTTTCAACTAAAAAGTTGATTCGTCTTAGCCCTTTGTGCAATTTTACATGTTACTTATTAATAATTAGTCACACCTATGCAAGATCCCCTTTCAAACTCCTTTTTTCAAAAAAGCTATCTAAAGTAAAATCAATTTCAACTAGTTGAGAGAGAGAAAGAAAAAGCCTTAAGAGAGAAAGAAAAATGAAACACCTCAACTCAACTGTAACTGTGAAGTAACCTCTTCCCCCTGTTGCTTCTATAAGTATGTACTTATCCATGTTGCTGCAGAGTGGAAGAGGGAGGTTTCTCTAGTCAACCTATGAGTATTTATGGAATGATAGGTACTTGCCTTATTTTCAAATAATATAAAGCATTTGGAAGTCAAAGATTAAGCACCATAAGATTTTCATACATAATAATTTATGATAATTATGAGCTTCAGTATTTTGCTGGACTAAAGGTCACATAATGCAAAATACCATTAAGTAGAAAAAGAAAATCAAGAGCATTGCCTAACTTAATGAAAATTAATTTATTGGGTAGAAGTTAACAGCATGGAAAGTTTCTATTAATTGTTTCACTGATAAAGTGTCTTGACTCTGGACAAATCTAATGTATAAAAGTACCACCAATTTGAATAAGAAATAGATGTGTGCCAGCTTAAGACTCCTCCTGCCCATTCTCCCTTCAAGATTCCAGCTAGCAAATGCTACTTCAAAATTTTTAGCAAAAGGTAGGAGTGACCAGCAAGTGGTATCTTTCTGTGCAAATTTTTTTTCTTCAGCTCTGCTATACTCTTTTCTAAGTGCAAGTTCTTCACAGACACACAAAAAAAAATAATGAAATCATGTAATTATCTAAGTCTGTAACCATGCAAGTGCTGTTTGAAATAAACTGTTGAAGATGGCCAAATTTCCATTGGTTTCTGTGGAGTAAGGATTGTGAAATATCATAGAATAGTTTGGGTTGGAATGGACTTTTAAAGGTCATCTAGCCCAAACTCCTTTGGAATAAGCAGGGACATATTCAATTAGATCAGATTGTTCAGAGCCCCATCCAACCTGACCTTGAATGTTTCCAGGAATGAAGCATCTACCACCTCTCTGTGCAACCTGTTCCAGTGTTTCACCATCCTTATTGTAAAAACTTTCTTCTTTATATCGAGTCTGAATCTATCCTCTCTTAGTTTAAAAACATTACCCTTTGCCCTATTGCTACAGGCCCTACTAGGCAGCCTGTCCCCATCCTTCTTATATGCCCCCTTTAAGTACTAAAGAGCCACAAGAAGGTCCAAAACGTTTGCCAGATTATCCCTGAAATACCGGATAACTTCCCTGACATTACAACACCAGTAACTCACTCCAGTAAGCAAGTACTGGTCAACGAAACGATGGATGAACATCAACAATCTGACTGTCAACGGAGGCTTATTTACCATTAAGTTTCACATATCTGAGGATTTATGTGGCATACATGGTTCCTGCTGAACTCTGTGAGCAGCTAAACAGCAAAACTGCAAGTCGCACACGCCCCATCCTTCTGTTTGTGAAGGAAGAGAAATGAAGACAACTTAGTAAGAGTTGTGAAATTCATGCTCCAAGGGGTATTGTTAGTGTAAACCAGTTTTTCGTCTCTTAGTATATATATATATATATTCAGTATCTTAAGTGATAAGCCATAATGTGGAGGGAGTACCTCACTCGTTTGATCCTGTCTCCCACTGTCTCTTTCATAAAGTAATTAAAATCTACCTTAAAAAGCTAAATTTTCTGCCCCATTAATACTCCTTTAGGAGGCTGGTGCCTCACTGCTTTAATAGTTGGATATCATTTTACAGCTCCCAGACAAAATTCATTCAAGGTAGCTCAGACTTATTTTTCTTGTGCCAAAATTGTTACAGAGGAAGTTTCTCCTCCTTGTGGTCTCAGAGGAACCATATCACCTCCTGAGCTTGTCTTGTTTGTCTAAATGAAGCAACTGCTAGTTGCCTTCTCTTGGAAAGTAGCTTCTTTCCTTGATACATTAGTGATAGGTACCTTCTCCTGTGTACCCATTTTTCCGAACACAGACAATTAGAACTGAACCTATAATTCTACATAAAATCCAGAAAAAAAAATAATAGTGCTATCTAAAATGACACAAGTGTCTCCTTGTCTTCTTGTCTGTCCTGTTCCTGTCTGTCTGTCCCATCATACCTAGCTAGATATGTTTTTGGGTCACCCTTGACATTTTTACAGCCACAGTAATTGAACAGCCTACAATTAATCCTATGATTGACTTCTTTCTATGTAGAACACAACATATAATTATATACGCTATTATAACATATCACTCATGTTTCTTCTTTTTCTTTAATTACACCTTGTAATTAAATTTGTTTCATGAAAAAAGAGTTTTAATGTATGCTTCATAAGCATTTCAACACTGTTGGGCATGTTCAGCTCAGAATTACTGTCTACTTGTTTCTCTGGGTGGCTAAACTGAAACATTTTTCATGACACAAAAAATCTTCCCACATTATTTGCTTGTTTCTAGCTCTTTACAGGAGTTCACAGAGGTTCACAATTCCCTTGTAACATGCAATATCACTCAACCTGCTACACCTCAAGTTATTTAAACATATTGAAAGGCCATTTCAAAGACGAAGCAAGTCTGCTGACTTCTGTGTAGCTCAATTACCCTGAGGCAATATCTCTCACACACTTACAAAAAGTGTGAAAAAATTAAAAATGCAATAAACACCAAGGTCTGTTTCTACAACAGCAAAGAATAAAATAATTCTGACATAAACCGACAGGGGTATTCTTGGAAAAAATTAAGTAAATGACACAGTTTCTAAATTGATTTGAACAGAGACCATTGTCCCACAGATTTTTCTAGAAAAATGACTATGAAATACAGTCCAAGTTATTCTGGACATATCTGCTGACTTTTCTGTAATGACAACAGCAAGGGATAATTCCAGTAAGTGAATGTGATTGCCTTCACCCTGCTGAGAAAAATGAGCCTTACTTTGTCTGTCAACATCCCAAGACCCATATTTACATAAACTGTTACAAAGTCAGACTCCAGTCAGTGGCAAATCAATACAGCAGTCTCTAAAAGATACAATGTTTTGATATAAGGCAAGAAACTGCTTTCAAATTTATTGCAGTAAGTAAACAAAATATTGGAATGCATGAAATCAAATTATCTATTTCACTGACCTTGAAGCTGGCGTCCTTTGTATAAATCCTTTGTTTTAGTTGGGTGAGCTCTGGCGCCATTATCACACTTAGGTTGTTCATACCTAAAGTACAAACAGGGAGAAAATAAAACCAGCCAAAGTTAATTTGATTTAGAAATAATTTATTCACAATTATAANNNGGGGGAATTACTATAAAAGAATACAATATAAAAAATAATTTTGCAAAAAACACACACAAAAAAACCCACCACAAAACAAAACCAAAATGAGGCTCTTATCCCACCTACCAAATCAAAAAGCTATAAACACTATGACAAATTCTGACATCTGACACAGTATTCATGTTGGGACCAGAGAGGCAATTGCAAAATCACAGCAAGGTACTGTAATTAGTTCTGACTGCAGCTCTAAAGCCATGTGCTACTGTATCCTCACCATAAAAAAATGTTCATTTACAGAAGAAAGGCTAAGCACGAACAGCTAATATTTTGAACAAGAGTGAAGAACTGATAGGGTTTCCAGAAGGAAGGGAATTGGGCTGAAACAGCTTGAAAAAGACTGTATCTCCAGTCTTGTGAAAAAGGGCTGTTTCTCCACCTGCTACTTGAATATTCTGGTTCCTCTATGCTTTCTGAGTTTACTTAAAGTCACTTTGTTAGTCCAGCTGGTAACAAGAAGCTCTGTGCTATTTGTACTTCCAACAAACATTGACTTGCGCAACACCACTAGCAATACCTTTCGTGCAAGACTTGGAGGCACAGGAACATCTGCTGATGAATCTCTCCTTTCTTCTTGTGTCCCACTGCCACTGCATGGTAGTTTTTCACTCAGCTTGACTGATTCTCTTTCTGAGAAACTTCACTTTCTCATTCTCTTAAAGTAGCTTGAAGCTGAAGAATTTAGTGTATAGAATTCCAGAGTTTCAGTTCTCAGCACACTTAGTAATGTGACTTGTATTCACGGAATCTAGGTTCCTTCATATTTTTTTAACTGCGCGTCTTTCTTTGTAATTCTCCCATTATAAGTTCCCAAAAACATTATTTACCAAGTGGCATACTAAAATGTCTAATTAAAATATACTAATCCAAATTTTTTTAACAAAATATTCTTTTTTAAAGCATTAAATGGAGACTACGTTCTGGGTCCGGGCCAGACTGTCCTTGAGAACAATACCTAAGTATTCTGATTTTAATTATCTTGCAGAATGAAGGAAAAAAAAAAAAAAAAAGAGTATTTTTCCTTTGAATGCTTAATTTATTTCCACATCATCTGATGAAACTACCCACTGGCCCATCGAGTTTTGGCCGCTGCAAGAAGGCAGTGCTGTTTCATGGACACGGGAGAGCTGTGAGTCCTTTTTTTCCCTAAAGAACAGCAGGAATAGAAGCTGCTTTGATAGCACAGGCTGGATTCAGATACCTGAGGGATGACCACTTCAGTCAGCCAAGAGAAGTGTGAAAGGGAGATCTCTGAGCAATACCCACTAATGCAGTATCTGGCAACCAGCCTGGTCTCCAATTAATCTGATACCTGACTCTGCATTCCCCTCGTCCTCTTCCATTATTGTTACTGCTCTGTGCCTACACTTTCCTTTTTGGTCTCTACTCTTCTACCCTTTTGGGTTATATTTTTGTTAAATACACATGTAGTTCATCATATACAAACTAAATCTATTAGAGCTCAATAGCTGTTAAAATGATGCAATGTGAAAAGTCTACATTTAACTCTTTTAAGGCAACTGAAGAAAGGCAAAATGAATCATTAGAAATTTACCATACAGGAACAGCCATGCTAAGAACTGATAAGAAAACCACACTTGCCTCAGTTTTCATGGAGAAAAGGGGGAAAGGGATAGCATGTCAGAATGGAGCACTGTCAGGTTAAAAATAATGTAGTCAAAATACATCCCAAGTTACTGTTTTGAATTTTAAAGGGGAAAGAATGCCTAGCATGAATGTATATCTAGAGTCAGCAAAGCCTTATGAAGCCTGCTTTATACATCTGAGCCGTATACTGGGAAGAACTGAGGTTTACTGAGCAGTACAAAGCAGTAGAGGATGGAGGTTTTCACAGGGATTCTATAGTGTGGGCAGCCTCATGAAGCAGCTGATCTACATTCTTTTTTTAAGTTAAGGGAATCTTGTGCAAGTGGATTGGGGTTTACTTTGCCTGTAATCCCAGTTGCGACAAAATCACATGTAAGGATACAGACTGATGGGTCTATTGAGCAAAAAGGCTGGGAGTCACACTGTGATGTTCAAGAGGCATTGGGAGCCAGCTGGTGAGGACCATATTGATAGACTTTTTGGGGAATAGTTGTTTGTACCCTTTAAATGCATTACCTCCTTTAAGTCAAATGGATGTTTCTTGTAGGCTTTCATAAAGCCAGCTTTATAACACAACTTCACCTATTTCTTGTAAATTTTACTGCCTTAAATGTCCTAGACTTCACATACCCTTATTTAACTCTAGAATGATTTTTATTTCTTTCTGGAATACCTTCACTGACAAATGATTTATCTGTTTTTCAGATAGTGAATGAATATTAATAACTTCCCTTTATTTTAGGGGTCTAATTTAATGAGACTATTATTTATTGTGGCATTCAGAGCCTGAGGATATAACAAATTTCATCCTCATGAATATATTCAAAACAAACAACATGCAAAATGCTAAGCTCTTCTGGCAACCATTTCCCAGATCCATCTATCCTTTCACTGTTGTCCCCTGGTGATTTGATCCAGATTTGCAGAAAGCAATTCCAGGATGCAATGCATCCATCTTGCTACCAGGACTATTAATGCTATCACTTCCTGCAATAGAGTTCTAACTACTTTTCTAATTTTTATTTTGCAGAGGGAATCTGGAAGAGACTATTTTGCATGAGCCCGGTGCTCCTTAAGGTAGGAAAGAGTCCCACATTCATTCTTTCCATTCTATAAGTAAGAATTACAAAAAGACAACTGTGAATATGTCATCATATTCTGATCACTCTTTACTTCCCTCTGGTAGAGAAAAGAAGTTTAATTTTATCAATATAGAGAAAAATTAAAACCAAAAAAATAATTCATGGGATACCAGGCAGCCTAAATCTTTCCCAGAAATGAGGTCTAAACAATCCTCTTCATCTCCAGGCAGTAACTTCACCTGTTTGTTTACCAGGACTGTAGATTCCTAAATACACCAGTCATTCTCTATTTAGTAAGAAACTCTTAAAATTGAGTACTCTGCTTACCCATCTGTGTTCAGAAATATCCTCTCTGGAGCTATTACTATTTCCTCAGAGCTCCATTGAGAACTTCCTGTAGGTCCAGTGAAGTTGAACAAATCAGGAATGGTCAAGACCACAACAGCTGATATTTTGAGTATCAGTTATCAGGTAGAGCACTCATCAAGCGAAAGGAATATTTGTGTCTAAACCATATGTACGAGATGACTCAATTCAACTTGCCAGCCTTCCAACTTTGGAGAGGTGCAGCACAGTGAAAGACCTCCTTGACACCTCTTCTCCCACACTTAAGTGGTTGTGTAGCTGCCAAACACAAGAAGCCAGCAGACCAGACATGAAAAGAAGATAAAGACTGATTCTAGATCCATAAGTGACTTATGAAGAGGTTGGGAAGATGTTGATTTCCAGTCTATATGACAGTAGAAGCCAAATCACACACACTGCATGCACACTGTACATATGAATACGTAAATGAGCTGATTAATTTTCAAGGATGACCATCTCCAGCTTCACAAACGGTTCATCCAAATGTGCAGGATGTGGCAAGAAGCCTGCACAGATGAACAAGGAGCAGCGAACAGAATTCAGACTCAAAAAGAAAGCATATAAAGGATGGAAACAGGGTCAGGTGATACAGGAGGAATATATAGACACTGTCCAAGTGTGCAGGGATGGGGTTAGGAAAGCCAAAGCCCCCTGGAGCTAAATCTGGTAAAGGGCATAAAGGGCGACAAGAAGGACTTCTTACATACCTATCAGCAGCAAAAAAAAAAAAAACTAGAGAAAATGGGGGCCTGCTGCTGCATGGGCAAGGGACCTTTTGACAAAGGAAGCAGAGAAGGTAAAAGTGATCAATGCCTTCTTCTTTAACTTTACCTGAATATGATTAAGGACTGGAACAATTGACACAATAAGGAAAGAATGAGAGCACTGTGACTGTTCAGCCTGGGGAAGAGAAGACTTGGGGAGGATCTTACTGATGTCTATCTATAATGTTCAAAAGTGTGAAAATAAAGAAAATGAACTCAGGCTCCTCTCAGTGAAACCCAGTGACAGGAAAAGAGGCAATGAACACAAAGTAAAATATAAGAAATTTTATTTTGAATATAAGGAAAAACATTTTTTTAAACTGTGATGGTGATCAAACAGTAGAACAGGTTGCCCAGAAAGGCTGTGGACAGTCCAGGGACTGTTCCATCCCTGGAAATATTCAAAGCCCAACTGGACACCATCCTGAGCAATCTGTTCTAGCTGACCTTGCTTTGACAAGAGGTATTTGACTAGAGAATCTCTGGAGGTCCATAGAGATCACTATTCTGTGATTCTATAATAATATGGTACTAATTAAAAACTACAAGAAAATCAGCAGAAGCCCTATTGCTTGTCAAACAGAAGATGATGTGGACTCAAATTAGAGAATAAGAGCTAAAGCTCTATGAAATTATTTAAACTATAATTCAAAGAAGTATTGGCATTAAAACTAAGAAAAAGTGAAAAAACATAGGTGAGGAGAACAGAGGAAGAGCAGAAAAGAAAGCCTCTGGAGCCTCTAGAGGACATCTCTAGGTCCTCATACAACATGTGTCCTGATCCTCCAGTTTCAGGACCAAACTTAGACTATTTTATTTTGACAGCTTATGGATCTCAACTTGCCAGAATCAGCAGTTCAACAGTAACTTTAAGTCAGTCTTACTTCAGCTAGTACTGTAATTGGCATAGTCTAGATTATGGTATAAACAGCTACTACTAAATCAGCACTTGAAGAATATATGCAAACCACTCCTTAAGAATATAATACTTCACAGTAAGCGGTTTATAATATTTTTTCACAAACCTTATGCAAATGGCAAAAAAATTATTTTTGCTTGAGCTTGAAACGATTTATGATTGCATCAAGATACCCATACTGTCTACCAGCTTTATATGAGCTTCTATAGCATTGCTACAAGGGCCAAACCTCAATAACCAGCCTAAATAACATCCTTTAGAACCTGATACTTGCCTTGCTTACATCTGCTCTATGTGGCTCACAACACTTTACCATGTATCCGGCTCAGCTGAGATGAGTGAACTCCAAGCTTCTATTAATAACACACTAAAATGATATTTCCTCTCTATGGGTTCCCAAGCAGTTGTTCCGTCAAAGCCAGTAATATGAAATAGTTGAGAAGGTTGCTGGAAACATAACTGAACATTTTTGAGGTTGGACGTGGTTTCTATCACAGACCATCTTATTTGGTTCTTCCATATTCAGTCTAAGCAGCGTGAGGTTTCCTCTGGGCTTATTCATTATCTGCTCCAATCCTTGGCTTCCCATCACAAAACAGAAGTAAAATATAGGTCGAGGGGAATAAACTGCCTGTGACATTGCAGTGAAAGAGTCTGTGGCTATCTGACCTTAGCTTTTGATGGCTCTTTAGAAATATTTCACTTCCTAGAGGAAGAAACCTATAAGGCATAATTCCACCAGCAATAAAAAACTACACACTAGTACATGCACACCGAGGCATCTCCTTGCTACAACATTTGAGCACTGAATGTGTATTCCCTTACCTGGTTGATGTTCCAGGGATGGGGCGTCCCGTATCCACCAGAACGCACCAGCAGTAGCCCGTGGAAGGATGGCACTGCACTGGTTTGTAGAGGCCGCCCTGAGCACACTCTGGAATAAACACATTGTCTTTCTGGGGCTGTTTAGCTTCCTCCAGGGCTGACTGAAGTTCTTGATCACATGATGATGCTTTTGGAAGGAAAAGAAAAACCACTGAAGAAGCTATATGGAAAAGGCCTACTAGTTCTATCTAAGAGTTTTTATATCTTTCTTTGATTGCACATGTGGATTTTCTTTGAAGAGGCTTGTTGCAGCTCAAGTACCAGCTACGCTGGTTTATGCTGTATGCTACTAAGGAACTTTAGTTTCCTTTTCATGCAGTTACTTCATAATACAGTCCTAATAATATCTTGACATCTCCTTGCCTCTCTCTACTAAATAAGTAAACAACTATGGATAACCAAATACTTTCTCTGTCATCTTAAAAAAATCCTTGCCCACTCAACAGTCCCAAAAATACTCATTCTTTTCAGAAGGAACAATAAAAATCCAACTTCTTAAGATTCTTTATATGAATGTTAATTTAGGTGTTTCTATTCTGCTCTTTCGTTCCAGTTTTAGAACAGCTTTGTAATACTGTGAAAATTCTTCCACCTTTTCTGGTGATTCTGGTATTGGCAACGTATCATTTGCTCTGGAGACCAAAGACTCACATGAAAAAGAAATACATTTTTATTTCTGCATTAACAGTATGCCCCAGACCTCTTCTGGATGCAAGAAAAGCTTATTTGTCTACATGTTCCTAGCTTTTACTTGATACTATGAACAAGGGGGCAAAGACCAGAAACCCCAGGGCCTGAGAACTCCAGTCAGTTCATACCAGTCTATGGAAAAGCACATCTGTTGAGGATTTTTGATCACTACTAAACTGGATATGTAGCACTGCAGAGATAATAAATGAAACAGACTATTTACTCAAACCATTATTTCCCCAGGAACTTTAAAGCCAGCCTCCTATCATGTGAAATTTAGATGGTTAATAAAACAGCTTCTATAGAATTCCCAAACTAATCCAGTGAACAAAAATTAAACACTTGAATAACAAGAATGTTGATAACAGTAAGTAATCTACAAACATACAAATTACTGAAATAAAATTTCAAATTACTAGAATTTCAATCAATAAAAAATTCTCTTCAGTGAAAGAAAAGTCACTTCCATGTTAGTAAAATATCTGTGTGTAATGTTTGCTCTTCTTTCAAGTCAGTTAAACTCTAGTGAAACATTCTCTGAATCTCGAGTAGGATTTACTTGATTTTTCACTGTTCAACCCACAGAAGAGCAACTTGAATCTTAACTGGATTTTCTAGTGCATTTATAACAAGTTCCAGCTCCAGACTAATCTCATTCAGTCATATCCACACAGTTCAGAAAATGCATTGTAAATTGTAGGCAAAAACTGACACAAAGTCACTAGCTATGTCCAGAAAGCTACTGCTCCTTGCCAACTTCTTGTAAACACAGAAGAACAAAATCAGTACGACTTCAGTCGTAGGGGGAAAGCTGGCAGGAAGTTAAACACCTTCATACTTTAAAGAGCACAAAATTCCATCTATGTAATGGTCTGGTTTCCAAAACAGTATATTTTGTTCCAATCCATATAAAAGATTTAAAAAACAAGCATATCACTTGCTAACTTGATTAGAAGGCACAGATGGAATGTTTTATAACTTCTTTGGTTGATTATTTTTATTTTTTTTCCTCTTTTGCTTCATATGGTATTTGAGCAGGACAGCTACATAGATTGATTTATTTTGCATGGTTTTGTCTTCGTCTACCCACTAATATAATCAGAGACTGAACAGCTCTCAAAGCACCAGTGTTTAGATAATAAACTGTACTTCAATAACCAGTGTAGTGAGGACAGAAACACTTCTTTAAAAAAAGGGAAATAGCTAATTATTTGCATGTTAAGACCTTCACAGAACTAGCTACGGTTTCACAAATTAGAAATCCATCACCAACGTCCTCTTAAGGCAGGCAAAATAAATCTTTCCCTCAGTGAATCTGGATTATGATGATTATCAAATCACAAGGTACAAAATCCCTGGAAAACACATCACTTCGATGAGTTGTTCACTTTTTATGTTTTGTATATAATCAAGCAAAAAGGAGCAAACGGGGTGAAGCAGCTGCAGTGAGAGGAAGGAAATCATTACTTCTCTTTAAATTCCACTAAATTCTTTTCTCATTCATACTGATAAACCCTGGGACCATTTCACTAGCTACTGTGACCTTCCCTCATTTTACACCCTTGTAACTGGCAACATAATCTGGCAGATGTGCAGGTATTATTGTGTCTCACAAACCCAGAGGAGAGTTACGTTTTCATGCTCTCAGCTTTGTTTAGAAAATAAATTGGTGAACAGAGACTACATGGGTGGGTCATCCAGACAGACAAAATGTAACAGCACAGAGAGGGTGTGACAGAGAATTCCCAGTGCAGAAGCAGATACTGAATGTTTCAGCTATGAGCATAAACTACACCACCTAATTTCTGGGCAGCTCTAGTTTCCAATGACTCAAACAACTGGTGAAGGACAGCACTGTTAGCTCAAAACCACTGGAGACATGGGCCAGTGCAGTCACCTGTGTCATGGTGATTTAGGAGCAGGTGTTACAGACCTAGAGAAATGTCTTCTACTCACCTGACTGACTTGCCAAGGCAAGGATTTCTACAAGCTGATGCTCAAAGCTAGAAATTTGTCTCTTCTGCACTAGGTCAGGTTTGTTCTCATCCTTTTTCCTCCTTATGTCCGGTTGTAAGTATGAGAGGTACAGTGAAGCAGTATTATGGGAGAGATGTCAAAGGAGGGTTGTAAATGTGGCTTATGGTGTTAGGAGGAACAGTCAGATGATAGGTGGAAACTAACATTGTCGGTGAGAGTGGAAACAGGACAGCTAGTGGCAGTAATCAGAGGAAGGTTTAAAGATAAAGAGAGGAAAAAAAAATACAGAGAAAAAGTGGTTAATGGTAAAAGTATGAAAAATAGACAAAGTAACAGGATTCATACCAAGTGCTAAGGTGAAAGTCCTGTAACTGAGAGGGCTTTAGTGATGAAAAAATCTGTCTTTGAATAGCAAGCATCAGCACAGGCATTCAACACCCCCCAAAAAACCCCATATATAAAAGAAACTATGGTATTTTCAGGAAGGACATTTTCCTTCTCGGAACCCTTAAAGTCTTCCTCTTCCCTTACTGAAGGGAAACTGTAACAAGAAGAGTTTATTATTAGTTGTAAATTTGTTGTCAGATAAAATGTAGATTATTTCGGAGAAATTGGAAAAATATAAATCTGTGTGATGGACATCATGCCTATCAGTTCTCTGTCTACGTCAGTCAGTTCCCAAATGACTGAGCATTATATTGTATCTTCTGAACCCAATTCATCCATTTTACTCACCACAAGTGCAGAATAGTTTATTATTTCCCTTCCTTATACAACGGCTAATGAGCTATCAGGCAATATGCTTAGTGCTTCATCCCGCAGAGTCCAATGCTTCTGTACACTTTTGACATGACTATTTGTGCCATCATCACTACTTCCCTGTTTGCTTTCCCAACTAGAACACTGTTCCTACATTAAGGGAAACTGCTCTGAAGTGTTTATCTGTGATCCTGCCTGCTTTTCCCAGAACCAGAATATTAGTCCTCTGTCTAATTTCCTCTCTGAGGGAATTTTTCATTCACTTTCAAACTTTTCTTTCAACTATTTACAACAGGAGTACTGGAGAGATGTAACTGTAGCCAGTGATGACTAAGAGCTCTTATCACAGAGCTACCATACTACTGCAAATAATTGCCTTTGTAATGTCAGAAGAGTCATGGTCAACAAACGATCATCTGCCTGACACTTTGTCCAAACAATCTGACAACAACTGTGATCTGGAACCATAACAGATGGATGCCAGAAGTTCATAAAGTGAACAGTATGGAAAAATATCTACGCCACAATAAAAGTACGATAAATACCTTAATCACTAAAACACACCAAATTTTCTGTGGAATGTGTTACTACAATAACATTCCTTCTGGGAAAAGAAAAGTACTGAAGCTCCAACTTCATCTTTTCAGGGAATATGCTTACACTATTGTTCTTTTACTTAGTTCCTTCAGTTTTATCTCACAGGAAAACACAGATGCTTTGCCAAGTATCTTAGTTCAATAAAGTAGTTAGACTTTGCTGAAAAATCCTCTTTCACCTAATCCACGTTAGCCAGCCACACTCCAGCTCAGCTGGGATCCTTTATCTCTCGTTGAAAACACTTCTTGCAGTTTCTACTCAAAACTATATTTTATTCCAGGTTTCATAAGCGTTTGGGATTCAACACACAAATTTCAATCGTGTAATGAAATAGGGAGGTTTTTTTGCTCAGTTTTACAAGAGCCTTGTACCACCCAATGACCATCTACATAATCTGAAAAGGGAATTTTTGAAAGATAATGAGTTTTAAAACCTACTTCAAATGCAATGTATGTAGCTCTGCCTCTGTAAAATTGCTATTCCATTCCTTCCCTTTTCAATTTAAATGTTAGTTACTAAATATAATTTTCCTGTTCGGGTTCAAAATGCTTTCTTAGTCCATTACAAAAAAAGAGCTGAAATGCTGCATCTTCTGTTAATGCAAAAGATTCCTCAGACAAACTTTTTGGATAAGTTTCATGTTTTGTATAAAATCTTGAGTCAGTTCTTGTTGCTTATGATGAATTCTACCTAAGAAACCAGCCGGCATGTCAATGAATCGAGTTAATTTAAATGACCAGGAAAACTACCTCAATAGTAGTAGGGTATAGCGCATAATTTATTTATTATAAATAAATCCTTATTTATGAAAGACTCCATTTATTCATCTCTGGTGGGTTATTTAAACTGTTCATTAATTTTTACTAGATAATGTTCTGGAGGAGAAAAGACATGGCTTTTCTGTAAAAGTCATCTGAAACAAACCCTGTAACGGTGCATATCTAAAACACCAAGCACCATATTATGTAAGTTACGATAATCATCTTTTTAGTCCAGTAACAGGAGATGTTTCAGTCCCTTGTTTCAGAAATTCTGGCAGTTGTTACGTTATGTCTTATCACAACTTTTCCTAACATGGAATTTTAATGACTACAAATTTTATTTTTTTTTTGCTTAAATATGAATGGCTGTATTTATATCTAAATTTCAGTGTGTTCTGCACAAACAAGTTGCTAAATCTGCAGAAAATTACAAAGGCGTCTGTATGCTACTTTAACATTTCCTGCCACTATACAAACATTTCCTTTCAATTTCCTCCACCCCACAAAGTGTATATGACAAACAGAATCCAATCCAAGAAATTCTGTTTTCAGTTGCTTCCTTCTCTCTCCTTTTCTCATTACCATAATGGGCCATGAAAGGACAATTTAGACAGCCTGGTTTCCACAGTAAAGAGATCTTTTATTAGGCCTTTTAGCTCAATATCCTCTATAGAAAGCAGGTAACAAGAACCCTGTGAACAAAAATACTCTGAAAAGTGATACGCATGCTCCAGAGGAGTGCAGTGTGACATTAAAGACAGTCAACATTGCAGTTCTCCCACATTTCTGAGAGGATATACAGACAGAATACATTAATTTCCAAATTTCATTATGGAGAGTCTTAAATCGTGTGACAGTTCCTCCTAATTAAAATGTTATGCAAATCATCTGTTTGTCCTAATTAATTAAGCCTAATTTAGGCACCCCTTCAGAACACTTCAAGTAATGATTTACACAAGTTCTGTGCTAATTATTTCAAAACCATAAAAATAAGGATGGATAAATAGTCACCCTATTGACACCTATGCAACAAATTCACATCTCATAGGGATAAGAATTTGATCCATTTGCTCAGGATGAACCCTCCTTGAACCAGTGAAGTTAACAGGCCCCAAGGAAACTGATTACAATGTGTTTTTATATTTTCAACTAGTTTTCATAGTCTTCACATTTCATTGAATGGATTTCCACTTACACTACACCAAATCGTATTTCCACATATGACCGAAACCTTCACTTTAGAAAGGCAGTGGGAAGTGGGATAATTTCTATTCAAGCTATGCTTTCCCTGGGGAAGAATTTACATAGACTGGATGACAAAATGATACATTACAGCAGTGGTCCTGTTATTCCTAATTCCAGCAAACATGCACCTTCCAAGCAAACCAGTGGGTTCTTTACCTGTCACTGACCAATTTCATCACCCAGAATCCCTCACGTCTGTCCCTGCTATGAACACATCATCCAAGGAAACATTTTAGCTATGTATAAACGGAAAAAAATCTTTAAATTATTTCATTCTAGTGAAGGAGAGGTGTACCACCACAGCTTCATATTTTTTCAGGGTTTCCAGCTTGCCTACCATGATGGATTCCTTCTCTGAAGAGACAGATGAGGTGATATAATACAGTTTAAGATGCCAAAGTCACAATCTTTATGTAGTCAATGTTATTATCTTATCCCTTATGGCCAGAGCATGGGCATCTCACACTAGTCTTTCTTAAGAAGCCCTGTTCTTACAAGAATTTTCCTGCCTGCCCTCTTTTGAGTTTCAAATAATCATTAACAGAAATCAAGCGCAGCTTAATGCTACAAACAAATGCAGGAACAATTCTACTCCTGCTACTAGATTCTCATAATGACTATTCCTAAACCTAAATCAAACAAACAGTATTTCTGTGCCCCAGTTTTTCCCCAGTAGAAGTCCATGGGAAAATACCTACTAAATTCAACGGGCAATACACCAGTCTTCAGCTGAATATATTCACATGCAAGTATGTTTCCAATTAAGCCTAGCATTTGCTTATGGACCAAGTACTGATTGTAAGGAACAGGTAACATTAATAAACAAGCGACCTTAGTTCCAACATCTAGATGGCAACCAAAACCTAAGACTAAATTACAGTATTAATACTCATCTGGCGCCACATGTTTTGGTTTACACTAGGTCCAGATACACATCAGCATGAGGGTTCTCAAGGCCTGGAGAAAGCTGGCAACATTCCTACTCATATTTATTCTTGTTTGCAAAAACTTGTGGGAACCAAATATTTCAGGCCCCTTGTGTGCATTTGCAGAGTACTCTCACTGTACAGCTCATCACTATTTTGCACTTTTGGAGCTTGGGTAGATGACTGTGGCTAAACACGAAGCTCATGGCTTCAACACAACCCAAAAGATTAATTTATGTACTTTATTCCACTGAACAAAGCAGGATAAATCACAGACAGATGCTCTCATTTATCTGTGTGGTTTCATATTCAAAGACAGTGCAATACACAAGGAGGATCATCTGGAAATGTACTGAGCCCCTCAAAACAAAGACCCAGAATACAGAGACCACCAACTCCCATCTAGCTTTACCTGAAAAAACATGGCTGCAGCCAAGCCAATCTACCTGCATATACCAGGATTTTATCATCTTTTGCCCTGGGTTTGAGTAACCAAGTGGCATTAGCTCAAATCAATATTTCTGCAATACACAAATTCTGGTTCTACCAATAGGCCAAAGTTCGAGGACCCATAATACAAAGAGCTCAGATGAAAATAGGATGACTTGCTCTTTAATTGGAATCAAACCCCCTTGTCTACTGGATTTTTGAAAAGAGTTTCTGGTTTAGGGAAGGTTTTGCACATTACTTCTCCAATTCTTTTTTTTTTTTTCTCTTAGGATTTGAAATACTAGGACTGCTGTGAGAAAGGCTGTAACTACAACACTGTAGAAAAAAAAAAGTCTTGCCACAAAAGCTTGCTATTTTAGCAGTTTGTTTGTTAGTTTGTTTGCTTGTTTGTTTAATTCCTAGCCCAACTTCTTCGTTAAAGAGCTGAGAAATATTATGTAAGTATTCAAATTTATCTCCTCAGAATTATAACCAATTTCAATTGCTCAATTATTCATTTATAATCCTTTTTCTCCTTCACTGGGTACCCATGCTGATCATAAAGGATCAAACTAGCTACTTGGTTTTAAACAAAATGTAATTCTAAATTTTGCCATTCTTATTTATATTGAATAAAACAGTAGCATGAGATCTGTTCACTGACTTGATGAAAACTCACAGAGAAGCTAAGTCTTCACTCATAAGTGTGACAGAATCTGGCTCTAAATGTTTAAGTACAAGCATTTACTCCTCCTGTAGACACCTAACATGAAATTAGTATAAATTAGACTATAAATCTGAGTTATTTCAAAGATGCATATTGCATTACAGCCAAAATGTATATCCTGAACATTCTCAGTCAAACATTTATTATACCATTTATGAAATATGAGAAAGCAGCAAGTAGCACATTTTTGCTAAATCTTTAACAGCAGTGTGTGAGAAGTTTAGCAAGCGTTTGCAAAGTGGATCGCATTAACCAGACTTGATCCAAGGACTGTTCACACCCTATCCGGTACACTGGACCTTTGAATCCAACCTTAACACAAATTAAAAATCTTTTTAAGCCAGCTGGTCAATCACGCAGTAGCAGGTTTGACAAGGAGAGAGAAAAATCTTCTGGTCTTCTGAGGAGAAGAGGTCCTTTATTCCCTTTTGCTCATAGAAGCATAGGACAGTTAGAGTTGGAAGGTACCTTAAAGATCATCTAGTTCCAACCCTCCTGCTGTGGACAGGGAAACCTTCCACTAGACAGGGTTGCCCAATGAGTTGAGGGCAATTGCTCAATTACAAGGCTGAACAAGGATGTATTATCATCTCCAGGTGCTCTTGCTTGCATTTGTTAACTTGGCTCCCCTAAAATAAGACAAAAGACAGTTGTATCCTGTAAGGATACAACTAAAAGCAGTTATTTGCCAAACAAGATGAAAACGGTTTGTTCCTACATAAGAGGGAATGTTGGTTCCTAATACTGCTAGGTATGGCTGCCTCACCCTCTCAAAGCAGGGCAGCACCATAGGGTTCAAACTGCAAAGCCAACCGAAAAAAAAAGCCACCACCCAAAGTTACAGCAAATGAAAATCACTGACTTCTCCCAAACACAGTGGCTAGCTGGCCAGTTTGCTATAGCAATCTAAAGGCTCATTCATTAAACAAATTGCGCAAAGCTATCATTCTTGCTTTATGAGTAAACTGACCAGTAAATGTTAATCGTCTGCCAGTGGAAAAATCTCTCATTTTTAAAGAAATTTTTGAAGTGAGAATAAAGCTGGTTCACTTTTTCCACAGAGCTGTGAAAATGAAAGTCTTTGCCAGGTGTGCTGAGGGTAAGTATTTGTTTGAATAGCTCTACTCAAAATTACAAAACAAAATGTGCAAACTGGGGTGCCTAAATTCATGCTTAGGCACTTAAATGAGCCAGCCAGCTTACAGAAATGTTTAACAACCATGTAATACCCCTCTAGTGAAACAGGAGCTGGTTCTGTTCACCATTTGGGAAACTGAGGTACTTACATCAGTGTTTGGATATGACTTTGGATTCCCGACTTTAGGAACCCAAGCAATTTTAATTTCAGGGTTGTCCAGTGGCACCACTGGCTGCAGTTTGAGCCACGTTCCTGCCATCGATCCACACAGCTAATGCTGTTGGCACTGTGCAATGTTTTCCAGCCTTATTGCTTAATTCCCGCCTGAGGTGGCTGAACTAGATCCGCACTTTATTTTCTAAGTATCAGCTCATTTCCAACCACCTTATAGACAGCTTCCCTGGATGTATACTTACTCAAGATGAAAACAAGATTAACATAACAATGAACCAATTTTTTTAATTCATGTATGTGGGGTTTTCTTCATAATTTATATAATTTTGCATAATTTGTGCATTTGTTTCACTATATCATCCTCCATAGCTGTGGTGCTTGCGGTGTGGGCTGCACAGTCAGTCCACAAAACAGCAATCTCAATTCCCTGCACTGGAATTTTCTCTCCATGTGCTGCCAGGGCATTTGATCGCTCAGGCAAGCCCTGGGAAAGCACAGACAAAGTAGGTATCACCATGGTCTCTATGGTTTTTCCACTGAAGAAGGAACATAATTCTGAACATAGCCCGAGCTTTATTTCCCTAGTTTCCCCACTTACATGTGCAGACACCTTCTGCAACCTGCGCATACACTGCAGCCTGTCCATGTGTGTCCCACAGAGCGTCTCACTTCAAGCAGCGCTGGAGGAAGGCTCAGTAATACAGTGTAGTACAACTTTTGATCATTATATCCTCTCAGATTTCACTGTAATAATCTCAGACCACAGTGAAATGAACTCTGGCTACCGTTGCAGAAGGCAGCAGGAGCCAGGAGGACTTCTGACTGTTTTTTACAGGAACATGATCCGAGATGTACAGATAATAAATATGCAGAAACATTAATTTTAAAAAATTAGAATGTTATTTTGCATTTAGGTAGTTCTCTTTTACATGTCTCGGAGTATCTTACAAAATTATCAATATGATATGCACCTCTGTCTAGTTCATAGGAGACTGGATGGGCATTACGGATTGGTAAGGATTTGGGCCTCAAGATCGAGGAGGAATACGGGCTGCTGAAACAAATTCTTTTTTCTTCCTCAGTGTTTCAGGGAGTGTTTCTTTGACAGTCATAATGCAAAAGTTTATGCTACCATCATTCCCACAGCCTCTTCTGTGGATAAGCAGGATAATTCCACCTCCAGACCTCTCAGACCTGTACCTTCCGAACCTACTTGGTTTAAAAAATTTCAATATTTACATTTGTGGTAATGCTGAGAATATAATCGCACCCTTTGAAGCTTATTAATGACAGATGAATCAAAATCTGGCTACTTCTACCGAGAAGACGTGCTCCTCTTCACCTTGCCAAAGAGAAGGCAAGAAGCAGGTGGAAAATGAGCATGCATATTATTGCTCATGTCTCTAATTGCAAGAACTATGTTGTGCAATGAAAACTCTTTTAACAGAGCAAGAAGCAAATTCTGTAAAGTGCTATCATCTGCTGAATCACACAGCTCCCAGAATGCATTAACTCTTGTCCTCAGTATTCGGCAGGCAGAGATTTGGTAAACAATGTGAACATGAAGCCTGGTCAAAAGGTGACTTCACTGCTCTAACCCTGCACAAATCTGAAGGCTGGTCTTACATTAAATTCTGGACAGATCTTTCCCCCCAGCACTTTATATTCGAAACACACTATTTATATAGCATGTAGGAAGTCAGTATTCGTGACAGGAGAGGTACAGGATTCTGATAGAAGACTGTTTACTGATTTTGGCCAAGTTCCGCGTGCAATAAAGACGATGAGCCAAAGAAGAGTAAAAGCCAATAAGAATATTCTAATACTATTTCTTTCAGGTCCAACAGCTTTTTAATATAGTTTCATGTAGCTCCTTTCTTTTCTTTTTTTTATTTTCTTTTCTCATATGGCCATGGTTAAACAGCTCAGCTTGTGCTTTGGTTTCAAGAGCAAAGCCAAATCCTTGGCTTGGCTTGACCTTCTAACTTTGGAGAAAAACAAGGGCAATCTGAATTAAAAATAAAAATGCTAATTCCACTCCACTTTCATCTCTGTTTTCAAAAAGAAATAGTCCTCTGAAGTATAGATAATGCTAAATATGGAGTTATAATGAAACATTCCTATGTTTTTGAAGGACAGAAGACCCCCTACCACACTGAAAATCCCAGGCCATAATTTCTGCTCCTATAAACTGGAATGATTCCACTGTACACAATAGGGATCAGCAACAGAAGAGTCAGTCCCTTGGATATCCAGAACAATTTTAAAGGCTTCTCAGATGATGCACAGTAGCAAAGTCAAGAGCTTTTTGAACCAGTAAAATCAGAATTTTAAAATGTGATTAAAGACCTTTAATTCTTTACAACCCACATTTATTTTAAGTGCTCTGAAGATTATTAGTTTTAAGTGTTTAACATAACACACAGGTGACCTGTAACAACGGAATAAGCTTTGCATAAATACTTCCCAACAATCCATTATGCATGAGAGTAAAGAACAGGCTTCAGAAAGGGCTATTTTCAGGGTGTTTGCTTAGCTTGTTTCCCACAAATATTTTCAGTCATTTCAGACCTGCTCCTACGCTGTCTCTCTACATACACATGCACATCTACCTCAAGTCTTATTTATTTTGAAGCTCTCTACAACAAACAGAAAATCCAAAGGACTGTTTTTGGCAGAGCTTTTCAAATAAAACAGATTCTAAATATTTAACTTTTCCAGATAACCAGCATCATAGGAAACAGCAATGTTGGCATTCAGTCACCTAATAAGGAAACGTTTTTGTTATCGCTTATGTGAAGACAATTCTGTTATTCTTTCTACATATTACGCATCATTTGTTTAATTTTCTTTTTAATTTAGGAAGATTAAAGGTTGCTTGATGGCTTAAAAATAATGCAAAATGAAGCTCAGTCCATGATGCTCCCAGGAGGTTGTGAAGTTGTTGCAAACAGAGCTGTGGCTGATTAAATTTGTCTATTGTTATAAAGCATTTTGGGCCAAAACAATCAACCACTGGTATAATTAATGAAGTCCACAAGTGCTTTTAGTGGGGATTGTTTTCGTCAATCAGGAGGAACAAACACAGGCTAAAGGAGAGTGCAAAAACCTGTGTATTTACAACCCTGCTTGCCTTGGCTCATGCTTCTGAATAACCACAGTACAGTCATGTAGAAGTACCATTGAATACTAGAAATTTTGCCTCATACGTGTAGGCTCATTTAAATAAAGATAATATGGACATAGAGATTCGGGGTCTCCCTTGCACCAGTCATGGGCATTCTCTTTTTGCTTGTGTTCTACATATATGTTTATTGCAATTGTGTAATGGCAGGTACTACTGTTTGCAGAAAGAAGAGGAGGAGTCTTTCAAGTCGTCGATCAGTTGCAAGTAAAAAGGGTGATAATACAATGTCATGATTTACATGACTGAAACAAAGAAACCAACACACAAAACAAAAGACAAGAAGTCTAGAAGCAAAACTGAAGTGGAGATAAAGGGTTTCGGTTGTGCCTTTTCATACTGAGAAATGCAATTATTTCAACTGGTCAGTACAACATATTTTAATTCATTTCTACCTCCCATAGTTCATAAGTCGGTAAAGCTCCTTGATGTCCTTAATAGTCCTGTACTAGACACTATCTCAGCCATCTCTTTGCAGAAACTTTTGCTTCTGCTTGAATCGATCTGTCCAGACTGCAGCAGCCCTCCCAGAAGCACAGCCAGGGCTAGAGCCCTGCAGCTCCTGGCCAGCTGCCACCAACGTAAGCAATGAAACCACACTGTCTCTCTGCACTGGCTGACGTCAGGTGCTTTCGCATACAATGCTTTCTAGGCTGCTTAAGCTTCCCCAGTGACATCCTGAGGAAATAAAACTGGCGCAGGATATAGGCCAAGAATCTGATAGCACTGGTCATTCAGACTGAAAGTGTTGATGTTACAACACTTGCATTGAGTTTTATTTGAAAAATACAAATTAACTTCCACCCAAAAAAATCACAGCCTTGACTATGGAAACATTCTTTATTAAAAAAGCACTGGATTAATGCTGAGTTTATAGTCCACTTGCTTTATGATCAAACACCTAGTTGCTCTGCAAGTCTGATATCCTGCAGCATACAAACCACAACTAGACAATGTATCACTGACATGGCCTCTGAAATCCTCGACACTTTTCTGTGTTTACTCCATGTAGAAACCAAACTATGCCTCCTTCAACTCGTTATTCCTAAGAACTCTCAGCTTGGTTTTGGAATCACTGCATTTTCAGAATACAGCCTGCAAATTCAGAGCATGATCTACAGCCTTTATTCTTTGGTGTCCAAGCTGGCCTTTGGCTGCAATAGTCAAAAAGAGAAGATGGAAGAATAGAGAGACGAAAAATCAGCATTGCAAGAAAAGCTTAAACCAGCAGCATTTGAGATTGCAGAATGATATCTAGGCAAAAACGGAGAAATATGCAGTGAGGATCAGCTATTGACAGAAGAGAAAGCAGACTACAGGGAAAGGACTTGGAAATACAACAGGGAATTGTGTATGCAACAAACAGTAAGGATGATTACTTATACTACAAAGAACAGAGACTATGAGAAACTTGCATATGGCTCCAATAAAAGCAGGTATGAAAAAGCTTAAAGACAGTATTCTGACCCAAAAACTTTCTTACTCAGTTTTACAGGGGGAAAAAAAAGATCCAAAGTAAGACATTTTTCCTCTACCCTTGCTGTCAAGAGGAGTTGCTCCACATAAAACACACAGGCTCATTTTGACAAGTGCATTGAAAAAATAACTGCATCATGACATCCCTAAGGCAAGTACTAGACTTAGTTATATCCTCAGAGATGCATGAAGGTATTAATGAATATTCAGTGCTTCTGAATACAACTTCAATGAGCAAAGCATCACCTCCACTGGAGACAACGAAGTTGTACAGAAAGGTAACAAAGAAAAAATACTTTGTTCAATTTCAGATGACAATACACGTGGAGTAGCTAAGCCCTTGTGCTGACATCACATCCATTAAAGTCGAGAGGAATTCCAGCTATGCAATAGCAGCAGGATTTGGGTGGACTGTCCCATTATCACTGATCCAGCAGACTGATGTACTACATACTCACTACTTACAGAAATGGAAAAAAAAAAAAAAATCTTCAAGTCTGATTCTTTTCTCTCCTCAAAAGACTCACTGTGGTGTTACCCTTCTGTCTGCAATGGAATCACTCTTGTTTACACTGTTCTGAGTGAAATGAGGCTTCATACCTGCTGAAGACAAACTACCTCCTCCTGTAGTCATTTGCTATTATTATATTGAACTATTTAATTTAAAGGATGAACTTACATTAGACATGTCATTCTTGGGATGCTGGTAACAAAAGAGGGAGAAGTGACCTTTCAAACCAGACATTTATACTGATATTTTTGGCTTTTGTGCTTCTCTGTTACATAAACTCAAAGGAACTAAAAGTCATGTCCTAAAAATGATCTTAAACTACTTTCTAAATCTGATTAGAGACTCCAAGAACGCTAAAATTGTAAGTCTCTTAAGCTAGGTGGGATGTATCATTTATTCAGCCAAAGAGGATAGCAATGAGAATAATAAATCTATCATGACTTTCAGGCAGTAAAGTCTATTGAGGTTATAGCTTTAGCTACATGGTGGTAGTCTTGGGAAAGTCAGAGAAGAAACACCCAAAATCAGAAGTTACTTACACTTCTTCTGACCAAACCAGCTAGGTAAGTAAACCAACAGAAAGGGTCCCCATCTCCCTGCCAGCCAGAATAACTGAGCCCAGTGCTGTTGTGAAAGAAAGAAAGAGCAAAAGAACTGCATGATGACAGCGCGAGATGGTCATGAACCTCTGCAACTAATCGCACCCCTGCCTCTGATAAAAGTCTCTGTTGTAGTGGAGTCTGTGTATTAATTAACTAAAAGACAAGTAAGTGTGATTGGACAGGATCTGCCCTTGTCAGCCCTTACATTGCTGGGAGTTTGCCTCAATACAGACATAAAGATTTGGCCTAATGACTGAGGGGGAGCACTGCAGGCACTAAGCCCTTCCTAAAAATTTGAACCTGAACAGATCTTGCAGTCCTGAACTATTTTCTATTTTCTTGCTAAAACTGTATCTCAGCTTTTGGGGTCGCAAAAGGTATTAATTTGACTTTATACTCCTCTGCTCCAGACCAAACACCAGCCAGTCTGTTGCTCTCATATAACTGGGTACACTAGAAAACAATTCGAGGGTATTATAGGTCACCCACATTTGATGAATTTATGTGTTTGTAATGCATTCTCATCCAACAAAAACGGCATCTAAGTAGTCATCCAAATAGAGGATAATAAAAGCCTTTTCATTTTGATAAATTGTTTTTAGTCACTGAAGGACAATAAAAGTAGTAAGTTTAGAGACCATCAAGATCTCACTGGAAAACAACAGAGGAAGGTAACACATTATTTAAGTCGTGATAATATAATTCTTTTCATAGCTTGTTATGACTGTAGTATGCTTTGTTGAAAAATCTCATTGTGACAGTCTACATCGGAAAACCAGGTCTTTAAATGAAAACATGTTTTTCATTCAAAGTGTTTGTTTACCATTTAAAAATGTGATTTTTAATGAGAACAAAACAAAACCAAAAACCCACAACAAGATTTTTCTTTGCATTAAACTTCCCAGAGAACCACAAAATCCAAAATCCCTACAAGTTTTCTGAGTTATCTCTGAGTTTCTACAAAGGGGACACAATTATATCCTGCATGTATAGTCAGTCTGAGGATCCTGGCCCCTGAAAAAGAAGGAACTAATGAAGTTTCAAAATTACAGCTCCCACAAGGCATTAAAATGACCAGTCAGGACTTTTGAGTTCTGAGGTAAATCTACTCTGTTTTTCTGATGGTCTTTTTGTTGTCTGAATTTTCACCTTGAAAACAATTTTTTTAGCTGAAAATGCATATCTATTCAAAAAAGTTCCTTAAGAAGTCAATGTTTTCCCTAGAAACCTGTGTTTTCAACCAATTTCCAATATTAAGCTTTTCCCTCTCTTTTCTCTTGTGTTTTGTAATGCGCCAAGAGAATTTAAGATCTGAAATTTAATTCACAGCCTTAATCTTATTTAAACATAGTTTTATTTGTGGTTGAATGCAGATACTTGGCCTGCTGTTCTTAAACTAAAACAGGTATTAGAAATACCTTAATGAAAACAGTGGTCTGTCTCTTCAACCACTGTTTCTTCTTGAGTAACATGGAAATCTAGTGCATTATGACAACAATAGTTAATGTTATTCCTAGACAGTGTAGAGTACAGGGAAAACATAGTGTCTAGCATGTATCTGGAACAATCTGTTATGACAGAGGATGGAGCATGATGGACAGGGTGGAGTGAAGAGGAAAGCAAGCCAGTAATAATACAGTATTTAGGGTATATACAGCATGTTGGAGATGAAAAATCTCAAAGCGGTTTTATGTACTTTAGCAAAGCAATTTGACTAGAACAAGTTAGTTTGTGCCAATTATGACCCTTGGTGTGGCTTTTCATGGAAAGGAGACTCAACACCAGTCCCAGACAGAAAAGCTAGTGTATTGCATTTAGAGCAGGCTCGGGGAAAGGATCCATGGATGACAGCATTAACCTGGGACCTTAACTGTCCATAAAAGCAGATTCTGGCTTGGACTGATGAAATAGCTGCTTTGCAGACACGTGGCCAATGCACAGGTTTTGGAGTGAATTCCACTCCTCCCACAGAAGTCCCTTTAGGGTTTAATTTCTCTTAACTTGTGTATCAAACAGAAAGTGCTAACATAATTGATGAAGCCTCAAAAAGTTCCTGCACCACATGGTAATTTTTTTCAAGAATTAAAGGAAAAATCCAAGAATTTACAGGAAAATAATTAAACAATGCATGAACTGTAACACGAGCTGTCGATATTTTCCAGGAGTGTTTTGAGAGATACATGGTTTGGCAAATAAGAAAGCTGGAAGTCATATGTGGACTCAATCATTCAATTAAAAATCCCTCCAAATTTAAACCACTGAGACTGCTCACAAACTGATCTACCAGGGACCATCTAGAAAAGAATTCATTCAGACTGTCAGAAATCTACATGTCAGGAAACTAAGGTAAAAGTTTGACTCCAGCCGCCAGGGCTGATTCATGTTACATGGCTACTGGTCCTTTCATGGTATGTTTTTCCATTAAAAGCAGTCACAGCTTTTTGTGCAGAGTGGGGAGAGATCAAGCAATAGGATTACACAGTTCACATAAGATATTAACAGGGGAATATTTTGCTATAACTGGTTTTGGATTTTTTTAAAACACTTCTTACTCAATTATTGGAAAGATAGACAGTTTGGTCATTTGACCTCATGGAAGATGGAGAAAATTGCTTTCCTTAGAACAGTCTAATCAGTCTTTTAAAACCAGAATAATCTTGCCAGAAACAGCTCACCGGATGACTGATGAAAGTTAAGAGCAAAACTTTAAATTTTGGTTTTCTTAACCTCAGCATTATCAAGAGTTATTATCAGATCACAGATGAAGACATAAGGAGTTCTTAACCTTGCAAAATGTGGGAGAGAGTTTGGTTGATACCCTTAGATTGATGGAATAATTTTCTTCATTATCTATATTCTAAAAAGAGTTTCTTCTTCTTCAAAAGTATAGCCACAAATTCACTGAAATTTTAAAAATACGAGTCTCAAAAGTCTCTGACATTGCAGGTATATCTTTCATTTTGTAATATATTTTTTTTACTGGCTTGACATCAAGAGTAGTACTGGATTCTTAATATTTCAGAAAAAAAAACAGGACAATTTAGATACCAGTTTGCAAATTTACATGCCTAATTCTATACGCTCACACTTGACTTGAATCTCTTGCACAAGAAAGTACATCAGAATCAAGTAAAACGTTGCCTTTACTGTATTAACAGAGATATGCAAAGGTTACTGTCAACGTTCACTGCTTCTAGGGTTGTTGACTGTGAGGGGACAGGGAAGGGAAGGCAGCTCTGCATGGAACATGGACATTTTCTACTGACTATCAGGTCATCAGGACAATAATGGAAGACCCAGCAGCTCTTACTGCCAACCCTGACGGATTTCTAATTGCCTGCAAAATTGGGAAGAATTATCTTCTGTATACCACTCAGCAATCGCAGTATATCCATACCCATGTCCAGACTGTCTTGACGAAGATTTATCTGTTTTCCAGAAAGACTGTCTTTATATATGATCCAGTCCAATATGTTTCTGTGCATTAATATGATTTAGGTGATTTTTCTTGCAGCTGTCATTAAAATATAGACTGTTAGCCTGACATCCTTCTTAGGAATTAAGAGGCTTATTGATGCTTTTATGATAATGCAATCTGATGTCTGGTAAACTCTGGAAAGCTACAGGTAAGTGGGGGAGTGCATGTCTAAAAACTAAAGGAGAATTTCAAGCAGTACTATTGTGTCATTTATTTGTTGCAGAAAGTAATGTGATGTGATTAAAACTGGTCAGGAAAGATTACTATCTTTTGGCATCAAATTTTAACACATGCAGTAAAAGAGATTATCAGCATTGTATAAAAGAGACCTTTTCTTTTTTTTTTTTTTCCTTTCCTCCCTCCCTGGAGGGGGGTCCAGTAAAAACCTGGAACGTCCTGAGCAAAAAGAACATCAACTGGATGTAAAACAGAACACTATTTTTATAATGGTTTAGGATGGGATGATCTTCCCCTGAAGTGGGAGGAAAAAACTGGAAATGTCAGTGCTTGATCTTTATAAAGGTTTTTAACTAATATGTAAAATTAAATTGAAGATAAATGAAAATGCTTGTGAAAAGGATTATTAAAGATAGGAGAGTACTATAATAAGCATGATCCAGCATCCTGCAAATTAAGAGTGTATCATAATATACAAGGCCTGTGGGGAGGTCTGGAAAGTTTTATGTTCTTGGAAGAGGCTGAAAGAACCGAAAGAAAACCATAATTTTCCTTTACCAATTTAGGACTGACAAGGCAAGGCAAGACAATTAAAGTCAAGGCAAGGCAAGGAAAGGAAAGAGGACCAAAGAGTATGAGGAGTAATTTTCTTCACAGGTGAAGAGGGTGAAAAGTTCTATTCTCTCTTTGTGTAATGGCTAAATCAAGACTAGGATATCATTAAAAATTGCTACGGGAAAGTACTGCAAAGTTCTTCACTATGAACTAAGTCAACCATTTATTAATTGGTCCTAATGGGGTGAACAATCAGAATTTTCAAAGCCACCAGTTTTTCAGCTGCCAAACAGTATCTTGAAACCGGTATTCTAAAATAATACTACTCTGAAACTATTCTGTTTCTTGAAAGAAAAATAACAAAAACAAAAAATATAAAAGGAAGAAAATAAAAAAGAAATACCTCCTACTCTTCAAAATAATTAAAAATAAAATAGTAGGGAATATAACAACACATGACACTGCCTCACACATCTCCCTCCCCAACAGTTTCTTAACAATGCTGGTTTTATACTAAAATACAAATCACATATTATACTCCACTCCAAATAACTGAGTCAATTCAGGAACTCTAAAGGGAACACAGAGTGAGTTAGCAACCACAGCCAATCCAAAGAGTCTGAGGAGACCATACTACTGTTGGCCTGGAACCTTTCAGTCCTCCTCTGTATCAGTTTTTCTTTCTTAACTTCCTCACAAGGCTTTTTTCTTTATTTTTCATGCAAAACTTGCTGAGATAACAGGCCAAAACCCAAATATTCTATCAGCTGATGCCTTCCAGCACCCACAAAATTTACAAGGTCTGAAAGCCAGATCTGTGGTCATCACTAAACATTCAAACCAGCTGTAGATGTCACACATGCTTAGGGGTCAATTCTATGTCATTTGCTTCAGGTACTCTATGTGCTAGAACTTCACAGATTTCCAGTATGCTGTCCTACCTCCTAGCCCATGCAGATGCTAGATACACTAGATCATAAGAAGGCAAGAGATGCATGTATTTCAGCAACTTATCCCCATGTTCTTGGTTTCTCCATCTACAGCTAATAGCTGTTATCTACAACACAAATTTGAGAATGCAAATCCCATCTTTGGGTGTGGCTGATGCCTCACCAGTTGTTGGAAGGAAGCGCTGTCTTTAGGACTGAAATGAGGTAATAACAGAGGGAAAAAAACATTGGTTATCCGGTGTAATTTGGTGGTTTGCAATTAATGAACTACTCCTACTCAGGCTATTTTCATATGCAAATCTACTTTATATATTCATTTAAACTGAATTTCTGAATATCCAATATAGTCACAACACACTCAGAGTGAGTGGAACTCTTTGGACACACATGCATATTCTGCTCTAAAGTCCTCTCTTGCTCTGTCTTTAGTGCTGAATACAAGCAAATTTGAGAATGGAAGATTGGCCAGGGCTCTGTAGGCCAACACATGACTTACTAAGGATCCCTGCCGAAAACTGGAGGCAACAAACTTTTAAAACACTTTCTTCTCCCTCTTCTCTGTGCTCTTCTCTCTGTTTGTTATGACATTCACTTTGATTTCCTTCTGTTCTAACTGTTTTCATATCAAGTCTTCACATTGTGAAATAAGCCTAATTTAGAATAGTTCTAGAAAACTTCTAATTAATTTGTAATAAGTATGAAGCTGGGAACATGAAAATTTTTTCTTGCTATCTCACACGTCTTCAACCGCACATAATTTTCTTCAGTCAATACTAAAAGTAACATCTGGAAAATGCAACAATTAATGAGAATAAATACAAAGTCACTGAGTTGTTACTCATTTTCCCGTCTGTAAATTACTCATTTTCCTGTACTTAGAGAGGAATGGCTATTAGAATTAATGCGATTGGGCAGACACACAAACTCTTACAATTGTTTTCTTTGAAAGAAAATGTTATTTTTGTTTTTTCATGCAGGCTTTTTTAACCTCAGGGCTGAGTTTTGCCAGGATAGGCATAGCAGTAGGGCATTAGCCAGGTTCAGTTCGGAATGAACGTGAGCACTGGAGTACGGAGCAAGGTTTGTCTTCATCCTTTATAAGAAGGTGACTTTCAGGGAATGATCAGTGAAGGGGGATTATACTGGAATAGTTGCTTCTGAGAAACAAAACAAAGCAACCTAACAAAACAGAAACCTCGCCAATAACTAGCATAGTTTCCATGTGGGAAAAATTCATATGTATAAATGGTTTAAAGCAGTCAGATGACAAGGCTATAAAAAACTGCATTCAAATCTTAGAATGTCACTGCCACAGCAGTCAGTCTCACCAGCAGACTTGGCCAACAGATTCAGACTATATGGACAGATAAATGCAATCAGGTATTTGGTATAGATACAGACATATAATTCCTGGTTACATTATCACTCTAAATTCCCTGGTTTAGTCTACTAAGAATGTATTCACAGTAGATGTCATACTACCTGTTTGCATTTGCATTTGCAGCCAGTCTATACTACATTACTGTATGTACACTTCAACATTCTTCCAGGTGGCATCTTGAGAATGAAACTCCTGTTGGAATGAGCCCTCTGAGGTTAACTGATAAAATGTTGTAAGACTGTTACAGCTTTGAAATTGCTGGTCTATACTACAATAGCACCAACATAACGCAAGTTCATTGTGTCAGAAAATTAAATAAAAAGTTACACGTTCCTTTCATGTGTACACAGCCAAAGTAAAAAATTAAACTGAAGATGATTCTACATTAATAGCATACCCAGGTAAAGTGGCTGAAATCTAGGCACTCTTGAAGACACTAAGTCATAGTTTGAGGAGACAATGAATTCTGATTTAGTATTCTTTGTTCCAGATGAAAAATGTCATAAACACGTGATTCACTACTTTTTGCATAGATGTGTTAAGAATTTTGACAGCCTGACCCTGCCCCAGCAGGTCTGATGCCAGAACAGGGCATTTCCTCTGGGCCACAGAATCACATAATTGTCAGAGTTGGAAGGGACCTCTACAGATCATCTAGTCCATCTCCCCTGCCAAAACAGGATTGCCTAGAGAACATTACTCAGGACTGCATCCAGGCGGATCCTGAAGGTCTCCAGAGAAGGGGACTCCACAACCTCCCTGGGCAGCCTGTTTCAGTGCTCGGTCACCCTCACCAGAAAGAAGTTTTTCCTCATATTTGAATGGCACTTCCTGTGTTCCAGCTTGTGCCCATTGCCCCTCCTGTTACTGGGAACCACTGAAAAGGGTCCGGCTCCACCTTCCTTCAACCAGCCCTTCAGATACCTATAAGCATTAATAAGATCTCCCCTCAGCTTTCTCTTCTCCAGGCTAAAGAGTCCCAGCTCTCCAGCGTTTCCTCTTAAGGGAGGTGCTCTAATCCCTTAATCATCTTAGTTGCCCTATGCTGGACTCTCTCCAGTCATTCCCTGTCTCCCCTGAACTGGTGAGCCCAGAATTGGATGCAGTATTCCAGTTTTGGCCTCACCAGTGCAGAGTAGAGGGGGAGAATGACCTCCCTCCACCCACTGGCCATACTCTTCCCTATGCAGCCCAAAATTCCATTGGCCCGCTTGGCGACGAGCAGATTGTTGGCTCATGGATAGTTTACTGTCTACCAGGACCCCTGGGTACTTCTCCTCAGAAGTGCTTTCCAGCAGGTCCACTCCTAACCTATAACGGTGCCTGGAATTCTTCCTCCCCAGGTGCAGTACCCTACACTTGCCCCTGTTGAACGTCATTAGGTTCTTCTCTGTCCAGCTCTCCAGCCTGTCCAGGTCACACTGGACAGCAGCACAGCCCTCTGGAGTGTCAGCCAGCCCTCCCAGGTCGGTATCATCAGCGAACCTGCTGAAGATACAACACTGTCCCCTCATCCAGGTCATTGATGAATATGTTGAACAAGTATAGACCCTTGCTGGACACCACTGGTTACAGGTCTCCAACTTGATCCTGCTTCATTAATTACAACCCTCTGAGTCCTGTCACACAGCCAGTTCTCAATCCACCTCACTGCCCCCTCATCTAGCCCACACTTCCTTAATTTCCTAATGAGGATGTTATGGGAGACAGTGTCAAAAGCCTTGCTGCAGTCAAGGTAGATGACATCTGCTACTCTTCCCTCAACCAGCCATCCAGTTATAACATCATAGAAGGCTGACAGATTGGTCAAGCATGATTTATCTTTGGTAAGTCCTTGTTGACCACATCCAATAATTTCCTGTACTAATCCATAATGGATCATGTATAGCTTGTCCTCTAGCACCTGCTTAAAGCATATAATACAAAAAGCTGGCAGAAAGCATGAAGCTGGCACAAGACCTGCATCATGTGTCTGTGCCTGATCCAGATGAAATGTGAACTCATAACATTCAGTCAGAATATGAATCGATGTTTAACCGCCATCTGGGAGTTCTGCCATTGACTGCCCAGGGACTCTAAATTTCTACCCACTCATTTCATGTGTTTAAAATTTAACACAGGAATCAAAATCAAGTTCAGTAAAGTACAAAGAAATGTGACAATTTCTTTCTGTCTTCTATTTTGCCAGTCATACTGCATTATCAATAAAACAAATACCAATTTTTCAATCACTTTACAATACTTATTAAGCAAATTACACAACTGATCAATGAAAATAAAAATCCTGAGTGCTAATAATGCCAATCTTTAAGGAAACAGAATACAAATGTATTAATAATAAGATAAGAGAATTGAATAGTAAAAATGTGAAATTGTACTGTGTCTTAGCCAATGACACATTATTTAACCCTGGCTCTTCCAATTTGAATTACATTATCACCAGAATCTCTAAAGAGATATATTCCAGATACAGATGACTCTAAAAAGAGCTACTGTTACATGATTCAATGTTGATGTGGTTTTTATCAGCAGTAACATTTTGTCATCGAAAGTTAATAGGTTAAATATCATGCTACAAATGTCCTCATTGAGCAGCAAAGGCCTATTTCTTTGGACCAACAAAAAGAATACATGCTAGAAATCATTATAGAGAATGGATATGAACTACAGCAGATTCATGCTCTGGATCTGTAAGCCTCCCAAATGCCATTACTCTGTGCTAAATTAATTTAGGCTGATTTATTCAAATGAAAGCATTGGATAACTAATATAAACTAAAATTTTCTAAGCCATTATTTTCTGTCTTCCAAAACCTAAAAGTTTATGTTGACTTTACTGGCTAATTGGAACTAACAGATCATTTGCAGAGTAGCAAAAGCAAACCACTTCAGGATGAGTACAGTAAATTTAATGTATCGTGTATTCATGTACTCATTTGTGATCCTTAACTCACAAAAACACTCTTCTACATGGACTGATTTCTCAGGTCAAGACAAGTATACTTATGACCATGACTTGTTAACCATGACACATGACACAGGACACAGGACATATATTCAGGTAAAAACTAGAAAAAACAAATGCCGTACAGACTAAAATTCCAAGCTGTTAAGTAGGATATTTGGACTTTGCCTGAATTTTTTAACATTATTATTTTTCTTTAGTTATTTTCTACAGACAGGGCTAGGTCATAGTCTTATTTGCACCTGAAGAATTTCTTTGAAAGCACTTGGGTCGCTATAGAACAAGAAAGAAAAAATTAGCACATTATCAATAAGTTTGATTTTAGAGTTTGCCAAGCAAACTGAGTAAAGATATCTGTATTTATCCCTTATATTGAAGTCTGGGTGTCCAAAAGTGGTTAGTTTACAATCTCATGGATCTAGTCACAAAGTCCTTTCTATTCCATGCATGTAGTAACCCAGGGTTCATTCGCTGTGGATGTTCCCAAAAGCCTTGGCACTACTCTGAGAGGTAGTAAGGGGAAAATCTAACCACGTTTTTTCAAAACCTTAAAAGATCTGTTTACTGAATATCAGTGAGGTTCAGCCATCAAAACAACTTATACCATCACTGACACATTATATTTTTGGGGTCCGAAAGACAAATTGACGAGCACAACTTGTGAAGACACTGTTTATCATCTAGATTCATCTTGATTATGTCATATTACATATACAAGAGAAGTTAGAGAAGAGACACTATGGATTCTTTCTGGCATATCAGGTATACCTACATATTAAAGCAAAGCTGGGTATTTAGCGTCTGCTGACTTCTACTAGTCCAGTAAGGCACTGCAGACTGTAGCATGTGGTAGCCCTCCAGAGATCTCCTGTATACAGTATATCTGTGAGCAAGTCCTGTTGTTAGGAAATCCAAACCAATTGTGCTTTTGGTGCTAACACGGGCTAGCAACCACAATACAGGTAAACTATGCTTCTGGTTTTACTTTGTAAATAAGTCTTCAGATGGGAAGGAAGTTACAAATTCCCAGTAATAAATCAACCTTTTCTTTGGTGTTCTTCTAATTTTGTGTGTGTGTTGAAGCTTTGGCTTCCAGCAGCTGCATTGCACTGCAAAGTCAAGAATTCTTGCATTAGATCTAGTCTTTACAACTGTAAAAATTAAATAAACACTCCTAAATGTGACATATTTCTATACACTTGTTTTACAGGACAGAAATCCCAAAGGAATTTTGTTCTTACTAACACTGACTAAACAAATGATAGAATAAATCTTCAGCACAGAAAGTGCTCTTGCCTACATTCTGTTTGGGGTTCTTTCCTTAAGTGCCTACTAGAGCACCAAGGAGAGGAAAAAGTATTAATAATTATTGCTTTGATGTTAAAAATAGTTTATATAAAGGAACCTGTAAGCCTCTTAGTCTGTCTTTCCTATGATGATTGCTTGTCTTTTTAAATCCTTTTGTGCCTCAACTCAGCAAAATACTTAAGCATAGTACTTAGTGTAAAGCACAACCTCAATTTCCACTGGGTCTGAAGTGTGCTTTGGGGTGATTTACTGAGTCATAGCCTGTATCATTAATGTTCCCTTTTAAATTAAACATTTTTCCAGAGAAAAAGAAACCAGGAAACTCAAGAAAATTGTCTAATGTTTATTTCACTGAAAAGAAGGAACAGTGAGGAATTTATAGACAAAATTTATAGTCACCAAAGTACTCAATGTATCTGGATACTCTAGAATATGTCTTAGGACAGTCACTTGACATTCTCAGTCCAGGTTTACTAAACTCAGTTCTAATGAGTGGTGAAAAAAAAGTAAAGCCAAAATTCAACCATTATAAAAAGGGCAACATAATTAATTCACACTAAACTGGTGATCAGTCTGTAAATAACAGATTACAGTCCTAACAGGAGTTCGTTTCTTTTCAAGTTTTCCTCCTAAGATTAACTACCAAACATGTGTGAGTCATGCTGTCATTTTCCAAGCACATTCTTTCTATACATCACTCCCCTCTTCAAAAAAAAAGAAAAAGAAAATACAAGTAGATAACAATGAGGTAGAGAATTAAAGAGGATGCAAAACAGTAAATGTCAAATGTCCTCACAGATACAAACTGATGTAAGCCAGAGGTTTTAGTGGAGTAATGTCAATTTACACCTAGTAAAGCCTGGCCAAAAATATTTCCATATAAAAGGAATGTATGATCCATGAACCTACGAAATCATCACAATGCAAATCATTAAGTTGCTATTGTATGATAAGAGTGGAAGCATAATGGTTATTAAACTGGCTTTCACTTAACAAGGCTTAACGCATGTCTTCATGGACGCTTTGCAAAGTAAGGACAACACAGGTTCTTACCTGAGCTTTTATTAGTTTTGTTTTGTCTACTCTTTACTTGCTCAGTCCATAATGTAGGATAACGAGAAGCTATATCTAGAAAAAAGCCAACAGAACAAAGTTTGTAAATGTTACATTTTTTTAAAAGGTTACTATCAGCTGAATAGTACATGGCTAGTTTCAAAGAAAAATGGATCTAAAAAAAGAAAAGGGCACACTGGTTTCTATTTGGGCAGTTAAAATCTTTATTCATGCAAAGGCATGAATAGTTCCTTCCTTGTCGTGTTAATACGAAAGGCTGACATAAATATTTGTAGACTAAAATTATATTTAAATGGAATAAACATCTCCCAGCATGGACCCAAAATACATAGTAACTTCAGATCAGATTCTGTAAGAATTGCAGTGGGTGGTAAGCCAGGGACAATATAGGACTATCACTGTTTGGAGGTCTTCAGCTTCCCATTTACAGACCACTGAACTTCCCTAGAGGAAAATAAGCCTGACAAAACCACAACCTTGTCATGATGAGGCAATAAGTTGAGGACAGAATTTACCCTTTAACTTTGTTAATTGGCCAGTACAGTTTTAATCTGTGCTCTGGGTCAAGTTTAAAACCTGTCTCTGACAATTAAAATCACTTATGTTGGACTACATGGCTCAGTGCAACCTCAAATCTCTCACAAGAGACAAGGAATTGGCTGCTTGTAAGTAAATTCTCTATTGTGTTTGCTGTCTTTATCTGGAAAAAGGTACAGATGCTTTCAATTTCTTGCAATTTCTTGCAACAGCTCCAGTAGTTGCTTTAACTGTAAGGTAGCATTTGACTAATTCAGTGCTTACTGTATAGTTCAATACCACGCTGTTAAACTCTTGTTGATGCTCACCTTCTTCATCACCTTGAGGCTGAGTCTCCAGCGCGGGAGCTGAGGCATCATCTGAATTCAGAATGGAAAAGATTTGCAAGGAGACTACAATTATGAGAGTAAGCTAAATAAGTGTACATACGTGATTGATACTAATGATTTGCACATAGCCCCGGCCGGTAAACAGACAATAACTTAAAGAATATATATAGGTACTATACAGCACATATCTATAGACTACAGATTATGGAAGGAGGAATGTTGAGGCTATGATTGACGTAATGAATGCAGGATCTTTGCAGGCATGATGTGATCAGGTCACTCTCTGGAGAGTAATTCTTCATTTTTAATGCTGCACATTGATATCTATAGATTAGAACGGATGAAATCAACATTTCTAAAGAATTAATTAGTTAAATGTATTGAAGGGTATAGACCTGTGAAAGCAAAAGCAGTCTAGGGCAAATGAGCGGCTGCACACCTGTCGACACCTTAAGATGAAAAGAAAGTTTCTTTTAGCACAGCAGGATCTATTTAACAGGCAAGTTGATTTTATAAGCAAGATTCGTGGATTAAAGAAGCAGAATATTGTTTGCATAATTCTTATCCTCCAGTCAGCTATCTCCATCCATCCACTACCAAACATTACTGCAAGGAAAGATGGAGAAAATTTTAGAGAAATTATAAAAGGATAGGGGTAATTTTAGGTTCAGTAAGGCACAGTGGAAGTAGTGCTGGAAAAGAAAAATTCAATATGAAAATTTAATTGTTAGCATTCTGAGAGAAAGAATGGTACCCAAAGGCCTATTGTTATCTTCCTATATTACCATTAGTCACAATCATTTCAGGTATTGGGTAAATATGACATATTAGGCCTTACTAGTATGCATTTTCCAATCATTGCGGTTTCCTGTAGCATGGAGCTGACTCCAAGACCAAGATGTTCCACAGTAAGCATCATCTCCTATACAAGTGATTTATTGGCATTTCTTGCAGTTTCACAACTAGATCTCAGATCAACATAGTTTCCAGACAGTTTTCCTGTCATTTTCATAGAAGCCAGAACCAAAGGTAACTGAGAAGCTTCCTCTTGCATGTAACTCTACCTGGGTAACAGTGAGCAGTAGCTCTTAGGCTAACACACTACCTGATTCCATTTCTTCTTGCTACTGCAATTCAGAACAGACTCCTGTTCTCTTTGTTGTCACCAACATAGAGTGGATTTTTTTTTTTTTTTTTTGTGTCCAAAAAAAGGGGTTTTTTTTTTTTTTTTTTTTTTTTTTTTTTTTTTGCAAAGCTGTATTGTCTGTATGCAAAACATGCAGAGGACAGAGCACATAAAAACAAATTGGCAGCCATGGAACACTAACTTTCACGCTTCTGACAAAATCAAAGCAGCAATAGAAACTTATTTTCACTGCAAAATGTTTTAACCAAAGCGTAAAGAGACTTCTTTTAAGAATGCGCATTCTTCATGTCCACACAATGCCAGGATGCTTTGCTCCAATGCCGTAACAGACTGTGACTTCTCATTAGTTTTGCTGGCATATTTGTGGTGTCCTCTGGGTGGTGGAATAAGACCATTGATTAATCTCAGAGGGGCCATCAAGTATCCTAGTGTACTCAGAATCAAGACACACATTTAGATCATCGATTGGTATTATACTCAGAAAAATCAGAAATTCAGGGAGTACCTTACGGTAGGTAAACCAGCCAGAAACTTTGTTCTGGGTTTAAGTGTCATTTTTCTTACCATTTTTGGTAAACAATTTCAGTTTGTGACATGACTGACCTTATGTTATTACCTGAAATTCAGATATAATGATGCAACTTTATCAACTATCAGCGTAATCAAAATTAGCCTCTTGAACTTTGTTCAAGCAATACTTAGAAGAGTTTGTAATTTTTTTTAACTTTTTTTTTTTTTTTTTTTTTAAATACTCAGTGTTTAAATGGCTAAGTCATAAAACTGGCCTCATAACCGCCCAGTGCCAAAGAAAGAAAGAAGCTTGCTTTTGGTCATCAACCAAACAAACATTTGATACATATTAACTTCATTCTAGAACTGGAGGACCTCCAACAGCTCCTGAATTACCCTTAATCTGCAGGACAAAACCCACATTGATTTTCTGTTTGCACTGTCAGGTACGTCATCTTTTCGTAAAATCCTTTGGCATTAAGAATGAAGCAGCATGTGGCATTTCATCATTCAAAACAACATTCAATAGACAGTCACAAGCACAGAGCCATTCATCTTCATGTTAATTAGGTATCTCACAAATAAATTGCATAGGTCTTCCTGGCTGGCACATGCATACCAGTCCATATGTGCATACATTTAAACAGAAACCATTCCATTTGTCATGGGAGTTTCATTACCAAGAACATTCCTGCAGTCAGCTAAGAACCAGAAAAAAAGAGAGATGCCACCCCATCTCTGACACATGCTTCTCAGATAGTCTGAATATCTTCCTTGGATAGAGGAGGGACCTGGGGGCCCAGGGAAGATAAATTAGGAATTACCTTTTAAGCTTTATTCCTGTTTAGTTTAATGTGCCAATAGGCAAACATGCAAACAGAGCTCCTGACCTCCAAAATCTGCAGCTTTAAATTCTGTTTCAGTATTGGAATACTCAGAGAAAGCAAGGTGCACAACTGCAACAAATAGAGCCTGCCAGGTCATCTTCTCCTGTGAGTGTCTGTGGGACATCTTGGAAGGAGAGACTGCCTCTGGCTAAGTCTGTGCTGTCTCTTGAGTGGAGTCCTCAAAACCACACTTGAAGATCTGGAGCATAGTTCTCTATAGCAGTGAGAATGTCGTGAACATGCCTAAACTTGCTGGGTTACAGTATAGGCAGGTACCCCAACCCAGGCACCCCTGGTTAGTCCCCAAGAACGTGCAGAGGAAAGATGACCTAGAAGCTCTAAGGTTATTTCAAAACCTTAAAGAACTGTGACCTTTCAAGCTGAGCTACAAAATAATTTTTATTACACTGACTGTGAAGCTGAAGCACAGTTGTTTAACTCGGACAGCTGAGCCCCTTCGCTACTCTGTGATGGTCTCTAAAGATGTTATGATGTATCTGTAAACATGACTTCATGTAAAGCATAAGGCAATGACTGGACGGAAGAGGGGTGGGGAGAAGAAGTTAGCAACATTAGAGAAGAGCCAGGGACCACTTGGGCACCAGGTCAGCGGCCCCTCGTGCTGCAGGCTTGTGCTGGAGGGTAAAAACAGGGCATGAGTAAAATGCAACCATGTCACTTTACACCCATATATATGTGATACTCGACAAATTGTGTTCCTTGTTCTATGATTGTTCATTCAGCGTTCAGCAGCTCAGCCACCTCAGTCACAAACAACGATAAAGGATCCCAGATATATATGGTATAGCTCGTTCAGTTCAAAGTTGAAAATTCAAGTTCTGACCTATAACAAATGGGTAACTTAAGGTTAGTGGAACCCACAATTTGTCTGAAAATACATGAAGAAACAATTTTCCAGTACTTTGTAATTATTAGCTTTTAAAGTACTGATTATCTTAGCCTAGCATTGCAATAGTTTATTTGAAAGTTCGGTATATTACAATGCTGCAAAAGTTCCTGTTAAAAAAAAAAAAAAAATCTATTACATTTACAGTGAAAAAAACAGATACTCATTAACTATCTCTTAATTAATAATCACAAATATGAGTAACTTCTTTAAAATTAATTTATGCCACTGTAACTGACAGCAACATTTAATACGTTATTTTCAGCTGAATTTAAAATTCTTTTCAACGTTTGGAGAGTGTAAGCTTCAATTTCATTTAAAGAATAGAGACCTCCTTCATTTAAATCTACCAGCTACTTTGGAGTCACATCAGATTTTGTCCTGCCAACAAGATACACACCGTGATTTATCTCTAATGACAACAATCATCTGGCCATGAATGTAAGCCATTGGATGAATTAATCACAATTACAGAGAAAAGTCCTGGGTCCAAGATGACTCAAGCACTGATTGTTATGGAAATAAAGCAAAGTCTCCAATTCCCAAGATTTTAGGACTGCAGAATGCTGTCTTTATCAAAGAGACAGAATAATCTGTCCTCCAGGGCAAAACAGTATGGGAAAATATTTCAGAGTCCAGCTATGGGAAGAAAAGCTATTTTCCAAATAGCAGAGAATAGGAAAGCCTGTAGAGCTGAGACCAGAAAAATATAATGTCTGTGCAAATAAAGACAAATACATGCATACATATATATGTTGATATTAATAATTTTACTAAATATCTACAATGCAGGCATAAAATGAATAGAATGTATGCATGTATAAATACTATATATGCAGCTATAATATATATTTAATATATATTGATAATTTAAACCTATGGAAAATCACAGTGGGGTAACCCATAGATACTTTAGTTTCTATTTAAAGGCCAACTAAGATATTTACCTGTTTTTCCTGCACCTTCTCGTTGTGGCAGCTTCTCACTCACTGAACCTGCAATTGGAAAAAGGAATTAACTAGAAAAATACTATTTTCACTTTTATTACATTTTCTAAGAAACACAGTTCAGCTTTAATGATTCATTTCTGGTCCTGCAGGCAGATGCACCACGCCGGTACTACTCCCTCGTGGTTCCTTGTCCAGGGCAGACTCTTCCTGCACAGAGTCTTGTCCATGCACCTCAACTGCTCTGTGAGGCTTCTCCAGCCTCTAGCCTAGCTCTGGCTCAGATTAAAAACTGCCCCTTTCTGTCTTAAATACCTCATACAAGGCCCTCTGGAAGCCTATGCTGGTGTGGAAAACTGTGTGTGCTGGGGGAGGCAGGGACAGCACCTTGTTCTGCATTTGAGCCTGAGCTGGTTGCAGGAGACATTCTCAGAGTTGCAGCCCTTTGGAAAGGAGACAGCAGTGGTGGAAAAGGAGTTAGGAAGTTGGCAGGAGACATGTTTTAACAGTTTATTCTGCCAGCCTGGACTCCAACCCAGTATCCTGTCTTGATTACAAGGAATCAAGAAATTGAGAATCTACTGGTTTTCTTAGTAATTTTTATAAGAGCTAGTGTTCCTTAGGGTTTAAAATAGAAATATTTCCTTATTGCTCACTTCTGTGCTATTACAACCATTTGTATCATTCTAAGTCCTAGTCACTTCTTATCTGAACTTATATTAAAGAACACCTTTAAAAGTTGTATTTTTGTCTCTGAAAAGACAATTAAAAAGCATAATATCTATCAATTCTTACCATGTCATCTCTTCTTTCATACACCTGTATTAATGGAAAAAATAAAAACAACGCAACCCTCACATCTGACATGCTCAGAAGTGCGTGAAATAATTTGGGCATTAATCTTCTTAATTTATTTCCCTCTGGAATAACAAAATTCACTGGGTGTACAACAAACAAGCAAAAATCCCCTAATCCCTGGCGCAGAATAAATCACTTCTAAAAGAACAACCTACTAAATCACGGGCATTGTTTACCACGCTGAACTTCAGGATGAATTTCAGACACAAGAGTCTGTCAGAGGGAAGACTAACATGAATAATCTGGCATGCTGATTTTAAAGTCTCCATAAAAGAATACATGACAATGTAGCCAAGCTGGTATTACCTTCTGAAGGATTCCACTTTTAATACAGATTTTACATATCCGTATCAAAAATATTCTAGCTTTTCTAATAACACTGAATACCAGTGATCCAGTCTTTCCTCAAATTTCATCCAGTCGCAATTAACTCTGTAGTTTCCTGGTTTAATTTTGATGCTCAGGAGTATAATTATAACTCTCTTGCAAATACAGAGATTTTAGGTCTGGTTCATCAACACTTAAGCACTTGACACCAATTTGTAAGTATAGATGAGGCCTCAGCATGGGTAATGTGTGTGACGAACCCCCACTGATAGCCCCTTTGCACTAAAAAGAGTGCTAAGTAAAGCCTCAGTTTGACACCAGTGGGTACATTCAAAACTGTTATTATAAATAGAACTTAAAATTCAGTTAATTTAACGCAGTGGTGAAATTTATATAATATTCCACATCTTCAACCAACAGCAGAAAAACCTTTCCAGATTTCATTAACACCAAGATGTCTTTAGATTACTCCATCTGTATATGAAATGCTGCATTATAATGACTATATGATACTCAGGTACAGTCAGGGAGAAATGAAAATTCTTTTTCTATGCTATTAATGTTTTTTACCCTAAATTTTGACGGACAACTGATAGATGAGTGAAGAGAGTAGCATTCACAAAGGCTAGCTTTAACATAGTGAAACTAATTTCGCTATGAAATTAGATGAATCCTAGGCTCACTGGGCTAACATTATTTAATAGTCTTAGGAAGCTAACAAAACTATTCACAAGATTTTCTACAAAGGGAAATTTGTGCCCTTTGTGCAGTTTCACCTGCATGAATTTTCAATTCATGCAGGTGAAACTTTGTTTTTTCTCTCCAAGCTGGAGGCGGGAAGAGTTTATTGAACTTGTCTGAGTTTTTTCTAACATTTTCTGAATCTATTTGAGCTGGAAGTACTTCTAGCTTAAATGGCAATAGGAAGTTGCATTTACATGTTTCTAGTTAATTGTATTTTCAATACTAACAATGAATGCTCACATTTTCAGAGACAAGAAAAAACATCAGCAACTTGTAACTTATCTAAAAGTTAGGCAATACAATCAGCTTCAAAGTTTTCAATGCACTGTAAGCAATCAAATCACTACATAAGTATCTTTATGGAAGGGAAGAGGGCAAGGAGGGATATTAGATTCAGCAGCACTGTTTCAACAAGAAGAATCTAGTACCATTCTAGATTGCACATTTGCTTTGCCATGTATCCAGTTATGATTATGACGATTTAAAAAAAAAAATTCCAAAATATTAATGCTTTAGTATACTGTGAAACCCACAATTCCAGCCAGTTTCAGTCTAAAAATTTTTGAAACAAAATAAATCTTGCAGGGAATCCGATGTGAGTTTTGTAACTTTTTATTTTACCATATCCATTTACTGTAGTTCTGATCATATGTAATTAGGCTTTTAAAAGAAAAGGTAGAAGTCTATTATTATCTAGTTTATATAATGATTTCTGGTCTCCTTCTAAAGAATGTTTGATATGTAATCACTGAATGCAGATATCAAGAAACAGGTCACTAAACTTCCCTTGCTGTTCCAGACTTCACATACATGTGTGTCTGACTGTCTATTTATGAGGAAATTACTACATATTGGGATAGAAGAATGAGATAATTCAAGGATTAATATTTCTCCTAGCTAACAAAATCAATATAATGTAAAGTTTAAAAGTTCACTGCTTTCACAAATATATTAATTTTCATCATATTATCAGATGATAATACTATACAGACAGGAAGAGTTCTGAATTTTTAATGGTATCATATTTTGGCCTGAAAAGATGATGCCATCTTAATTGAAAGGTAGTAAAATTACTTCACAGAAAAATAAAACATGTATCCATACCTCTGCTATCTCACTGACAGAAGCCCAGAAGAGGAAATATGGCATAAAAACTCTACAATAGATGAACATTGTATTTTCCAATGATAACTCAACACCTGCTTCTCAATTTCTGCCTCATTTCCCAGGACTTGGTGCCTGTGGAATTTCTGCAGTTCCCTGCAGCGCTGATAACAGAGACAGGGAGTTGTAAAAATGTCTTTTTTATGTCTGGTGTTCTTTAGTGAAAGTATTGGGGGACATTCATCATTTTTAAGGAGCTTTCTTTTTAGTGCTGTCATGGGAATGTGTTTGATTTACTCTCCTCACCACTGTTCCTGAAACAGTGGAGATTATTTCCATGGAGTGGAATGACACTCTGAGATTTATCATGTGTGTTTTAGCAGTACCAAGTGTTGGTGTGGGAATAATGGGGAAGGATGGGAGAAGAGTCCCTTTCAGGTAAAGACGTAGTAATTGAAGCAAAGATTTTACAAAAATCAGTAGGAGAGTCCTGCATTTTTAATGCTGCTTATAATCTTCGCCCTTGGACACTGTGTGTCTCCAGCAAAAAAGACAGCTTCAATAAGAGCAACCAGAAAAATGCAGAGGGAAAAATGGCTCATCCAGCTTTTGTATAGATATGAAAATATACGTGACGCTTTTCTGCCCTGGGACCTGAGACAGCTTTAGGAAGCAACACATTATGCAGCTAACCAATACTAAGTTAGATAAACTTAGAGGTTGACTGTTTCACGTTCCAAATATCACACAATAAATGTGAAGCATGGGTAGAGAAGGGAATCAGGAAACCAAACTCCTAATTGCCCATCCTAAATTCTGCTGCGTATTTGCCCTATTAAAAATCCAAGTTCTTCCAGGCCGCCATTCTCTTCTTTCCTATTTCTGGGTATTCACCAAAGTCAAAGGTGGTTCTACTGGGAGAAAATGAAAGGCAAGAAATTTAGGAACAGCACAGTATTCAGACCTTATCTGAAGTTACTGAAGAACTAGCCTAGAACTGAAAAGAAACACTAAACATTTTCATTAAAAAGAGAAAATTTCACACATTCCACGGTATCACATTTCTTATGATAAAATCATTACAAAAACATGTTCACAATTGACTATGTACCACCTTGATTGTCTGTGCGTGTTCTGCTCTAAAGGGAAAAGGTGGCAAAAGGGATCCTGGGAGAAGAAAACTCTGGCATATGCAAACTGAGAAATCTGCATAAATGTCTTTGGAATAGCTACAGCATCATGCCTGCAGAGTACAGAGAAGCAAGTGAAAATACATAAACATGCTGATGTTGGGATGCCACGGCCAGAGGAGATCTGCCTGCAACACCAAAAAATAGCAAGGTAATGCTTGCAACGAGGCTAGCAAACACACAGTGTATTAGACTGACTAGTCACAACAGTGTTGAAAGAAATGACATCCCTGAAATACTAGCTAAGACAGGAGTAAATTCAGTATACCCACTAATATTTTGATTGTAATTCCTGTGCATAGTGGTACTAAAGAAAAAGCATAAAAGAGAATCTATGGTGATCTGGAAAATATCAACAGTTCTTCTGGGGAAAAAAAAAAACTCTCTTATCCTAAACAGATGGCAGTTTTGAACATATACTGGGAAACGGGAGAGGAGTGCAGTTGGGCTTCAAGCTTTTATTCTGCAATATAAGAGCAAATTTTTGCCTTATTATAGCACATAACTCTGAGAAAATCTGTAGCTGCCTTCTCTGCTGAATGAGAAGGTTTTTCCACATCTCTTAAGACTGAGCCCTTAGCCACTACTACTGCAAAATCCCCTAGCACTTCAAATCTATTTCCAAATTCTGCTGTAGTTGGGTTTCTTTCCTGAGGGACAAAGGAGAAGGAGTGAACAGTAAAACCTGAGAGCACTGATATACAAGCAGGGGAGGAAATGTGCAGAGATAATCACAAAGGATCTCATAAGAATTGGAAAATTACCCACAATCTTCCATGGAGCAAAATCAAACTCTACATACTCACCTGGACCCTGGAGCAGTATATCTCTGAGCTACTAAATTAAAATTGAGTGGTACTATCACCTTCTCCTTATCATTTCTGTAAAACTAGTTTCCCTTCCCACCCCTCTCAAAAACGAGCTGAAGCAGTCAGACAGTTTATCTGATAGGCACGTGAATATACCTTTGAAAGGAACTAGAGTTTGGTTCCTGTAGAGATAGAAGAGTTCTCATTTTAATCTATTAAGTAACCTGGAACTACACCACAGTTTCTCCTTGATAATACCAAATACAAACAGAAAAAGTGAAAGTACAGTAACTAACTCAGAAACATTTTAAGCCAAACATAATGCTGCATGTTTTGATGCTCTGCCAAACAAATACCCGTTGAACTTCCAGCATAAGCATAACCCCCTTTTCACCAATGTCGGTGAAAGAGAAAAAGCTACAATCCGATACTGCAGAGAATGCAATGAAGGCATGCTTCTTTTTCAGTGCTTTGCTGGCTCTGGAAGTGCAAAAGTATCTCTATTTGAGAACACACTGAAGCCAAAAAGGCTTTCCTAACCATGTGCCTTCTGAAATTGGGATCCAGCTATAATAATTACATTAAAATGAATGCACATTTTTCTCTATTTTAAGGCTTCTGAACATTTTCTATTATTTTTCACAATTAACTGTCATTCCACAGAGACTTTTTGGACTGAATAAAAAGGATTAGTCTGAAGAGTACCTTCTGACTAAAGTTCACCTACAGACAAGACGTGTGGATGATTCTCCAAGTCATTTCAACTTTAAAGTGGAATTAATCTTTGTCGAAACTTTTGCAGGGATTTCTTCCTTCCTCCCTCTATTTGTTAAAAACATTAATATTGTGCATGAATCACTGAAGTGGATCAGACCAGATGAATTCCCTCAAAAGCCCCAATTCACTTTTTTTCAGCTTCGTTTAGATTACAGGGTTAGCTTTTCAAAGCTATTTCTTCCACTCTGTGACATATAATGGTTCTGCAGCACAAACAGAAATGCAATACACAGAACTTATGTATTTTTAGAACTATTTTTGTGCAATTCTGTATGCCTCAAGGAAGGTAAATAGCAATTCTGGCAAATGTTCATACACCAGGGACTTATATTTATCATCAATGCCAATCAAACAGGTTCAGAAGCAAATTCCTAAAAAACGGTGAACCTTTTAATTGTCCTGATGAAAGACAAAGGCAGTACACACAGTACTGAATTTGATTTGCCAGTTAATGTCTACAGCCAATTATTCCATTATGTTCTTAATTATTTGTTTCATTTTTATTTCTCCTCTGGATTTGGTCATTAATGGGATGTACTGTGGGAGCTCTTTCGTTGGGCTATGTTACAAATCAGAACATTCACACTCCGAATTTTTTTGGAGGGTGCGTTGTTTTTTTCTATACTCTAAATATTTAAGACATCAAAAAGGCAAAGTCTTCTGAAATTTTTTGCTGGGAATTTATGTGCAAGAGAGTTTCGACATAAAGAAAGGACTGCCTCAACAAGTCAGTTGCATGGTGTCATATATTGACACATAAATATCATACAAATAACCACTGCAGAAAACCCTTTTAATAGCTAGATTATAGCACAAATAAAGTAGATGGATCACAGAATTCCAGGACAGTTGAGGGCAGCAGTGATCTCAGAACTCACGCAGGCGTAGCTTAAAAGCCAGACCAATTTTCTCAGAGCATCCTCCAGTCAAGTTCTGCAAATCTTCAAGGATGGGGAGTCCGCAGCTTCTGCCAGCAACTGTGTCTGGGCTGAACCACTCTTCCAGTGAAGAATTTCTTTTCCTTAAGTCTAATCAGATGCCACATAAACTCCACAGTTCATGAGACAATGTCATAACCTGGCCAGATAAACAAGTCTTACCTGGGCACCGGGGAGTTTTGTGGGCTACAGCAGTGCCACTGATAGGACGACCGTTGGGAGTGACACACCAGCAGTATCCAGTGTAACTGTGGCACTGAACCTGTCAGAAACCATGTGCATTTTGTCAGACATAGATTTGTTATCCCACAGTACTCATGACACACGAGTACAAAACACTAGTCCAGCAAACTGTATTAACAAAATCTACAATGATAAACCATAACGGACCTAATCTCAGTCCTAATGATTGGATCCTATGATTCTGTAACATAAAGAAGAGTTCGTTTCAGTTGTGGTAGGTCCTTCAGAATGCAATAGAAGAGAAAACTATTGAAATATGTGGTTGTTTACACCCTATTTCAGAAGAGTGAGGTGCAGGTGTTACAAAAGCCTCACAATGAAGTTCCTCAAGGGACACATAAACTGTTCCTGAAGGAAGCAATCTCAAGTTTTTTTCCACATAGAGAACATATTGTTCCACCCACTGAAGGAGCAGGACAGAGTGCTTCTGCCAGCATTATTCATATCCCAAGCTGTCAGAAAGGAAACTCTTGGAATTCCTCTTAGAAATCAATTGCATTATATTTCCTGAGGGCCAATACTACTTCCCTCGCCATGCTTAAAACAAGAAGGCTCGTATTCTGTACAAGCGAAATGCAGTACAGAGGCAGCGGAAGGTGATTTTGATTGGGATATATATCACAGGATAAGCTTCTAATTGTGTCCCTTCTGAATTCCATGATCAAACTACAGTGAATTAGTCTCAGACCATATGCTTTGTGCAGAAAATTCAACAGGGAATAGGGAAGAATCCTGTATAATTCATGCTTTAGCACTAAGATATGGACTCTGATCACAAGATTGCTGGTTGGGATCAGGAACAGATCAGAAATTCCAAGCATTTTACCATCTGACGAGTATTCAGGGGGGCTACAAGAATGACTCAGCTGCCTCAGCCTAGAAGAACAGGGAGTGCAGCACATGAACAATGGTAATGCTTGACTGTTTTGCTGGCCAACTCTGAAAAAAAGAACACGGACTAGGCACAAAACATGAAATTTCCTTCTGCTTTTTAACATCACTGTTAGCACAAATTACATTTTATTTTGAAATTACATTTCACTTCATTACATTTGTCTTTTTTTCATCCTCTGCAAACACACATACTCTGACTTTCCAGCCATGCAAGATACTGAACGAAAAATTTTCAACCTGACTGTATGTGCCATCATCATTGCATTCTGGGATAAACACTTGTTGAAATTCCTTGCGAGCTTGTTCCTGGGTGTACTTCCTCTCAGCCACACATCTGGAAACATCTAGAGAAAGGGAGAAGACAAGTCAATTGGACGATGCAATATAAAGAAATGATAAATTAATAAAAAGAAAGAAGGCTCAGAGGCCCACATAAAGAGAAATGGAATTATAATCAGGGAAAATGTACAATTAATTGCATTTTTTTAAGAAACAAAACCAATGAAGATAATGACTTCTGGGCAATATCGTCCTTATTCATCTCATTCGCCTGCATGATAGTAACATTTTTTGCTGCGTATCACATATGAATCACTAGTATAATCATGTTCTTCTGCTTTAGACTGCCTATCTAACCTGAGAGTCCTTTTGGTTGGCAAAAATGTGCTCATGCTGCCAAGCAGAGTAAACAAAACTGAAATTTTACCACCACATGATGACACATCACAGCATGAAGCAGAGAGGGGAAGGACAGAACTGGGAGATGAGATGGAGTGATGCCTGGATATACAATCTTGCTGCTCCAACAACTTCCAAAGGGCTGAAGCCCATGAAGGGCTTCTCCTATCAATTTAACATGGCAACAGCTGCACTTTGTGCCCCAGAATATTCTTTCAGTGCTGATGGCAGCACTAGCTTTCTAGTGCTTCAGAAAAGGCAAAGCAGGCAGCAGGAGCACAGCTGTCTTGTATTTCCTACTGTGAGTTTACATGCCATTTATTCCAGTTAGGCAATGATCTCAGCTGTAACTACAGGTCTGTTGACCAGGCTGGTAAAAAAAAAATATATATATACTGTACCAGGAGAGGGCTTGTTGGAGAGGTGATGTAATAATAATTTTGGACACCATTAGTTCATATTATGCTAAAATGTGCTGTAACAGCTTATATTTTAGATGTGGCACAAGTTAAAGTCTACCACATGGTCCTTTTTTGACCACTATGTGGTTTCTTGCACCATATCCTGTGTTACTTGGTACCGACGTCTATCCAAGACAAGGTAGTAAACTACACAGCTCTAATTCAGCAGAGTTTCTACAGGTCAATATATTATAGTGGCTAATACATATACTATATTTCAATCAGGCAACCAAAGGCTGAGAAAAGCCACATACCATATACAATTTTTGTTTAAAGCGACTACAAATTTTAGCATGCTGCTGATGCAGAATCAATACTTCAGAATCTGCTTGAGCTAAGCAATTTCAGAACAAATGAGAATACCAGGCAAGCTCAAGGTAGTATTAATGATTTCAAGATGTTACTGTAACATCTGAATTAGAATCATCTCAAGCATACAAGCAGAGAAATTTGCTGCTTCTGATCCTGCTTTGTTTAAAGACTGTTTGACAGTAACTGGCTAGTTCCCTTCTAGGGCTAAAAGAATTCAGTCTGTGAGACAAGGATGTTGTGGTGATTTGTGAGTGTTTGTACAGTTCCTAGAAAGCACAGGGACAGGCTTTCTCATCCGTGCAATTTGCACATTGAACAGAATCTGAACAGTGAGGCAACACTTTCACTTCCCCACTTCACACCAGTATATCTCAACAAGGCTTTGGCATTTAATAACTGTCAGGAGCGCACAGGTGAGTCAACAAAGTCCCCCAAGCACACCGTGTATGCCAGTATTACCCAGACATACACGCACAGAACCAGTACGGAACCTGATGTGACTGCAGAAGTCTTTTGTACAGCATCAACCCTTCACTGGTCACCTCCACTGAACTTTGGACAACATTAGCATAAAAAATTCCCTTCAAGTCCTAGGCAATCTGGTGTGGAAGCGTAGCATAATGAGGACAGAAACTGGTCCTCAGCACCTGCATCCTGAAAACAAAATCGGGGCCCCTTAATTCTAATCTTTGTAATGATTTCCCCTCTGGTCTTGGATTCATGTGCACTATTTCTGTACATTAGTTTATTCTTCTCACAGGAGCATTATGAGAATTCTGTTGGTAGAAAGCCCAAAATATGAGTTGTTTCACTTTGAAAAATTCTGTCTCAGTCTTAACAAACTTAATCATATTATGCTGTTTCAGGAGGGATATTCACAGAGGTGCAATGTTACCTGAAATGGACAGAAAAGTTCAACCATCCAGAAATGTGAGAAAAAATAATAAGGAACTGAATTAATTTGTACTCTGGTACTTGTTTCATCAAGGGAAAATTACAGCCAATGTACTGTGCAGCTCAGGTAAAGTCTGTTAATGTACGCACTGCCAAAAGTTTTTGGGAAGAAAATAAAAAGAAACATTTTAAGCAAGCTTTAGTGTTGTAAGCCTTCTTCTGAGCATGGCTTGGTTATGCAGTACTTAATAACATGTGGTTTTAATGTAGCTAGTATTTTAACTGAAAATAAATCACTCCTTTGTTGGACCTCTGTCCTTGTTTTTCTAGAATGACATGTGGTTTAAATGTCTAAAAGGAAAAGTGATATAAATTCCATCACATAAGGTCTCTGGTATAGTACCAGCAGGGTTGTAAATTATCTCCAATATTTGAATTATTGTAAAAACATGCCAAGGAGAAAGAGAAGCTCTGCAAAACTGTCCACCACTTGTTCCTAAACAGCCTGATGCTCTAAAGGCCTCCTATTTGTGGATGATCTAATATGCTTCAAAATCAACAATGACCATATTTAGTGGAATATGAAATTCATGTTTGAAGCCTTATTTTGTATTATATAACCATGGAAACTTTCTTAAAGCTGTTGGGCATTACTGTGCTTCAGTATACCCAAAATAAACCCATGAGGAAGATCTCTTATCAAGTTAAGCATCTGAAACTGTGCATAGTCAAAACACTATTCCTAGTTCTGTTTTTTTATTTCACCAAGGTATTACCACAGAGGAATAACTCTGGCATACAGATATTGTCCAAACCTACTAGAAGAAATGTAATAGGGTGGTCAAGAAAAAAGAAGACATATAAAAACAGTCTTCCTCAGAATACTAATGAACATTAAATTATTAATTCAGAGGAGCTAAATTCCTTCCAAATAAAACATTACTGAAGCCAAAAGAACTTACAGTATTTTTTATAATAAACTTGTAAGATTACCCAATCTGAGCATCTGCCTCTGTGTCTTGGTTGCAATACCTTCTAAATCTACTGTATGGTTTCAAATAAATTTTCCACGGGAAAAGAAGAATTCAAGAGATTTAAGTGCTAGACATTTATATAAAATTGAAAAAGGATGAGAAAATTAATTCTGGCCATGATTGGGAGAAAGGCTGAAACATGAGCTTACATCAAAGTAAAAGACAAGCAACACATGCAGGGAGACTTCGCAACTCCTATCAGGCAAAAGTCAGTGATGGGTGAGATCCTAATCCATAGGGAAATGAACTTTCCACATGGCCATTGCTTATGCTTACTCAGTAAAGCCAAATCTGGGACTCACTGTGCAAAGTCCTGTGAGTGCACCCAGACAATGCTTGCCTATGGGTCCCTCTGTGCACCTTGCGGAAGCGAAACTAATGAAGATCACTCCCATGAATCTTAAATTAGTAGGATGAATCTAGGTTTAAGTAGCTTGCCAGAAGGAAGTTCATAGGAATACTGACATATTAGGGAGTACCACCGAAGTCTTTCACGCACAGATTCAATTTTCTTCTTGATCTAGAGCAGGAATAACCCAGATCAGGAAGGACCCCGATTATTTTAAAATGAAGATCAAGAATGAGAAGGGGTGGGACTTACCTGGCACCTCTGTGCTGATTAATCACCCCACAGCTTTGATTTGACCATCATGGACCCTGACCAAACTCTTTTTTGGTAAATGACATACAACTGGGACAAACAATGTGAGAGCAGAGGGGCTCCAAGTCTGCAAGGTGTTGGAAGGCTGAAAAGCACTATGCATCACTGGAACAAGTCAGCCTAGTTTCACTGTTGTTATATTGGATTTCTAGTTCTAAAAAAAGGTTTGTTTGTTGTGGTGGTTTTTTTAATCTGTTTTTATTTAAACTTTTGGAACCATCTAGTAGAAAAGTAAAGGGCTTGAAACTCGTACTAGTTTCTCACTAGAATTCCCACTATATTTTCTTTCTCTCCTTAGCTTAATTAGAGATCTGGCAGACTCAAGCTGCAATCTGGTATATAACCTGGTGAAAAGACCATTAGCTCCTAAGACACGTGAAAAACTAGAAACGAGGCCTTATTTGCATATACTCAGACAACGGGAAAAAGTCATTTTAGAGATGTGTATGTCCATAATTTTGAATTATGTCAATGAATAGCTCAGTGAGACTTTATCTTCTGAACTCCAGGTAAAGGGATTTTTACATCCCAGAAGCTTGCTGAGAAAAATATTGTCCTGGCATAGAAACTGAGCATGAAAATCCATGAATTTACCTTAAATTAGCTCAATATTATAACAATGTATTAGCTGTCAAACTGGGTTGGTACAGGGCTCAATGCATTTTAACACAGTATGATGGCCAGTGTGTTGACTGTTCCACTGTGACTCCGCACCAGGACTGCAAAAGCAGCTAGGGATTTAAGAAGACAAATACATCTTGGGGTGTATAACTGAAGACAAAACTGGGTAGACAGAACTGAGGAGATTACAGAACTATAGGAGTCTGGGCGGGTCTTTCTCAATTGCCCTGATGACAATTCTTGCTACCAGAGGAGACCACTATCTGGATGGCACAGGTGAAATATAAAGCCATCTTAATTCTGTGCTAAGCTTCTATATGCGACAGGGAAGACTTTCACCTATGAAGTAAAGTGGCACCAGTACACTGCTGCGGCGTCCAGGACCAGATTCTGTCATGTGTGACACACGGGAGTACCGGAATTCCTAACGTAACATTAAAGCCAGTAGAAAGTTGCAGTACCCAAGGAAACTCTGGAAACAGAATTAGCCTCACAAACAGCACTGGGCTGACTTGGAACTAATCTCATTTTATGCTTTATTTCCAACAGTACAGCACAAAAAACACTAAGCTTCAGAAAAAAGAAAAAAAAAAAGAAAAATCCGTCAACTTCAACTCTGCTGGCTAATCCTTGAATAATATATCACACAGAGAGAAGTTTATTACTGCAGAGTAGAAGCTTATCTTTAAAATAACGACACAAACTCATCAAGGGTGTAAACACCATCTCTAAAGTGGCATTTAATACAACCGAATTTACAGCAACTTTGGGGCTCCACAGGGAGATCTAACCCAGATTCTCTCATGGAAAAGTAAATGGCTTGCCAAAAGAATAGATAAATCTCCCAAAAAGCTTCTGATTTAGTTCATCCGGTATTTCTTGGTTTGCTATATATTTCAGTAAGAATAAAAGTACCTTTCCCAGTCTCAATACTCTGAGCAGACTTTGCTTGCTTCTAAAGAGATTACTCTGTGTAACATGGAATTGTTATGTATTTATGCATAAAATGCACTTTACAGTTTATTTAGTTATTTTATTATAGATGGAATATTCTGCTGAACAGATCAGAAACATTTATCACTTTGTTTAAACTACTTATAAAGTGGTTAAACTTAATCATTTGAAGAAAATTTCCCTCCAGGGCTTTCCACAGATACTTAGCTGTTCTTATGCTAAAAAGTAAGCTTTTCTAAAGTCACATAGATATGAACAAGCAGCCCTAGCATAGGCACGCATAATCCAAACACCTCTCACTGTTTCCTTTATTGCCCCAACATTATGCCAAAATACCTACGAACACTTACTTGCCCTTAAATTTAGAAATATACAGTGCATCAAGCTGTTTAAAGTTAGTTACCTATCCAAAGTCCTTACTGAATTATCCTAACAACTAACCCAAATTTTTTTTCTACTTCTGTTTTTCTTTTCCACTGCTATAGCCTTTTGCTAACTGGTAGCGATACAATAAAATTAAAAATTATCTTAATTTGTAGTTAATTTAACACAAAAGTATTTTATTCAGAGCACAAGACACAAATTGGTTTATATGGCATAAGCTATTTATAACATGAACATTTTCTATGATATTTGACCTAGGTCAATGCATATTCCAAAGAATTGATCATGTCTACCAACAAAGCATATAAATAGCTGTAGTCTCTAGTGGTAGGAAATATATAGCAAGCTATATGTTCTCAAAGTTTCAATTTCAAAGATGCAGAGATTATTAGCCTCTTGGGCTGGAAAGGATGTCAGCGCAAACATTCAGTCTGACACAGCCATAAAATAAAGACTTGCTGCTTCGTGACAAGGGCTGGCCAATTCCTTCACTATTTATTTTTATTGCTGCATTCTGGATTCAAACAAAACAGCAGAGCAATCTTAGCCTAAATTCTCCTTTACTGGCATCTAAGAGAGGCAAGCAGTGTGGAGTTTGTTCATTTTCTTTATTTATTTTTTTTTCTTTCTCTACATTTTGCAACCACCCAGCAATTTAGATAGCTAAGCTTTAAGATAAAATAAGGAATGTTTTGCTGGATTCCTTCTTGGTAAGATAATATTTCCCTTGATTTGCTAATAGCCACATTTGGAGAGATACAGTCTGACCAGAACTGAATCAATTATTTGCAAGAAAAGCTAAAGCTACAGCTTTCTGACTTTTTACATACCAAAGGCCAGACTAGGCTTTCTGAGCAGAACAGAGATTTGATACTTTGGAGAAGTCTAATATGAGCCAATTTATAATTCTTACACTGAAAATCTGAGAATTCTTTCAACTATTTGTGGTCCCTAGTCTTCAGTGCTTTTTTTTTTTTTTTGTGCCTAAGTATGCTTTTATATGCCTCGTTCCTTTGCAGCCTGGCTTTGGCAAGAAATATTATCAAGAAAAATCGACTATTTTTAAAAAAAGACAAATTCTGCCTCTGGCAAACTGTGAATACTATTTCAGAGTTACTTGTCCTGTGTTTCAGGCAGTGGTAGATGCATTTAAAAGAGCAACGTATATTCCACAGAAAGTGTTCTAAACATACTTCAAAATTTACCGACCCCCTCTACATATATACTAGAAAGTATAATCAAAAGCCAACTCCTCTTGCTTCCAGGGATTACCTAAATTATAACTTCTGTATGCAAATAATCTTTTGCTTACCAAGATGTTGAATATTTCATTTCTCAAATTAACACTTTTAGCACAGTGGCTTGATACGTAACAGCTTGACACATAACATAAATGAAGACTCAAAACCAAAATGAGGTTGGGGCTGAACAGTGTTTGTATCAGGACTGCCAGCATTACAGCCTGGAAACTTGCTGTCATCCAAAAGATTAAACTATGTCTACATTGAGAAAGTATGTCTGAAAAAGGAGGAGACAGGTTCTAGGTAAAAGTATTCTAAGATAAAGATCTGACCTATAATCATGGGGTATTTTTCCCAGAAGAGTTCTTTAAAAAAAAAAAAAAAAATCAAAACCAAACTGATACAACTTTTTAATACATTCTCATTTTAATATATTTTCTCCCAAATAATATTTTTTTTTCTTTTTTCCTTTTCCTTGTAAAATATAAGGGGTGATGAGGGGGAAAGAGGAGAAAAGAGAGAGGTGAGGACAAGTGAAAACTGTTCTGCTTTCAATCTGCAGACTGTGCAAGCTCTCAGTGTGTGTTCAGGATTATTTTGTAGACTGACGCCTTAGTCCAGTCCTTCTTGAACTTATTTCAGTTAGGAAAAGAACCAAATCTACTCACTATGTATTTCTCTCTCCAAGCGAAACACCTCAGGAGCACATTTTTGCCCCCAAATGCAGCCCACAGGGCTATCTTCCAGGCAGCAGGTGGACTCACCAAGCCAATGTTCCTGCCCACACCCTGACCTGAGGGGTGTTCTCAGGTTCACAGTAGAGCTCACGCTCTAAGGGTTGAGGCAAATCTGAGCTCGAGGGCAGCATCCATGGGAATACAGGGTAAGATGTGCACTCAGAAACCACATCGGGCATTTATAATCCAGTTCTTTATCTAAGAGGCAATGGTAACATTTCCCCAAAGGATGCTTAGATTCATGTATTATGGGACCAAGATTGATTCATGAGTCCAAAATAACTACTACACAGCAATGTACACCTTTCTCTTCACAAAGGGAAAACCACATTAACATATCAATCCAAGGACAGAAAGGTACCGTAATTCATATCATTCAAACATGTCCTTAACTCATTCATTAGCTCATTGTACCAATAATTCAAATGAATGAAATTTCTCACTATTGCTGAAATACTATAATGAAACAAATGCTGAATGTTTCCCTCTTTAAGAAAAGTAAATATCAAATAGTAAAATACCCCTTTATGGGAAATTCCACTCATATTTTGATGTGCTTCAGATCTTTATGTGAATTGTGAGAATGAAGACAGTACCTTTTATTATGTCTATGATAGCCCATAAAAGAAAGGCATTTTTAAACAGCCAGGCAATTTAAGATACCATAAATGAATTAAGCTAAACAGAGAATGGCTGGAGAGCAGCCCTGAGGAGAAGGACTTGGGAGTACTTGTGAATGAGAAGCTCGACATGAGCTGGCAGTGCACACTGGCAGCCCAGGAAGCCAACCATATCCCAGGCTGCATGAAAAGAAGTGTGAGCAGCAGGTCACAGGAGGTGATTCTCCCCCTCTACTCTGCACTTGTGAGACCCCACCTGGAGTCCTGTGTCCAGCTCTGGAGTCCTCAACAGAGAAAGGACACGGAACTGTTGGAACAGGTCCAGTGGAGGGCCACAAAAATGATTAGAGGGATGGAGCACCTCTCCTATGAGGACAGGCTGAGAGAGATGGGGCTGTTCAGTCGGGAGAAGAGAAGGCTCCGAGGAGACCTGAAAGCAGCCTTTCAGTATCTGAAGGAAGCCTACGGGAGAGCTGGAGAGGGACTCTTTGTCAGGAAGTCTAGTGACAGGACAAGTGGTAATGGTTTTAAATTGAATTAGGGGAGATTTAGATTAGATACTAGGAAGAAATTCTTTCCTGTGACAGTGGCAAGGCACTGGAACGGGTTGCCCCGAGAAGTTGTGGATGTCCCATCCCTGGGAGCATTCAAGGCCAGGCTGGATGGGGCTTTCAGCAACCTGCTCTAGTGGTAGCTGTCCCTGCCCATGGCAGGGGGGTTGGAACTGGATGATCTTTAAGGTCCCTTCCAACTCTAACCATTCTATGATTCTATGATTCTATGATCAGCGACCTACAGTTTCCAATGGAGCAAGGGGATCTACATAGTAATAGAATAACAATGACACTACTGTGTGTGATGACTCTCCTTGCTGTGCTCACAAAGCAGCAAGGCCCTGCTGGGGCCACCACTGCAAATACTGAATACGTACACTGAGTGCCAGACAGAATAAATGCTAACCCTCTCATGACTTAAATATCACCCCGTGTAAAGCTCCTACTTCGCCATTTTGAGTATGGATCACTCTGAGATGTGTCCCCTGTCCGGTATAAGAGTTCACTATAAACAACAGACTGTAACTTCTTATAGTATTTCCAAGCTTAGCCATGGATTCCAGCACTGGCTGGAAGTGGACTGGAAAAAAAAAAGAAAAGGAAAAAAAAAAAAAAATCCATGAAAGCCTGAACAAACACACACCCCCAAAAGCAGGGAAATATAAACTTTCATAATGTGTTCAGAAAAACTATCAGAACAGTCTATTTTGTCTATTTTGATGCTTATTTTGTCAAAGGTGAGGTTTTTTTCATAACAGTTCAAACTTCCTTCTGTATGTTAAAAAAAAAAAAATATATATATCGAAAGAAAAAAATGATTGACTCAAAATTATTCCAAAAAGTTATCGACATAAACTGTCAATGTGTTTAGATTTCTAGTGAATAGACTGAACCAAACAAAAAGTTGGTAAACACGTTTTCAACTAATGAAAATGGTACCTGCAAGTATTTAATTTTCAGGCAGGATTTTTGTGAGATGAACAGGGATTTTTACCTGAGAAAAAGAAAGGAAGAGACAGAAAATATCAGCCACATTTAAAGTTTTGAATCCTATACCAGGAATCACTTCTTTCCTGTCTTCATAACTTCCACGTACATGTTTCTTTCCCTTTTTCCTGCATTAGCAATCTCAAAACTAACTTGCTTCATAACCAATGTTTTAATGGAGGGAGGAGGGTATCTAACCTTTTCAGAGGACAGACGAACACTTCCAAAAGGATTTGCTTTCATTTCAACACGGAATGAAAACAAATTCTGAAACCTTCAAAGTTGCCCTGAAATGGAACCATCCCTTTTTGGTTAGCCCTATGAAAACAACCCTCTGCTTTTTGGTCAAGCATCACCTGCAACAACAAATTTCACCACTCAAAAGCATCTAGCTCAAAAGAGGGCCTAATCTGAAGACTTCCTTAGGTCTTTCAGAAGAACTTTTGATGGGACTGTCAAAAGTAGCTCTAGCAGTGCTAAAACTGAAACTGCAGCTCGGCTGACAAATCACTTTTTTCTTCTCTAAAACTTGTTTTTACAGCTTGAAATATTTCTGATGATTACAACCATGGGTAGGAATAAAGACACTGGTCACTTAAAAATTTAAGACCACTTTGAATAAGAAATAAAATGTAAAATTTAAAAGAGTACCAGACTCCTGCTGATATCGACCACATGTATTATTGGCAAACATGTGTCTATTGCCAGTCAAAGCAAAAAATATTTAAGCACTGTGATGTTTAAATGTGTGACATTTGCATTCATTTAATGAAAAGATCAAAAGCATCTGATTGATAAGGGTATAATGTATACTTGCCATTAGCAATACTTAACCTGCCTAAGGTGTCTAATTCCAAGTCTACAATTGTACTGACACACTATCCATTAATAAATACACAGCAAATGAACACTTCTCCAAATTGTAGTTGTTGACTGCAGAAAAAATTGCTCGCATTGCTGAGGACACCTTCAATAGGGCTTTTTCATCTTTATGAAAAACAAATATTGCAGATGACGTTGTTAACACGGTAAGAGGAAAAACCAAGAAAGAAAGTTCCTCAAAACTGATTTCCACGAAAGTCTATAATGCTCTAAGGTATAAAATGAACAAAGTGCACAATAATTCTCTCTGTCATTCATGAGTGTAACAAAAGCTTTGGCTCAGGTAGCTTCATTATGTTATCCTTGTTTGCAAAAGTAAATAGATCCATCAGCTAATACAATGGTTTATTATGAAAGGGTCAGAAAATGAGCATAGTATTTCAGCTAGGCAGAAGATGAGACAGAATGCCTCTTTGAAGCAGTCTTGATGCTTCAGAGGTTTGCTGGAGCTAATGGAGAGAGATGACGTGGAAAATTGCCTCCTAGAGGTTGAATCAGTGTGGTCCCTGGGGTTTTCTTCCCCACAACGCCTCTCTCTTTTGGATAGAGGGAAAGGGAAAGTAAATCTTTATGACCACTGCTATTCTTACATTTTAGAAAGAAGATCATTGTGTTGGGAATCACCCCACATGTCAGTAAGGAACTGCATTCTCTAGCACCAAGTTAATCTAAAAGTGAAAAGATTTAACTGGGAATAAGTATTGGAACTGAAGTGCTAGGATTCTGGTTTTGCGCCTTTTCTCTAAATAGAGATGAGAAATAACCTGTGGATGATTCAGGTAGGAATGGCCTACAAGGGCTCTAAACATTATAAATCCTTTCTTTTTTTTCTTCCCTTTGGCCCATAACTAAATGATTGCAGTTAAGAAACACAAGACCGAATTTGACCATCTCTAACTCAAAATGCCAAACTGCAGTAGACAAGAAACCTCGGGAGATATCCTCTTAAAGGGTTACTCTGAGCCTGCCAATGATATGGTCCTTCAGAACAAGGACCTAACCTTCCAATTTCCTTAGTAGTGACTTATAATAGTGTAAATGGGTGGGGAGACATATTTTTGCCAATGGATAAAGATTAATTTATCTTTATGTAGCATATTGGTAAAGAATCAAGAGGATTGATTTCAACCTGCTTTATTTTTGAAAACTCTTCAAGTACTGCACGTCGAGTTTTCAATGCATAGACGTTTTCAAAAATTACTTAAAGTATATTATTTTTCATTACGGTCAAGAGTGACTTCTATTTGCTCACCTTTGCAGTTGCCCCGGTAGGCTATTTCCAGCTGAGGGTCTTTGCATTTTGCTCGCTGAAATTCACACCGGGACAGAAAAGTTCTTCCATCAGAGGCGCAGAGTGATTTCTGAGGTGACCCTGCACAGTCCAGGCTGCATTCTCTGTCTTTGTCTTGGTCCACTCTCAAAAACTAGAAAAAAATAAATTAACGCTGTAGGAATGCTATTCCCATGTTAAAACTGTGTGATCCCATCCCCCGGGGAAGACATGTAAATATTACCCAAAATAAGCAAAAATATTAAGCAAGGCATATAGCTACCAGTAGGTAACCATTCTTGTGAGTGTTAGAAGGCACCTGAGAAAAGGTCTTCATCCAGCTGAAGCACTGGTTTCATTGGTGCTACTTCATCATCATAAACCTCAGGTACAGAAAATTTTGAATTTCAGATTACAAACTGAGAATAATAGGAGGAAAATTTCAAGAAAGAAAAAAAAAAAAAAAAGAGGACAAAGAGCAGTATATGAGCAAGAAAGAGTAGTACAAGCTAAAAAAGAAAAATCAGAAAACTTCTGCTATGTATAGTTTCCCTGCATTTTATTACACACAAAAAATGTAAAGAGGGAGTCATAAATCTCCATAATCTTCATACTTAAACTGTGGTCTATTTGCATTTCCTGTCACTTAATGTGAGGAAATACAGACATATTTCTGGAGAGTATGCCTGAAAAGGGAGAGACAATCTCAAAGGTATCACTTAAAAATAACAGTCACGTGGTTGGATTTTGACCAGAATTTTCATTTTAGTGGCACAGTAACATAAAAAGGAAAGTTTCCTTTTCCCAATGTTTTTGAGCAACTTTTCATTTTTAACAATAATTAGCTTCAGAAGAAAATTACTCATCAATTACAGACAAACCCCAAAACCTTTATCCCTGGGATTTAGCTATAGAGGTCCAGAAGGGGAGAAGAGATGTCCATTCCCCCATTCCCTTTGGTGGTATTTTGTACATCTGTTCGCTGACAGGAATTAATAATAAGCGGAGCTGAGTAGGAAAGGAGCAAAATTGAAGTCATCTCCCCTTAAGTACAAAATGAGCAATAGTGAAGACAGGCTTCCGTGATTCTGACCAGTCTTCAAATCATGTTGGTCTCCAGGACCTGACCAGGTGCCTTGATGTGCTGCAACACAGTGCAGGGAGGGGACCCTGTGAAGTCCTCCAAACCTCCCTTTCTTGCTTGGGAGGCATCTGCAGGACTCAAGAGTACAGGCTTAGACAGGACTGTGAAAAGGACTTTTCAAGGAAGAATGCATCACAGGGGGCCTCTAGCAGAAAAACTGAGCCCAGTGCCCTGCTCTGCCTCAGACTTCCCCTATGGATTTGGTGATGGTAAGTCAAGTGAGCTCCCTTTTTGTATTTTGTGAAGCGAGGGTCTGTGTGTGTACAATACCACCCTTCTGTAATGGCTAGGCGCTTTGCCACCCTTAATTTATCCTCAGCAACATCCCTGTTGAGCAGAGAGTTATTTTTCAAAAGCACAGGAAAGCTTCGTGACCCACAGAAGATCATGTGGTAGATCAGGGAACTGAACCCAGGCATCAGGAAAAATAACACAGAGTAACAGTCTAGCCTCTGTCCCATTTTTCTCCCAGACTTTCCAGTCTTCTTTTGTTTTGAGTTGTTGCAGGAGTTAAGATGGGTATGCCTGGTCGCAGCAGACAAACCACAGCAACACAGTGGACAGAAAATCCCCTTAATCATCTGAGGAACAAAATCCACTCCCTTGAGAGTGTGATAGTTCACAAATAAAGCTATATTTTAAAGGGCATTTATCCAAAGAGTTTCATTTAACTATTTTATTATTTCAAAGCCTTAGAGCAGATTAGGGTAAATTATGGGTTCAAGGATATTCAAGCAACCTGGAAAAGCAGAGGATGAAGACATACCCGGGAGACAAAACCACTTGAATAACTTGTTGGTCAGCCAAACCTCACTGGAGAATTTGGGTTGCACATTTAAACAATTTTCACCAAGCTAGTGTAACTGAGGGATTTAAGAGCAGGAAGGACAAAAAGGCAAGTAATTGTGAGAAAAGACAGCACACAAGAGAGATTTGTACATGTACTTTTTTTTTAAAAAAAAAAAAAAAGAAAAGATAGAAAGTATTTGACTGACATTTAGAAAAAAATCTACTACAGTAGCACAAGATGATATAAATTCAAAATTCAAATCAGGATTGCTTGCTCAAATGTAGCCAAAGGAATAGAAAAATATATTAAAAATAATAGAAATGCTGAAATAAGCAGGGGCTATAGGATTTTTTATTTGTTTTAACATAAACTAGTAGAGTCAGTGACACAAAAACTGGCATCACAATGATGCGAATCTGAAAGCACCATGAAAATATTCCTTTTCATTAAAATAGGACAGTTTAGAGAGAGAGAGAAAGATGGTTCTAAATGGACCAGAAGGTGATTCACCCTGCATACTGGCTCATCTATTTCTGTCTTTAAATTCATTTAACAAACAAATCTGTTATTGTAAAAACATGTGATTCACTGAAAGACAAGCTTAAAGCAGCGGTTTTGTTGAATACTGGTAGCAACTGAGATGAAGCCAACAACAGCTGGCCAACCTGAGGTGGAACTATTTTGAACAACCAGCAAAAACTGGACAATTATGGTTAAACTCTATTAAAAAGTAAACCACTTTAACAGAGAGGTGTTCCTGCCCCTAATAAAACAGAAACCAGCCTAGTCAAGTTTCAGAAAATTGTTTTCAACTACAAATTTGAGCTTATGCTACAGATTAACAGGCATGACTCCTGAACTGGAGTTGCTTTGACTTCACTTCTGCTTTATATTTTAATATCATAAAAAAATTTTACAGCGTCCAACTTATTTTATCCTTTCCAAAGCATTACGCATTACAACACCCAATTTCCAAGGGGGCTACTATTCCGTACTAGGCCCTGCTTTAAATTCTTATGTAGTATTTCTGAGGAGAAAGAGAAATAATGGGACTGTATCAAAAAAATCTTGCTTATTAAATTTACCTCAGTCACTAAAACCAAAGTCACTATAAACTGTGTGTACTCACTTGACAAATATATGCATTAATAAAATACTATTTACTGACATATGTTTCAGGCATCGTGGAATTTAGTATTCTTCACTGTGTCACTCACCACAGGTTCTTAATAGTGGCTGAAATGTGTCCTCTGTAGCACCAGCAATCCCAGTCATCTTTCATCCCCCTGTTACTGGAGTTTGGTAACAATAGAGTTGTCAGAGTATGAAGTAGTAGATACCTGAAACCTTGCCTATACTGGGGAAAATTATTTCTACTCTGCTTTTTGCTCTGCTTATCTTTCAGCTTTGTTCTTGTCACCAGTCCCAAATCTGGGCTGTGGACAGTCAGAATGCTCATTTCCTCAACCACAAGCAACATGTTGCAGTCCATGATAAAGTTTTTCCAGTACCTCAAGAGTAGGCATTTGATAGTTTCTTTACTGTTCTATTAAACCATTTATCAAGATAACATACTCATAAACTTGTTCACTGCTATTGCATAACATTTTCTTCTCTTTACCTAACACTGTCCCCTTTTATGGATTTTTTCATTCTCTTTAATCTACATCCTGCTGTCACATCACTACTAGAGCAGAAAAGGTCATCCGATGAAACTGAGTCATATCCATGTTTATGCATTTCTGATCCACAAATCTGTGATCCCATCATCTATAGCGCAGAGCAACTATAGATACCGACTGATGGATAGATAGATACAGATCACAGAGAAAAATGGTCCATGACTAGAGTGGTCAACAACTGGGTATGTCTACAAAGTGCCAGTGCAAAAAAGCAGAAGAGTCAAGACCAATGGTACAGTCCGGTGATGGGGAGCACAGGCATCTCCCTCCACTGGAGGAAAAGCTGACGACAGATGCACTTAGGCTGAAGCATAAAGATTAGTTACCAAATCTGCCTTACAGCTTTTTTACAGTAATGGGAAATGCTCTGTTCTACATTTCACAATATAACGTACAGCTGTGGATCGCCTTTGGTCAGAGGCTGCTGTCTGATTAATCTGAGCAAGACAGCGGAGCACTCCCCAACTTCTCTTTTTAATTTTTTTTTTATTATTATTATTTGGGTCAACTTAACTCTATGAAAGTTTATTTGCAGTCCTGTAGAGAAATCCTTAATACAAATAGGTTTCACACAAAACATAAGTCTTATGTTAAACTTATTTTCACTTTGTCCTAATGGAAGTTTTCTTAAAAGCAGCAGTTTCAACTGTAATCTCTCTGTAGAAAGAAATTCCATTCTCTTTTGTGAAATCTGGTTGGAGCCTATGCACTAGGAAAAAGAAAGACCTTCAAGTTCATGGATTTGGATTGTTCACCAGAGGTGTTCATCCTTTCTTCAATTTATAGACCCCTTCAATTTCCAGTGGATCCTTCACTGACAGTAGGTATTTAAACATAGTGACAACAGGATTTTATTCTGTTACTCTTTGTGGACCTCTTATAACTGATACACAGATTTTCCCTCTAACCAAGCAAAAAGTACTGCTTCAAAACTTCAAAATGAAGTTCAAGTCTGCTTGCAAAACAGAAGAAGAACATTTCATCTTGGGAGGCTCGGGACCAAAAAGGCCTGAAAAACAAGCAAAAGAGAAAAGATGGATGCTAGACATCACTGTTTTGCTTGGAAAAGCCTAGTGCAGACTATAGCTTTGAAAGGAAATTTCTTTATCCTGCATCTGGTTACTGTAAGATGTTGAATAGAACAGTCTGACTTCCCTGCTGCTGGCATGGGAGGTCTGCGAACAAACTATAGAGCAGTGCACTCTAAAGTGGCTCAGTGCTTAGGGTTTTGTGCTGTTGAAAAATGTGCTGATTTACAGTGATTTATGTAGCCATGCTGTTTCTGTCTGATAGTTGCCTGAAGGGCAGATGTGGAAATCTCCAAGCTAGGAATATTTTGCTCCCTCTGGGCTCATCTACAATAAGAAAATGAATTAGACAATAGCAATACATATGTGTGTGTGTGTGTGTGTGTGTGTGTGTATGCACACACCATTGTATATATATCCACACATGCAGGCTAAAATATGTAAAATCATATTCCCATGTATATTTCAGACAAAGGCAATGATGTTTAAATATCAACATGCTACAGTCTGCCTTAGGGAGCACTCTAACCATCTTGTCTGTCACAATTAATCTGCTTTATTAAAGCACCACACTTTTTTTTATATATTTATTTTATCACTATTCTGCCAAGGAATGAAGCAGACAGTACATTTATAAAATAAACCCTGCTCTCCTCCCAATGCCATGGAAAAGCATTCAACCCTGGCACTGGAACAGATGGAAAACCTAAGTTCTCCTTAACCTTATTCCTGAGTTGCTCACGACAGTACCAGAAGATACCTTCAAAATGACAACTCTGTACTCTGTATAACGACTGTACTTAATCTATCTTTAACAGATTATTTCACCTTACATTGTCCCACTGAAGCAAAACAGTCTTTTACCACTGCTCCAGGACAAGCTCAGAGCTGCCTACTTCAACTTGTGACCTCCTTCGTTGTCCAGATGTACAAGACACCATTAAAATTACTCTTGCATGAAAGAATTTACACAGAAAGCCATCACACACAGGACTAATCAGATACTATTCTGTTGAGCTGGAGTGTGCCCATTCCAGTTATTATAGTGGGCAAAGCCATTTGCGCTTAGAACAAAGAAACTCATCAGCACATTTTTGGTTTTCTTCTCAATGATAAAGGTTCCTGGTGTAAATCACGATCTTTCCATTACATTCCACTACCAGGCAAGTGAGCAGACTATTGACTTCAACGAGGTTATCTCAAACATCTCGAAACAGTCACGAAAGTTTGTTTATCCCTGTTCAGGCAAAAAAATTAGTATTCCAGCCTCAGTACTGCAGCACTCTCCAGGGCAGTAAGCCATGATCATGATTTCATAACGATTGGCACCATAAGGAAATGATTCACCCAATTTAGATTAAGACAGATCACATTCTAGGAATGTCTCTTCTACTTTATGAATTGGAGAGTTTGATCAACTAACTCTCCTGTAAATGGCTGAAGACCTATGAGATTAACCCAGCCCGTAGCATCAAAGAAAAACAAAGGGGAAGAACCATTCTAAGTCCCAGGTTATAGATGATTAAAACAGAAGTGGGCTCTAGGTTTCAAAAATAACTTTATCAAAGGTCTCCAGCAGGTGTCTGTGCATCTGCAGGGGGACACAGCGTTGTCTCTAATACCTGATGAGACATTGTTTTATTAAAAATGGTCCTGTTAAGCTCTGAACAGACACCCATGCACCCAACCCCCTTGCCTCATGATATTTCATTAAGCTCTTCATATGTAACTTATGACATCAGACCTTATTCCATGTAACCTTTAGCAAGGATGGTTGAAAGCAATAGCTAGAGTACACAGTTTCACTGAGTAGGAAGGCAGGGTTTGAGTTTGTTGGGTTTTGTTGTTGTGGTGGTTGGATTTTTTTAATCACTCTTGGGTCAGTACCCAAAATAAGCTCCAAATTACCTATTAGGACAGTGTTGTGCTTTACTCCCTCAGTGCCCATAGTGCAGTGGGGTTCTTGGAGACTCACTGCCAAAACTACAGCACGATCCTGTTACAAACAGCACCGAAAATTGACTATTAAATAGGATTGGCCTTTGATTGATATGTTTTGCTTTGGCATGTTATTTTTTACATTTTTGTTAATGTAACAAGTATTTTTTTTAAGTGAGCACTACTTTGCTGCATTGACGGAGTGATGGTGGGGCTGAATGTCAGCACATCCATCACTTCTTTTTACTGCTGCTTCACCAGTGACCAAAAAAGGCAAAATATCTCAGTTGTGCAACTGTATAAAGTTTTCTCCTTTGTAGAAAGGACAGACATCAATTTATGTAGTAATGATGAAATTTGGCATTACATGTTTAATGACACAGAAAAAAACCCAAACCAGTGCCCCCAGTAGCTGACTGACTTAAAGAGATTCCAGGTGATTTGGCAGCTCGACAGTTAACCTACTACGAATGATGCATTTTGAGCACTGGAGAGGCAGGGAACCGCAACCAATTTAGGGAAGGGTGGGGAGGCAAGGAGGTAATTGACTCTGTAAGGGATTCAAAAGTGCCAGTTGAGCCGATTCTCCTTCTATTTATTGTATTTTTGATTAAAAATGAACTTAATTGCTTTGGTCTCTGTAGGCATAGTAGAAGTTACAGCAAACAGGCATTCTGTGCTGTTTAAGCATTCCGAATACAGCATACCAGGAAATCTGATGAAACACTACAAGAACAAGGGGTCCAGATCTTTTCTTTTTCTCTCCATTGGGCTTTGTCTTGAAAAGAAACTTCAAGGTAATGCAATCATACCTCTTGAGGGGCTATTCTCTTGAATAGATTAATTCTAGGATCTGATTCCATCCCTACTAACGGAAATATACAGACTTCAATAGGAGCAGGTTTGGGCTCCTATTGAGTAGCATTCAGCCCCAGTGAATTATCTTTCCAGAGGACTTTTCACTGATTCATTTGAATACTCCAACAGTACAGTCTTTGGAAGCACAAAGCACTCCCTTCAAATGATTCATGTCAGAAGCTGCAAAGTCTAAGTATCAAAAACAATCTATGAATGATTTGTTGGCATTGACTCCATATGGCAAAATCAAACCAACAGCCTTAACTTTCAAGACATGATAGATACTGGCAGTGACACTAAAATATGCATTACCTGACTACATTCACTCATTTTGAAGATCAGGAGTTCTTTATATTTCACAAAACCACTCATTATTGCAAACCAACTCTAGTGTATTCACTCTAGATGAAAACAGCCCCACACATTTACTACTGGATACATTTAGTAATCAAAGTGCATCACAGCAAGGACAAATAGAACTTTTTTTCTTCCAAAAACCAGTTTACCTGCCTTTTCAAGGATCAAAAAATCTCCCTGTGATTTTTGTTATAGTTGAAGTCCAGTTCAACATAAACAACTGGTTTCTTCCATTTTGCAGCATAAAAAAGTTAAATGGTATCCAAACATAGGGTATCAGCTTGCTGTATGTGTTGCCTGAAAATTGAACTGTAGATTGGGATGGAAAGCATGACAGTCAAGCGCGGTGCAGAAAGCAACACTGTTAGAAATGTGGTAGAGAAAAAAAGAAATCTCTTATCAGGAAGGTGATGATCTTTTTTCTACATACAACTGCTAATTAGAAAGATCACAGTCTTCTTATTTCTTCAGTAAATATATTTTTTTCTTTCTGTGTCCAGTGGCATTACTTCTTTTGGTTTCAGAATATTACTAGCAAATTATAGGGATTCAGAGTCAAAAAACACCTATTGATAAACAGATATTAGATCGCCAGAGACAAAGCAACCTACCATAAATTTATACTGAAACCTAAAGTGAAAGCATTTCTAATCTGAAGGTACTCTATTCTGCATGCACTGTAATCCACTAGATTCTAGATGTGTCACGTGTCCAGTGTTCTGCATTTTTCCTAAGTCACTGGTAACTTTATGCCCTTCATTCTTGTGGTATTGTTATTCATAATCTTTTCTTTGGCGGGTTGTTGTCATTTATAGTGTTTCTTCTGCATTGCCAGAAGTCACACAGGGAGAAAATAAACAGAGAAACAGTGGGATGCATTGTCTACGTATTGAATTATCCTCTAGTTTACTTAAGCTCTTAATGAGTACTGACCCAACTTTCAGAATACAAGTGAGCTAGCACAACCATCCTGTTATCCAGTTTCTTCACACACAGCTAATGTGCCTAGTTGGTGTCTCTAATAACCACAGCTACAATTTAGGAAAACAGACACATTTTACTTTTTAATCTTGTTCAAAGGCTGCTCACATGAAAAATATTTTGGCTCCTAAAATGTTGAAAAGCTATTTTAAAATGCAAATAAAATCTAAGCCAGATCAACATTTCTATATTTGGGGGGTTTATTTTAGGATTAAAGAATACCAACACACACCCTTAAAGTGTCTGAAGTAGCTTAAAACAATAAAACCAAGAGCAACGACCTATAACTCAAAATAAAAACCATTAGGTTGAACCTGCGTCACAAAGGCCAGAAACCTCCTCACCCACTGGTACAGCACAAAGGACATGCAAATCCCTGAAAATGAGCTTCTAGATGGTTTCAAACATACATTTTCAGGGTGAGGTATTGCCACTCTCATTGCTCCCTGGAATCACGAACCATGAGCTACTTCCCAGCTCACCTATGCTCTCTTCCCACCACGTGCCCAAGCAGCTTCCAGCTCTCCATACCAGTCCATCAACAATTACACCAGGGGATGTCAGAAAGAGAACTTCATAAGAAGCTCTTACCTCAGTAAAAAGGAAATAATTTATTAAAGGAATACCAGGACCCCCTGTAAAGCTAAAGTGAAACAGAACTGAATGTTGCATTACAGACTTGTAGGGAACAATCTCCTTTTGTAGGTGGACAGAAAGGCTCAGCTAAACAGGACTTTTCTATATCTGAGTTTCTATGCAACTCTATTTAATGCCTATCACGATCAGCAGGCAACTGGCCACTCTCCATATGGCTGGTTGCCTTGTCTTCCTGGGGAAATAAAGAACACTGAGGGCATCTCAAATGACGAAGACACAGTATGAGACAATATCACAACAGAGCATTTCTTTTTATAATTTAAATCAAGTAAGCAACTGATTCACGCAGGGCAGAAACTCGATAAGACATCAAAGGTCTAATCCCCAACCCATAAAGCTAACTTGCTGACAATGACTGCAGAGCTCTAACTCTCTTACATTTATCACTGCCATCAGCTCCTTCAGAACAAAGTATGTCAGAAGGAAGGCAGGCAGCTGAGTCTGGGAGGCAGATTTTGCTCTTGCTAAACTGTTGATCTTAAAACAACATGTTGCTAGGTTTAAATACTATCATCTTTAAAAGCAGAAATCATGCTAGAAGCAAACAGTTAAATATTACACATTTGGAATATACAAGGGTTTAACAAGCCAGTGTAACGAGAAGAAAACACTTTCCATAGGGACACAAGAACCTGGCTGTGGTTTTCTCAAACCACTGGCAGCTCCATTTCCTCCCAACTTTGGGGTTTTATGGAACTCTTGTATGTTTGTTTGTGTGTTGGGCAAAAACATTTTTCCTTTAATTTAAACCATTGTTTTCCAAGGAAAAATGTCACTAGGAAGCCATTTATTTCTAATTATTATGAGGACTTTTGCAAAAGAAAAATCCTTGAATATGAAAAACAAAACTTTGTGTGTATCTAGAAGTGAGTGGGAGGGGCTACCAAACTGTGATCTAAACCAGGCAATTTACCAGAATAAAAAAAGAATTTTTCCAAGCTCTGTGTCACATTTTAAATGGCCTCTACTTTCCTTAAGCAGAACACACGTTCCTTGCTGCTTTTTGCACACAAGCTGGCCAGTGGTTTTTAAATTGGTCCTAAAAGATTACCCAGCAATACCAGAAAACGTCAAAGAATCATCATGGTAGCAGTACACCTATTAGTACCTTTACACTGTGGACCCTTATGTGAGAGACTCCTCAATAGCAAAAAGAATTGTTAAGGATGAGAAACCTGACGGAGGAGAATTTGCAGAGTTTCCACTTCATTCCAGTAAGCAAAGACACTACCATTGTAGGCGATGAAACAAAAAAGACCCCAAAGAAGATGTAACAAGTCACACATACTGTATTGTGGATGAAGAATCAACAGCTACAGTCCAGAAGTGAAAAAAGCAATGCTGTACCTAAACATAGTGGAGTTGAGAACATACAGACAAAGACTGTATCAATCAATTGGGGTCCTTTTCATAAAAATCACTTCTATTACAGGTCTTTTGGAGATTTTTTTTCTTTTTTTTTTTTTGAAATGGGATGTATTCAGAACCAATTTTTAGATACTTAAGGAAGCCTAGACACCATGTATTAGTGATAAGAAAATTCTTACTAGTACTTTGAAAATACAACAGACAAAAAAATAGAACTCTAAAGAACAGGTATATCAATTTAATCAGACATTGTCATACACTCTGATGTGGAAGAACTGAGAACCCGCAAGTTCCAGCTTTTATCAAGAACTTACTTTAAAATCATATTTCTTCAACCCAAGGGTGAAGATTTCTGGAGTCCAAAACCTGTGATGCAGTATTTTATATTTGTGATTTCTAGACCTATGAGAAAAATCAGAGGAACTTAATCTCTCAGATACTTTTCTTTTTTTTTTTTGGAAGCATATGATTATGATACAGACATTGTTTATATGCAGTGGAACTAATAATCAGAATAAGTACAAGGACGGCACCTACAAAATATTTTCTTTTGCATTGTGAGAAATAGCATCCTGATCCAGTTTTATACCAATTATAGCATTTAGAATGATATTTAACAAGATCCAGACATACTCCTCCCACCAAATTCACATCCTCTTCCTCCTCTGTGTAAATTGTCTTTCTTAATATTCTGGTTTTGGTGCTTATGAGCTCAAGCAGAGGAACCGTAGCCACAGCTTTGTTTCGCTGTTGTGTGTAGTGGCCCGGACAGCCAGCAGTGAGATGGCTAATTTTGACCAAATTTCATTGACATGGGAAGAAGAGAATAAATAGTGAAGCCATTTTTAAAACAGCTTAATCTTTGTTTCCTACCCTCTGCCTTGTAGAGAGGAAGAAGAGTAGATGCCCCATCAGACACTGAAGCATTCTCACCTCCCCTTGCACAGCGGCCTGAGGAAAAGGAGTATTAGGTGACTAGCCTAAGGGCAACTGCTCATTCACCTTCCTTCCTTGGATGAAGAGGTTGGCCAAGCATCTAGGCAGAATTACAAGCTGTCCACCACAGGCTACTGATGCTTTCTGTGGACAGTGTTTGACCACATTAAAAACAGCAATCTGGATACCTATGACAAATGTCAGTCTAAACATATTCAGCCATGAATATGGCTCGGACTTGATGAACAAGGGGATTTTTCAGGCTCCTTGGCAAATGTAACTTACTGTTTAGCTGTTCCAAAAACAAAAGAGCTGAGGTTTTATGTGAATTCATTGTTACCATATTTACTACTGCAGAGGCATTCTTTTAGTTAAGATCTAGGAACGGGGACCTAAAAATTCTGTCCCCCATCAGATCTAACAAAGATTGCCTTTAATACCTGGACTAAGATATTCTTCTGTCATTGCATAGTCAGCCACTTGGCCTTTCGGGTGTCACCCACTAGACAGCTAGCTTCCTCTGACAGCACCTGTAGACCAGGTCTTCCTTGTTTAAAGTTCACTGAGGTCCATCACTACTGCAGTCTACAGCACAGCTCCAGCCACAACTTCTTCACAGCAGCATCACTAGCTGGCTGACACATTTGCCATAGGTTTGCTGTCACTGGCTTGGACGCCCAGGCAAGGAAGTATGTTCAGCTATAAAGATATCTGAAAGAAAGAGGTGACAAAGTACCACAAATTGCTGATACAAATGACTTCAATTACTTTGTGGTATTTTCCTGTTATTGAGAGAATCCATAGAAAATGGTCACATCTTAAAATAATTCTTTTTGATTCACGGGTGTTAGAAAGTTAAAAATTTAAGTCTGCAGCTGCAGATGATACCTAAATATATGTTCTCCTCCTAACTTGACTCTAAAGAAGAGAAATTCCACTAGCATCAGTTTACAGCCAATAAATTTAGTCACAGAGACGTGGTGACTTGTCCAAAGTCACAGAGGAAGTCTGTGGCAATTCTGGGAATTAAACCCAGGACTCCAGAAACTCATTCCTGTTTTTTAACCACATGTGTCATCCTTCCAAACGTTCTTTCCTACAAAAAGATGTAGTCATGGCTGAAAAAGGCCCAGTTCATTAACAAAGTAAGGACACAGCAAGAGAAACTGTATGAATCCTTCAAAACTGGCATGTGGATTTTCTTGTTAAAAATATTTGAGGATGTTTTGTAAACTAATTTATGACCTTCTTTGTTTCCATTAAAAAAATCTTTGCTGAAGGTCATTTTTAATGGAATCTAGGATGATGCTCCAAGAGAAAAGCACAAGCCGAGCTCTTTTGGCACTGCACACCATTAATTCTCTGAAGTTTTGAAAAACAGTGAGGTACTGATTGGCTTTTTAGCTCTTTCAGGGCAAGTCCTGAATTCCATGTCTCACACAGTTCTCCACTTCTGAGCCGAGAAGAATAGAGGAGAACAATAATACATTTATTTTGCAAGAGGTATGTAACCTGTAATATTTCTTTATTAAAAGAACCTGGTCTACCTAAAAATCAAGGCCGTATTTGCAGTCAGGACTCTGCCCTTTCTGCCAATAATGAACTGACTAAAACACAGACAAAACATTTTATCACTTGGTGCTTCTTTAGTCCTCACCCCTGCCCCTCCCCCCCCCTTTCTCCCCCCCCCCCCCCCCCCCCCCCCCCAAAAAAAAAAAAAAAAAAATCAGACTATTACTTGTCTTTGTAAATCATTTCATAAACTATGAATGAAAAATGCAGTATAAGAGCAAAACATTAAGTAAGTGCCAAAGCCACAAGATCCGACTCTGAATGAGGCCACAGACATGACTTTCACTTCAGTTCTCTTGGGCTTATTTATTGCTGAGCATGGATTACTTGGATTTTCTATGACAGCTTAGCACAGTATTTCGTTTAGTTATGGGGCTTTTAGCTTTAGGAACACCACTGTTTTCAGATACTTCTTTGATGTAGCTGTCTGACATGTAGAAACAATGACAACATTGTTAACATAACCACCAAAACACAAAATAGATATAATACATTAATGTTTCTATAACCAAACTGATACTGTTAAGGCAGAAGTATATTTCTCAACGTTGTTCTCTACCACTAATTTGTCTAAAGACTATACCATAATGCTTCTCAACAGCAATATTTCAACTAAATTACAAGTTTATCTGAGAAAAATAGAAAATGCTGCAACCAAGGAGGATATCCTTAGCATGGCTTCCATAACCAAATACTTCAATCTTTTCTTCTCCCATTGGAAAAGCAGAGAGGAGCCGATATCATGACTTATCTACCACATACCAGGCTTTTAATATCACAACAGTCATCAGATAGTCAAAATAAAATGACAGTGGAAAGTCTTGAACACAGAGTATGCAATACGTATGTCTGCTAGCTGCTCTAAGAGGAATGAAGCTGTAAGTTGACTAAACTCTTTGCTCTCCTTGCACTAGAAGTTTTATTACGAAAACTGGACTCTGCTTGAAGTCAACAATGTTTTGTTTCTGTTAAATATTGCCGAACCACAAGAGGATCCCAAGCTAACTAAATATGGAGCAAGAGATGTTTTTGTATACCAGCCCAAAAATATTCTGGTACTGATTCATTGGTAACTTATGACTGGTTTGGATATAATCTTAACCAACCATCATTGGTTTGGGGAGATGAAATGAATGACTCAACTGAAATGAATAAGATAAAGGACAGCTCACTCCTGCTGCTTAAATAAGCTGCTCCAGTCAAAGCTTTGCTTCTTGCAACAGTGTTCCAGTCCCAACTTTTGAGAAAAAGCAAATATAGAGTCTGCTGTGCCTCTATCATATGATTCCTTTCTCCCTGGCTCAAAAGCACAACACCCTTGAACAGATGAAAATCAAACATAATATCATGTTTTCACAGAACACCCAAGGAAACAATAGACAAATGCAGTATTTTTTCATATGGTAGCTGAATTGCCTACACAGCTGCATAAAGTGCTGCTGCCCATTATTAAACACTCTTCTTTCTTCTTCCCATTTCTAAGCCCAAAAAGCTTGTCAATCAAGAGATGCCCCAAGGTCCTTCAGCAAGGCTTACATAACTCTGCACAAGAATCCATTTAAGAACTTGTTGCCAAAAAATATTAAAACTTCAACTCTGAAAGTGGTTGAGAACCATTTAAAATAGAGAAAAATGTTATGAATAAAATGTAACCAGTGAATTTTAAGACTACATCTCCACAGAAATCTCCACAGAAATGGTACAAACAAATGCGACGTTTTAAGCTGACTCTTGAACTCCAGGTAAAGGAGCAGGTGAGCTGATGTCACCAGTAGAAAAGAGATGGATTCCAGGAGCTACATAAATTTCCAGTAGAGAGAGTGAATCTTGGGTAAACATGATTCTCGGCAATGAGCAGTCTTCTAATTTAAACCTTCAAGCCCTAACTTTGATTGTCTTAGCTGTTGGGCGTGAGAGAATATACATCTTTATCTACCCACTATAAGAGCACCTAGCTTTAAAATTTTAGGGCTGTATGAATTTCCCCATTCACCCTGTAGATTGCCTTTTACCACTGAGTTTTCTCCAGTTCTGTTTTCCTTTTGATTATGTGCAATATGTAAGCTGAACAATTTTTAAATAAACTTGTGTCATGGCACAGCATAAACAAGTTACAATTTGAATATAATCAACCTCCAATGAATCATCTATGGTGTATCACAGACATCATAAAAAAGTAGACCCAAAAAAGGCTTGCTTTTTCTATGATATATCTGTTTAAGTTGCTCTAAAGAGATTGAAAGATCAACTGACAACTGTTGCAAAATTTGCCTATGTTCTCAAAAGGCTTTAGCTAGTTGTGCATTATATGTACACAAAAAGATCCCTGCTGTTTCTGAAAGGATTCACACTGTCTGTAAGCTTTGAAATACTGCTGTTCTCAAGGGGAGGCAGTCTATGATTGCTCATCCTCACATGCTTCAAAGTTACAAAGTTGAATGGCAACTTAAAAGGAGGTGTCAGGATTTCTATGTTCCTTAGCCAAGACTGAATAACTAACTTTCCTGAAGAAGAGCTTGTAGATCTAATTATCTTCTTGCACTCTATTTTATTACTGTCCCAGAGCTATCCAAAGTACCAGTATCTTCTGATAGAGTATGCAACACAATGTTTCATGGACCTCACTGTTTTCTCTCTTGCTCCGTTATTGGACTATAGTTTCATGCAAAGTGTTACTAAACTGGTAACTGCACCAATCTTACCCTTGATTCACCCTGGTTTATATTGTTATTGGTTAGAATAGGTAAGAATTAACAACCCCCAGTGAGAAGTCTGACTATCTTACTCCAGGAGAATTGCAACTGTGCAGAGACGATAGATCATCTTTGAAAAATACAAATCTGCAAGGCAGCTTCTCCTTGCTGGTGTAATATGGTGCATGTCAGACCACTTTCACTATGACATAGAAGTCAAGCTCCCTCCTTTGATGAAACAGAAAAACAGTAATTGTGTCCAAATAATGATTCAAGTTATTTTCATCCAGTTTGAATCTGAAAACACTCAAAGATTAGATTCAGCAAGCTTGGAAAACCACATAGGAACACTCAACAAAAGGATTTTGTAGCAATGCTTCCAGGAGTCCCTGCTTCTGGCCAGGACAAGAAACACCACAAGAATATCCACAGTTTAATCTGGAACTGGATATGCATGCAAAAATAATGAAGATAGAGGGAGGTGGGGGATGACAGACATGAAAACACAGGACTTTCGCAAGCTCTGTCCAACCTAAAGAAAAGCCTGGGTTCCTTTACAGCTCAAGTTCAGTTGAAACCTTTATGTAATTCAGTAGGGGTAGCTGAAGTGGAAATCAACACTTGATCCAGCTCTAACATTCTCTTTACCTTAAATACTTGTATAATGTTAGTTCCCAATTGCTGATGAGTGACAGCCTTGAAGGCGACAGGTTGGTGCCCTGACAGGGTGCAGCAGGACACAGCTACAGAAAGTGTGAGGAGAAGGCAGTGCCGGTAGCAGAGCCTGGAAGAAACCAGTGAGGTGGGGGGAAGGCAGCAAGGAGGATACAGTGATGCACTGAGGCCTACCTTAAACGAAGGGTCTCAAATGGCCACTGTAGACAGCTGCCATTCCAATTTCTTTGTATTTTGTGTCTACTAGCATATCTGCATGATGTTCATGCACATGCTAAGACTTGCAGACAGATTTCTCCCAAAGCTGATGCAAAGAATACAGGACATCTCTATATTATTAGCATACAGAGACATCATATGGAAAGCACAGACCTTTCCTCACACATCATCTACTGGCACCAACTGCACTGACTTTAGCAAAGTTACTTCTGATTTACATCTGTGTAAAAATAAGTCCAATGTGTTCAAGGAAATACTCTGCACAGCTGGGACAGTTTAGACACATGAAATAGATGTTTGTAACACCATGTGATTAAAGAAAAACCCAAACCACAGAGTTTAGATCTGAATCCAAATCCTCCTCAAGCTTGGTGTGTTTTAGATCCAAGATTTTGATTCAGACTCTTGTCTATATAAATTGTAACAATTCAAAATTTGCTCTGATTTTAACTAATACATCATACTGAATAGATCAGCACCTACTTTGGATTTTACAGGCTTTGTGGTAACCGGTAAATTAAGTTGTGGAACATGAACAGTAATGAGCACTGGTCTAGAACAAAAGAGAAACATGGAAAATAAACACATTAACAGGCAAATGCCAACCGGATGTTCCACTGAAATTATAATTTCCATTGTCCATAACTCAGACATGAAAGTTAATTTGCTGTATCAGCAAGTATGCAATAATGAAAAGAACGCATTCCAGAGTTAAGCAGTAGGGACACCTGCAAGAGAACACAAAAATTTCCAGCATGAAAAAGTTATTATGGCTCCAAAATCAGTTTCTGCTTATAGCTGGAACTCTATTTCTTTTGAGATTATCCATCAACATCAGCTGTTTCCTTGGTCAAATATTTGTGGGAGGGATTGAACTCTGTTAATGTCATTAACAGCAGCAGTCTTAGTTCCTTCCATAGGACAAGCCATTGATCGCTTGCACATTAAAAAGCAGAATTTACTATTCTGAAAACATTTGAAATGCAATCAAATTTTGCACAAAGTATTAAAAAAGTTAAATACCTTTCTCATTCAAGGGGTCTGCCTTACCTTCCAGCAAAGGCAAAGATCCAGTAATTGGAAGCTGAAGTTAGAAAAATTCAAAACACAAATAAGATTCGGCTTTTAAAAAGAAAGGTAGTTTATCAGATGGATTTACATGCTCCTCAGTATGAATGAGAACAGGAGTGACCCATCTGTGAATACATACATGCTTAATACTTCCTTCCCTAATAGCCTAATATTTTTCTGAATTTCAAAGTGTGCATTTTTAAATGCATATACTGAAACTGGTTGTAGAAGATGTAATTAACCCAGTAATAACACAAACTCATCTTCCCACTCTTGAGAATCAGTGTCCAAACCAAAATATGTCAACTATGCAGTTAGTTGTGGGAAAGTCTCCTTCCTACAGTCTAAGCTGGGAATCCCAAGTTTGAGAAAGCACTTTCCAATTAAATTAAAGGTCTACCGTCTCCAGCCACAGATGTCTTTTCTCAGAGGTGGTATATGCTGCCAACCAAGTTGACAATTCAGAAACATCAGGAATATGCTGAATAAACCTTCATTTCCCCTTTCACCCTGAGCTATGGCAATCCAGTCATTTGAAGAATTTTCATAATATATAGCAGTTAGACAGCTTCAGATCCTTTTCTTCAGCAAGCAGTACTGAAGAACAAAAACACACAATTCAAGCTCTATGCTGGTTGTTACAACTAGGAGTTACTAGATGCTAGCCTTTTTCTCAATGGAACATTTTCACAACTAATCAGTTGTCTCTCCCCAGTGTAAGAAAACCTTGACCACTTGCTACCACCCAGCTGCCTACACCATTTCCATAGACTTACCTGGGGAAGTAAAAGAAACAAGTGTTTTGGGTAGGACAGCAACCTCCAAAGCAGATCTCAGATCCTTAACCTCACACAAGCCAGAAAAACATCATCACTTACAAGGACACAAACTGAGTTTGTTAGCTTCAGCTGGACAATCTATGCCAAAATCCTGCATTTTAATCAAAACCAGGTAGTGCTATGCCTCTTACTGTCATCTGAGCACTAAGCATGAAAAGTGTCAACAGAAATATGATTTCTTCAGCCTCCACATCAGTGAATTCATTCATTAGAAGAAAACTACCAAAGTCAGACTTGTTTCCAAACATCCATAAATTAACCCCAGTGCCTCAGAGAAATCCACACTGCAACACCTGTCACATCCAGATGTTTTTGTTTGCTTTTGTAGCAGCAAACAATGCTTTCAAAAGTTGGGAAGCCTGTTTTAATGCTTTCATTTAAACAGGGGGTTTTGATACATCACTCCATTTATGCATATATCTGCATACTTATCTACTTTTTGCATATAAGATAATTCTGACAATCAGAAGTTTGGTGGTGTTATTTGGGTTTGCTTGGGTTGTGGGGTTTTTTGGGGGCGGGTTTCAGTTTTTGTGTGTTTTTTTCTTATACAAACCATATGTCCTGCTCCAGTCATCTTTTTTAGTATCTCACCAAGAAGCTCTGAACCTAGAAGGATTTGGGGATTGAACTATTTCAGTTAAAGGGTATCTGAGTCAAGGTCACATTACCAAGGAGGGGCATGGGAAATTTGCTTTTACTGCTGCTCATACTGTGATTTATTAAATACAAGAAAAACATGCAAAGTAGATTTATAGTGAAAAAAAAATAGACTATTTCAGTGACTTAGGTACGCTGCTGTTCAGTTCTAGTAAAGAACACATTGTTTACTATGGCAGCAGGGAGGGAAGGTATTGTTTTACCCAGCAAGTGCATTCAGTAAACTGAATTAATTAACAGTATCTTTCTTCAAATGTGCATTTAGAAAGCAGGAAGCAACTTTTTCCATTAAGCAGGAGCAGGAAAATTCACCTATATTTGATTCATACCTGCAAGTAACATTTAGAGCTTGATGAAAAACTTCAAGTCAGTACTGAAATAAGAAGGAAAATATCAAGTGCTTCCAAGAAGACCAGGTGACCCGTTGTCAGCCCAGCTGTATCTTAAGAGCATACACACAGATAAAATACAGGCTTCTGGAAGTAGCTGGTTTGGATTTTTCTGACCTCTAGCTGCTTGGAATTTGCTTTATACATTTAAGGGTGATAAGCATTCATTATGAAAATCCAAGCATGTCTACAATGATTCTTCACTGTCACAGACAAAAGCTTTTGTGTGAATAAGGCTACAGTGATGAATTCACATACTAACAGTAACTGGCTGTACAAGAATTTCTATGGTCTTTTATTGTGGCTCAGAGGATCAGTAAACTGGAGTGTCAGCTGTGTCTGTGACTGATGGGCACAAAACATAATTTTTCCAAACTGTCAGTCTGCCATCCGCAAAAACACAACTGTCAAGTGAATAGTCTATCTATGTTATCCTGCATGGAAAAGACTTCTATAGATCGCAACTACCCATTAGACTCAGAATACCCATCTCTATCTAAATTTCAATGGTCTTCTAGGCTATTTGTTTAGACTAGAGAAAACAACTTATTCAAGTGTAAGGATTTAATACACCTGGAAAATATTTTTCCAAATAACTGATTATTTTCAGTTTTTCTTTTAATTCTGGGTTTTGGACTTTCTTTTTTTCTGCAAGTTACATAATTCAGATCAGCAGTACTTAAAATGATCAGCTCTGGAGGGTTATTTTCCTCTAATAAGCTGACAACCTTGCCTATCATGCTGTTACATCAATGGAAATATAACTACCTACCAGATAGCCCTAGAGAGCAAATAAAGTGCTGCTAACAATAGTGCCTTTCTTCTAAAACTGGTAAGATCATGCTTTCAGAAGACAGTTGGGTGTGGATCTCCTCTGTTACTAACAGACAAGAAAACCAAAGAGGCTGATTAACTTTTGCAAGGTCTCACTTTAATGCAACCTTCAGTAGAGTTTATTCTCCCAATCCTAAAAGGAGTACGGACCAGAAAGTGCTATCTTTCTTTTTTTCCAGAAAGGTGGATACTTCATCCACAGACATCTCAGAATATTGTACATTTTTTTCTATGGCAAAAGTCCCTATTCAATATGGGGTCTTTATGATTTAGCCAAACAGTTTGTCTACTAGCTGAATAACATGGGCACATCAAGAATCACTGAGGAAGGCTGCCTATCATTACTAAAAACAGCAGCATCTCACAGAGACAAAACAAATATCAAATGTCACTAAGCCCTCACTCTGGTCCCATCTGTAAATACTGTAGGTCAAATTCTTCCAAGTTGCAGCTGTGCAGCCACTTCCATTTGAATAAAGATTCACTGCTATAACATGAGGAAAATTATTCCCCATTATCTAATGTACATACACAGCAGTTTTTAATCACAACAATAAAATAAAAGGCGGAGGGCTTATGGAATGCAGGAGAACTGGCATTCAGCAGGTTACCCCAGAGTTTCCTTTTGGGAGATGTGCCGCAAATTCACTGATACAGGATGCTCGAGTGTTCAAGAAGGACTATAAGCTACTGCTTTGTATTTAAGTTAAGCTAAGAATATTGGCATCACATCCACATCAATTTTGTGTGAACTCACAGAAACACGCATAGGGCATAAAACAGTTTGAGCGTTAACTCTTCCTTCTTCCATTGTTGCTATTATGTGGTTTAGGAAACATCTTTTCAACGTTCTCCACATGCTCCGCTTCCCACCATTCCCAGAAAGGGGAGTTACAACTGTGGAACGATTTCCATACAGCACTAATGAGGGAAAATTCCGTTTTCCAAAAACAACCATGAAGCTTTGAGTACCAAGCTTGCATTATGGCATGCAAGCATCAAATCCATCCTAGAGTTCAGCTCCATGGTCTTTTCATCTGACCACTATATAATGTTTTCGTGGTGTTTGCTCAAGTTGAGCAATGCAGTTACCTGCCTAACAAATCTTCTCCTCCATCCCACTGCTCCCCTTGAGGGAGGGCTACATAAGCAGTGCAGCTTTAGCCTCAGATTATCTAAACCAAAAAGGCAAAGTTGAAGAACTTTAATTTCCTCTGGACAAAGAGTTGGAAAATTTCTCAGTTGTTCCTGCTAGATAATCACAGGCTTCTGCTGCCCTCAGGCCAAAACAGCTTGATAGAGGCCCTTAGTTTGAAGTCCATGAGAGGATGGGATGTTTCTCAGGTCTTCTTTCCAACTAATCCATGTCTCCTCTAGGTCCCATAAGCAGGATTTCAACAGTTGCCTCCACCAGGATAAACAAGACCAACCAACACAGCTGACCAGCATCCTTGACTCTGCAGACCACTTCACAACAGTACTTCCAGTTTCACAACCTCACACTTGAGAAAGTCATACTTCACACACTGACACAGGGATCTTCATCCTAAAGACATCAGATATGAACAGGACAGGGCATAGAGGCAGCTGGAACAGTCCTGCAGAGGGAACTGCACCGCTCTAAAACCTCATTGCATAGGAGGCCTTCCCTTTAGGCAACACAAAACAAGAAGGGCTGAGGCTGTAGCCATGTGCTCAAGTAGCTACTCAGTACTTACACAGTATTGGTAGCAAAGAAGGGACCAGGGCCACCAGTAACTGACATACTTTTCAGGGACACCACTGTGTGGTAGAAGGCCTGAAAGACAGTGAGTGGTGTAACAAGAGAGAGATTAATTCCCAGACAGGATATCAATCTATATTTCCAAGGCTCCTGCAGGATAGAAAGATGCTTTTTTGATCTTCCCAATTCCCTTCCTGTTGCCACCCTGAGATGATGAGTTATGGTATTTTGAGAACTACAGCTTGCTAGAGCTGTACAACAGCACTTACAGAACGTATACAAACTACAGGACAAACAGAAGACTACTCCTATTCAGAGCTGCAATACCCAGGTTGCTTCCAGCTCTAGGGAGCAGAGGGAGGGCACATACTCCTTTCCTATTAGCCAAAAGCATATTTAAAAGGCATCTTGAGAAGTGCCACCACCTTAAAAATGGCCTCCAAGAACTGTGGCCTCCCTACTAGGTTGTTTCTAGAGTGAACACTTCGTTCAAACCAGAATACACCAAATATTGCATTGGTCATTTAGTTAGCAAGCACTACACAGTGATGTTAGCAACAAAAGAAGCTGCTCCCTCCACAGATAAAAGCTGACAGTCACAGAGAAGCAAGTCACTGAAAGCCTACCCAAGAAATCACAGTCTATTCTATCAGCAGCTGCACTGTGCAAATCAGCAGCCAAGAGCTAACACCCCACACAGCATCCAGGCAAACATGCATCAACAGACTAGCCTCTTTCCTACACCGCAGCACTACCAACAGCTCATCCAAACCCCTCCCAGGCTAACATACAGGACTCCAGGCATCACCAGCTATAAAAAGGCCAGGGAGCGGGCTAGCTAATTAGTTGCACAGCTGCAGGAGATCTCCATGAAATGGAACTGGTGCCAAAGGGAAACAGGTGTTATTCCTCCCTTCCCCCACAAAATCCATATCATCACTCCATTTGATATGCTACCCAAATGCATTTGTTGATAAAAAAGTATAGCTCTGTCTACATTATGTTAAAAAACAAGGATATTGCTTTGGTGTGACAAAATCTGTGCTACTTAAAGAGAATCTTCGTGAGGAACTGGATGGATCGCTCAGAATCAATGCATTTATTGTGAAGGCAGATGGGAATTATTTACTCTTACCAAGTAGCTCCTATATAAAACCTTTTATCATTTCAGGAGCTAATGTCTATCCATGGCTAATGCCATGATAACACAGTTCGCTGAGCTGTGTGGTCTCCTGCAACTCAGAATTGTTTGCACAATACTCAGATGTATAGCACAAAAACAGTCAGAAAGCATAATGCTTACCCCCAAAACAGACACTAAAGGAAGTCAAACAAGCCTTCTGCACAAAAAAAATAAAAAAGGTTAGCAATGAAAATTTCCAGGATAACGGCAAAATTTCTTTCTATCATTTTATTCATTCAAGCTGATCAAAGAGATTAACTACGAAGGGCAAATCTTCTACAAATCCTGAAACTGACTTAGATTTAGTGTCCATCCTTATGGCCAGATATGACAGAAACACAAGTTACTTTGCAAATGCTTTCAGTGTAAAGGTTTCTCCTAAAGTCCAGAAAAAATCCTGATAGGGTGAAGTAAGAATGTAAAAGTAAAAATATAATTTCTGTTAGAGACAGAAATGAGAAATGGATACTTGTTTCTTTCTTTTCTTTATCCAGTGAGGAGGAAGCGTCCTTCAGAGTTCTCTTGTCTCAGAAAAGCTGATGCTGGCAGGCACCTTTTGTTTCATAACTGCAAATACAATGCATTAAATTTGATCTTTCATCAACATGAGATCAGTTCTTGTGGTCCCACAGAGATTTCTGACCAGACATTACAAGATAATAGAAACTGATTTCACTAAGGCATTTCTGGGCTGAAGTCAAGTCACATGTCTGTTAGTTACCTGCAACCTCCTTATTCAGTTTGGTCTTCTGAAATCTGAAAACATTAAAAAATGTATCCGATGATTACAAGTGTAGTGATCTATGGCATCCCTGCACTGCCTGGTGGAGAACTGTACTGCCACATTAATGTTGATGTAGGTGGGTATGTTTACTTAATGTTGCATGGCTCTGAAAGCCACAGCAGCTTGGGCGCTGTGCCATGGTTACACAGTTATGCTGAGCTATGTGGGCTCCTACAACTCAGGAGTTATTTGCACAAAACTCAGCTGGGCAGCACAGAAACTGTCACAAAGTCCTGCTTTCTTCACCCGTATACACAGTCGTGCATACAGCTTCTGTCCCTGGCAGCCTACCCATGCTTTCACTAGGTTTACTTGCACTTTGCAGTTTATATGGCGTGGAAAGAAGGGAAAGTAATGTGGAAAGCAATTTATTCATTTCCTGTTAGAGCTTGCTCCAGCTCGCACCCGAGGATATTGTAGATGGGGTAATTTTATCTGCATGCTGGCTATCATGTCAGATATATTAACGTGAGTGGTCAACAGACCAGTAACTGCTGTTGTGCAAAAATATTCACTATGATGTGGGAACCTACAAAGACTAGTGATCTCTAGACATACTGGGTGATGAGCTGTAAGACTGCTGGACGCAGTTTCTTACACTCACATCATAGGGATTAATTTCCCTGTGTTCTCCCTTCAGTCTGTTTTCATGACTCAGAGGATGATGGGCTCCTTAGGTTTGGTATTGTGCTTATCTCTTGTTTGTGATTCTCCTCCAAGGGAAAAATCTTTACTCAATAACAAAGGAACTTCAGCATAACATGTGTGATTAAATCAGAGACTTATTTTCTGTATTGTCTGTGTATTTCATAGCAATTCAAACCTACAAAATCTGTGTTATACAAAGTACAATGCTACACAATGCCGACTAGAATGCAGAGATGGCCTGCTGGAGTTCTTACACTGCCACCAAACAACACGGTTTCTGTCCTGTAAAACTGGAAACAACCGCTCAGCCTCTGCCTTAAGCTGGTTTCTGGCACCTTTTCCAGATCAAAAAACTGGTCACTAGGATCTTTCATTGGAAGAATTACTTTGCAGATTAGACAGCTGTGTTTTAGGGTGCCTTCTGGACTGTAGCAGTTACGCGTGATGTTGGATCTCTGTGTATGGGTCCTGAGATCATGCCCCTCATAAAGACTTGGCTGCCTGGGCTCAGGGTCAACAGAGAGATAGTACAGCTGCAGCAGCCCCCTTCTCCTGGTGTCCCTGGGGAGAGGCTCCCAGGCAGTGCTGGGGGACAACAATCCAGATGGGGCTGGGTCCCTGCCCCTGGGATCCACTTTTCAGCCACATCTTTGCTGCTTGGCCTCTGCCTGATCCACTGCTCCCACCACACTGCAGCTTCACCATGGGCTGTGCTCATCCAGACTCAGACCTCAGTCTACTGGGGGCTTCCCACCTTGACATCATCCCCAGGGAGGTGCGTGATGCCTGTGGTTAGGGCTACCCCCATCGCTGCCCTGATCCTGGCTGGGGGGTGAGACAGGCCCTGGCTGTGCACGAGCAGCCCCCACTCCCTGGTCTTTACAGTGCCTGACACTCTCATGTAGACAGCTTGCCTTTTACATTACATTTTTTACCATATTAAGGGAGTTTTGGCAGTTACAGTGGTTCAAGTAGAAAGGAATTGGTCCCTTGAGAGGGATGTTTGGACTGAGGAAGGGGAATTCATTTTTAATTGAATAATATGAGAAAAAGAAGTCATACATGTGCTGATTTGTTGGATTCAAATATATTTAGACTGGGTTATAGGGATGTTTTGACATTAGGTAATTAGGGTAATTATTAGGGAAGACGGTTGTAAGACTGGACTATTTTGACACTAAAGATTTTGATATAGGTAAGGTCACTGTGACACTAAGATCATGCAAGTAATACAAATGTAAAGGAACTGTGCTCACCTAATGAAACAAGCAACCTGAAAAGTAATTTTCCATATAACACCAAAGATCTCTTTAAAAATACATAAATGAAACAGCTTGACATTTTTCAAAGGCATGTTTGAAGAACAGATGTTTGAAGATATCCCCCAAATCACATCTTTAAATTTCTACAGATGATCTTACCTGCTGTGCAAATATTGTATGAAACAGATTTTAAAACTGTGAGAATAAAATAAACACTTTTATTTTATAAGTTTGTCTTTGATGATAGTTATATAAGAATATTTTTTCCCCTTATTTCTGAAGTAGTAGATCTGAAGCTGGCTATGAACATTTAATATGTTAGCAACAAAGTTAGCAAAATTAACAATCAGCAGCTTGACCTATCTTATCTCAGTCTCCTGTCATACTAAATAATGATTAAAAATTCAAATATCAATTTTTCTCATATTTCAGATGTCCCTGAAAGATTTTCCTGTATTGAATCACAGAATCATGAAATGGTTAGAGTTGGAAGGGACCTTACAGATCATTGAGTTCCAACTACCCTGCCATGGGCAGAGACTGACATGACAAATAAAAAGTATTTATTATGCCTGGTTACTAACCTGTAGTTGCATCCATGCTACACTACACATGAAATAATAGCAGCTGTTAAAATTTTCTTCCAGTTAAACACGACATCTAATAAAAAAATGCTAGATTTCATGCACTTTTATCTTCTATCAGTTCTTTCAGGAAACAAAACTCCTTTGCATTACTACACATTGCTAGCGTACAATATATCGATTACTCCATTTCTTTAAGAAAATCAGCACTATAAACTCAGGATTTCAACAAAATCCATGAGGTTTATCAAAAACTTTCAAACAGAAGAGTGTTTTCTTAAGAAATGTTCTCTTTAAAAATGCAATATCTCATAGGCAAATTGCCTTTTAAAACAAGTTATAAAAATTTGCCCAGATTTCTCTTTCTTCCTTCTTTATGCTAATATTGTTTTTAATCATTTATAGCTTTGCTTATATAATTCTTATCATGAAAGAAAACATTTAGCCATTCAGCTAATCAGGTTGGCTAGTAGAGGTTTTACTTATTTTGCTATTGATAACAACTATTTTTAAATCTCACATAACAGAAAGCCATCTATCCACAAAAGAAGGAACTCAATTAAAAACAAACAAAAAAAAACCCCAAACAAAACAAAACAAAAAAAAGCAAACAAAGAAACCAGTACATGCATGTACATGATTTGGGCAAGAGGTGAGCATTTTCTCCAGACTGCCTGGAGCTAGATGGCTATCTTGTATGTGATATTGATTAAAACATTCTTCTCTTGTGCTTTTCTTTTTTTGATCTGTCAAATCTATACGCACCAATCTTCATATATACATGACTTTTCTCTCCCTATTTTCCCCGTCCATCTTATAGCTGATACCTTTATTGGCCTTTCACAAATGTTCTTTTAGTAGGTGAGGGAACCATCCTTTTCATCTCCTCAGTTTCCACTGGCTCCTAAAGAACTAGACTTTATGGAGATGATGGTATGTAAACTGAAACAACTGGACAACTGTAGCTATGTCTCTCATGTGAGCTTGTTCTTAAACTTCACCACCACTCAGAAACGCAGTAGTGATTTACCAGTCACCTAGGAATACAGCAGAAATATTTGACCAATCATGATTTTTAACTAAACCCATCTCTTGTTCTGAGAGGCACCTGTAGGCACACTTACCAATTTGGCCATTACCAGAGCTTCAGGACTAGGTCCCAAGCCCTAATATATACTTTCTAGGAAGGAGTCCCCAGACAAATTCCCAAATAACCTACTGTGTATAGTGAAAATGCACTTCTCCACTGGACAGATCCACCACCCTCCACAGGGCAACAGAAGGGTACATAACAAAGCTGAGCACCACTTATAAATTATCTCTAGGGTAACAACATACTGGGTTTGTATTTTATTAGCTGATGAGCAGAAGGATAACATCTGGATTCACAGTCCATCAGGCTCAATCTGCCAAGTGTTCAATTCAAGTTACAGTGTATTTGAACAACATCATAACAGTTAAATGCATTCCCATGGCACAGACCCTAATACCATTTGGAAAATGAAATAGCAATAGTGCAATGGTGATCACCTTTGACATGAAAAGCATGACAAAGAAAAAAGTCTATCTGAGAGACAACAAATAGTCAACAGCTGTTTGAGAAAGCAAACCAGTGAGCAGAAGAATTCTCCGAGCTAGAGAAAGTTTAAAACCCTGATCAATGTGTTGCAACAACAATGCAAGCAACCCGTACTCTGAAAGGCCAACCCCTCATTTCATAGCACCATTTGCAGCTTCAAGTTAGTCGGCACCAGGGAGTAGTCATTAACTAGTCTCATGCATCATGTAGTTACTAAGAAGGAGGCTGGCCACTGACAAATACAAACTCTCACATTGCATGCTTTCATAACAAATCATAAAATCATATAATGGTTAGAGTTTGAAGGGACCTTAAAGATCGAGTTCCAACCACGCTGCCATGGGCAGGGACACCTCACACTAGAGCAGGTTGCTCAAAGCCCAGTCCTTGAACACTTCCATGGATGGGCCACCCACAAATTCTCTGGGCAACCTGTTCCAGTACCTCACCATTCTCACAGGAAAGAACTACTTCCTAGTATCTAATCTAAATCTCCCCTTTTCCAATTTAAAAACGTTACCCCGATATGCTTGCTTGTAACAAAATAACTTTATAAAAATAAGTACACTTTATTTATAGCCCATTTTATTTTGGAATAAGCATATCGGGTTGTTTTTTTTTTTTAAAAAAAAAAAAAAGAAAACAAGAAAAAAAATACTGAGACATGAGATTCCTTTTTCTCCACACATTTTTGAGATGAGTACAGCTTTCCATTTTCCGTAGACCTTGATTAATACCTCTTTCAGGTTCTGCTCACTTCTGTTTCAGGTGAACTAGTGCTTCCACCACCTTCAGGTATCTTTCAGCCAACCTTTGGTTCCCAGAATAGTTTTTGGAGCCTGCATGCATGTTATCTGGGAATGGCTGTGTCTCAGAAGAGATTCCTCCCTTGCTGCTAAGATCAATATTGTGATTTTCACAAAAAAAAAAAAAGGACCGTCTCA